>JAIRCJ010000040.1:600000-944217 GCA_020883675.1 Bruguiera gymnorhiza
CACTAAATTCATTGCAACAACCTCATCTATACTCTCTAAGGACAAGGAACACGTTGAATTGCATTAAACATAGAGTCTTTGATGATTTCTAGCATTTCTCACAAGTATTTGAAGCTTAATTACTGAAAAATGAGACACTCTCTTCATTTGTTGCTAACAAGGCTCCACTTTCTGTTCTAATCACTCATTCACACTTAAAGATCTTGAAAACAGCTTGTTTGAGCACATCATTCACTAAATTCATTGCAACAACCTCATCTATACTCTCTAAGGACAAGGAAATGTTGAATTGCATTAAAATAGAGTCTTTGATGATTTCTAGCATTTCTCACAAGTATTTGATGCTTAATTACTGAAAAATGAGACACTCTCTTCATTTGTTGCTAACAAGGCTCCACTTTTGGTTCTAATCACTCATTCACACTTAAAGATCTTGAAAACAGCTTGTTTGAGCACATCATTCACTAAATTCATTGCAACAACCTCATCTATACTCTCTAAGGACTAGGAACAGGTTGAATTGCATTAAACATAGAGTCTTTGATGATTTCTAGCATTTCTCACAAGTATTTGATGCTTAATTACTGAAAAATGAGACACTCTCTTCATTTGTTGCTAACAAGGCTCCACTTTTGGTTCAAATCACTCATTCACACTTAAAGATCTTGAAAACAGCTTGTTTGAGCACATCATTCACTAAATTCATTGGCAACAACCTCATCTATACTCTCTAAGGACTAAGGAATATGTTGAATTGCATTAAACATAGAGTCTTTGATGATTTCTAGCATTTCTCACAAGTATTTGATGCTTAATTACTGAAAAATGAGACACTCTCCTTCATTTGTTGCTAACAAGGCTCCACTTTCTGTTCTAATCACTCATTCACACTTAAAGATCTTGAAAACAGCTTGTTTGAGCACATCATTCACTAAATTCATTGCCACAACCTCATCTATACTCTCTAAGGACAAGGAACATGTTGAATTGCATTAAACATAGAGTCTTGATGATTTCTAGCATTTCTCACAAGTATTTTGATGCTTAATTACTGAAAAATGAGACACTCTCTTCATTTGTTGCTAACAAGGCTCCACTTTTGGTTCTAATCACTCATTCACACTTAAAGATCTTGAAAACAGCTTGTTTGAGCACATCATTCACTAAATTCATTGCAACAACCTCATCTATACTCTCTAAGGACAAGGAACACTGTTGAATTGGATTAAACATAGAGTCTTTGATGATTTCTAGCGTTTTTCACAAGTATTGATGCTTAATTACAGAAAAATGAGACACTCTCTTCATTTGTTGCTAACAAGGCTCCACTTTCTGTTCTAATCACTCATTCACACTTAAAGATCTTGAAAACAGCTTGTTTGAGCACATCATTCACTAAATTCATTGCCACAACCTCATCTATACTCTCTAAGGACAAGGAACATGTTGAATTGCATTAAACATAGAGTCTTTGATGATTTCTAGCATTTCTCACAAGTATTTGATGCTTAATTACTGAAAAATGAGACACTCTCTTCATTTGTGCTAACAAGGCTCCACTTTTGTTCAAATCACTCATTCACACTTAAAGATCTTGAAAACAGCTTGTTTGAGCACATCATTCACTAAATTCATTGCAACAACCTCATCTATACTCTCTAAGGACAAGGAATAGTTGAATTGCATTAAACATAGAGTCTTTGATGATTTCTAGTATTTCTCACAAGTATTTGATGCTTAATTACTGAAAAATGAGACACTCTCTTCATTTGTTGCTAACAAGGCTCCACTTTCTGTTCTAATCACTCATTCACACTTAAAGATCTTGAAAACAGCTTGTTTGAGCACATCATTCACTAAATTCATTGCCACAACCTCATCTATACTCTCTGAGGACAAGGAACATGTTGAATTGCATTAAACATAGAGTCTTTGATGATTTCTAAGCATTTCTCACAAGTATTTGATGCTTAATTACTGAAAAATGAGACACTCTCTTCATTTGTTGCTAACAAGGCTCCACTTTCTGTTCTAATCACTCATTCACACTTAAAGATCTTGAAAACAGCTTGTTTGAGCACATCATTCACTAAATTCATTGCAACAACCTCATCTATACTCTCTAAGGACAAGGAAAACGTTGAATTGCATTAAACATAGAGTCTTTGATGATTTCTAGCATTTCTCACAAGTATTTGATGCTTAATTACCTGAAAATGAGACACTCTCTTCATTTGTTGCTAACAAGGCTCCACTTTCTGTTCTAATCACTCATTCACACTTAAAGATCTTGAAAACAGCTTGTTTGAGCACATCATTCACTAAATTCATTGCAACAACCTCATCTATACTCTCTAAGGACAAGGAACACGTTGAATTGCATTAAACATAGAGTCTTTGATGATTTCTAGCATTTTCTCACAAGTATTTGATGCTTAATTACTGAAAATGAGAACACTCTCTTCATTTGTTGCTAACAAGGCTCCACTTTCTGTTCTAATCACTCATTCACACTTAAAGATCTTGAAAACAGCTTGTTTGAGCACATCATTCACTAAATTCATTGCAACAACCTCATCTAATACTCTCTAAGGACAAGGAACATGTTGAATTGCACTAAACATAGAGTCTTTGATGATTTCTAGCATTTCTCACAAGTATTTGATGCTAATTACTGAAAAATGAGACACTCTCTTCATTTGTTGCTAACAAGGCTCCCACTCTGGTTCATATAACTCCATTCAAAACTTCAAAGATTTGAAAGAGCTTGGTTTGAGCACATCATTCACTAAAATTCAGTTGCCAACAACCTCATCTATACACTCTGAGGACATGGAACACTGGTGAAATGGATTAAATCATAAGTCTTTGAATGATTTCTAGCATTTCTCACAAGTTTTTTGATGCTTAATTACAGAAAAATGAGACACCCTCTTCATTTGTTGCTAACAAGGCTCACTTTCTGTTTCAATCACTCATTCACACTTAAGTATCTTTGAAAACGCTTGTTTTGAGCACATCATCCACTGATTCATTGCCACAACCTCATCTATACTCTCTAAGGACAACGAACACGTTGGAAATCGCATTAGGAATAGAGTCTTTGATGATTTCTAGCATTTTCACAAGTATTTGATGCTTTATTACTGAAAATGAGACACTCTCTTCATTTGTTGCTAACGAAGGCTCCACTTTCTGTTCTAATCACTCATTCACATTAAAGATCTTGAAAACAGCTTGTTTGAGCACATCATTCACTAAATTCATTGCAACAACCTCATCTATACTCTCTAAGGACAAGGAATACTGTTGAATTGCATTAAAGATAGAGTCTTTGATGATTTCTAGCGTTTTCACAAGTATTTGATGCTTAATTACTGAAAATGAGACACTCTCTTCATTTGTTGCTAACAAGGCTCCACTTTTCTGTTCTAATCACTCATTCACACTTAAGATCTGAAAACAGCTTGTTTGAGCACATCATTCACTAAATTCATTGCACAACCTCATCTATACTCTCTAAGGACAAGGAACTGTTGAATTGCATTAAACATAGAGTTCTTTGATGATTCTAGCATTTCTCACAAGTTTTGATGCTTAATTACTGAAAAATGAGACAGCTCTCTTCATTTGTTGCTAACAAGGCTCACTTTCTTGTCTAATCCTCATTCACACTTAAAGATCTTGAAAACAGCTTGTTCAGCACATTCATTCACTAAATTCATTGCAACAACCTCATCTATACTCTCTAAGGACAAGGAATAGGTTGAATTGCATTAAACATAGAGTCTTTGCATGATTTCTAGCATTTTCACAAGTATTTGATACTAATTACTGAAAAATGAGACACTCTCTTCATTTGTTGCTAACAAGGCTCACTTTTGGTTAAATCACTCATTCACACTTAAAGATCTTGAAACAGCTTGTTTGAGCACATCATTCACTAAATTCCATTGCAACCAACCTCATCTTACTCTCTAAGGACAAGGAAATGTGAATTGCATTAAAATAGAGTCTTTGATGATTCTAGCATTTCTCACAAGTATTTTTGATGCTTAATTACTGAAAATGAGACACTCTCTTCATTTGTTGCTAACAAGGCTCCACTTTCTGTTCTAATCACTCATTCACACTTAAAGATCTGAAAACAGCTTGTTTGAGCACATCATTCACTAAATTCATTTGCAACAACCTCATCTATACTCTCTGAAGGACAAGGAACATTTGAATTGCATTAAACATAGAGTCTTTTGATGATTTCTAGCATTTCTCACAAGTATTTGATGCTTAATTACTGAAAAATGAGACACTCTCTTCATTTGTTGCTAACAAGGCTCCACTTTCTGTTCTAATCCTCATTCACACTTAAAGATCTTGGAAAAACAGCTTGTTTGAGCACATGATTCACTAAATTCATTGCAACAACCTCATCTATACTCTCTAAGGGACAGGGAACACGTTGAATCCATTAAACATAGAGTCTTTGATGATTTCTAGCATTTTCACAAGTATTTGAAGCTTAATTACTTGAAAAAATGAGACACTGTCCTTCATTTGTTGCTACAAGGCTCCCATTTTGGTTCTAATCACTCATTCACACTTAAAGATCTTGAAAACAGCTTGTTTGAGCACATCATTCACTAAATTCATTGCAACAACCTCATCTATACTCTCTAAGGACTAGGAACACGTTGAATTGCATTAAACATAGAGTCTTTGATGATTTCTAGCATTTTTCACAAGTATTTGAAGCTTAATTACTGAAAAATGAGACACTCTCTTCATTTGTTGCTAACAAGGCTCCACTTTCTGTTCTAATCACTCATTCACACTTAAAGATCTTGAAAACAGCTTGTTTGAGCACATCATTCACTAAATTCATTGCAACAACCTCATCTATACTCTCTAAGGACTAGGAACACGTTGAATTGCATTAAACATAGAGTCTTTGATGATTTCTAGCATTTTTCACAAGTATTTGATGCTTAATTACTGAAAAATGAGACACTCTCTTCATTTGTTGCTAACAAGGCTCCACTTTCTGTTCTAATCACTCATTCACACTTAAAGATCTTGAAAACAGCTTGTTTGAGCACATCATTCACTAAATTCATTGCAACAACCTCATCTATACTCTCTAAGGACAAGGAACATGTTGAATTGCATTAAACATAGAGTCTTTGATGATTTCTAGCATTTCTCACAAGTATTTGATGCTTAATTACTGAAAATGAGACACTCTCTTCATTTGTTGCTAACAAGGCTCCACTTTCGGTTCTAATCACTCATTCACACTTAAAGATCTTGAAAACAGCTTGTTTGAGCACATCATTCACTAAATTCATTGCAACAACCTCATCTATACTCTCTAAGGACTAGGAATACGTTGAATTGCATTAAACATAGAGTCTTTGATGATTTCTAGCATTTTTCACAAGTATTTTGAATGCTTAATTACTGAAAAATGAGACACTCTCTTCATTTGTTGCTAACAAGGCTCCACTTTCTGTTCTAAATCACTCATTCACACTTAAAGATCCTGAAAACAGCTTGTTGAGCACATCATTCACTAAATTCATTGCAACAACCTCATCTATACACTCTAAGGACTAGGAACATGTTGAATTGCATTAAACATAGAGTCTTTGATGATTTCTAGCATTTCTCCACAAGTATTTGAAGCTTAATTACTGAAAAATGAGACACTCTCTTCATTTGTTGCTAACAAGGCTCCACTTTCTGTTCTAATTCACTCATTCACACTTAAAGATCTTGAAAACAGCTTGTTTGAGCACATCATCACTAATTCATTGCAACAACCTCATCTATACTCTCCTAAGGACAAGGAACACGTTGAATTGCATTAAACATAGAGTCTTTGATGAATTCTAGCATTTTCTCACAAGTATTTGATGCTGAATTACTGAAAAATGAGACACTCTCTTCATTTGTTGCTAACAAGGCTCCACTTTTGGTTCTAAATCACTCATTCACCACTTGAAGATCTTGAAAGCAGCTTGTTGAGCACATCATTCACTAAATTCATTGCAACAACCTCATCTATACTCTCTAAGGACAAGGAACACGTTGAATTGCATTAAAGATAGAGTCTTTGATGATTTCTTAGCGTTTCTCACAAGTATTTGATGCTTAATTACTGAAAAATGAGACACTCTCTTCATTTGTTGCTAAACAAGGCTCCACTTTCTGTTCTAATCACTCATTCACACTTAAAGATCCTGAAAACAGCTTGTTTGAGCACATCATTCACTAAATTCATTGCAACACCTCATCTATACTCTCTAAGGACAAGGAACATGTTGAATTGCATTAAAATAGAGTCTTTGATGATTTCTAGCATTTCTCACAAGTATTTGATGCTTAATTACTGAAAAATGAGACAGTCTCTTCATTTGTTGCTAACAAGGCTCCACTTTATGGTTCTAATCACTCATTCACTTAAAGATCTTGAAACAGCTTGTTTGAGCACATCATTCACTAAATTCATTGCAACAACCTCATCTATACTCTCTAAGGACAAAGGAACACGTTGAATTGCATTAGACATAGAGTCTTTGATGATTTCTAGCATTTTTCACAAGTATTTGAAGCTTAATTACTGAAAAATGAGACACTCTCTTCATTTGTTGCTAACAAGGCTCCACTTTTGGTTCAAATCACTCATTCACACTTAAAGATCTTAAAACAGCTTGTTGAGCACATCATTCACTAAATTCATTGCAACACCTCATCTATACTACTCTAAGGACAAGGAATATGTTGAATTGCATTAAACATAGAGTCTTGATGATTTCTAGCATTTCTCACAAGTATTTGATGTTAATTACTGAAAATGAGACACTCTCTTCATTTGTTGCTAACAAGGCTCCACTTTCTGTTCTAATCACTCATTCACACTTAAAGATCTTGAAAACAGCTTGTTTGAGCACATCATTCACTAAATTCATTGCAACAACCTCATCTATACTCTCTAAGGACTAGGAACACGTTGAATTGCATTAAACATAGAGTCTTTGATGATTTCTAGCATTTTTCACAAGTATTTGAAGCTTAATTACTGAAAAATGAGACACTCTCTTCATTTGTTGCTAACAAGGCTCCACTTTCTGTTCTAATCACTCATTCACACTTAAAGATCTTGAAAACAGCTTGTTTGAGCACATCATTCACTAAATTCATTGCAACAACCTCATCTATACTCTCTAAGGACTAGGAACACGTTGAATTGCATTAAACATAGAGTCTTTGATGATTTCTAGCATTTCTCACAAGTATTTGATGCTTAATTACTGAAAAATGAGACACTCTCTTCATTTGTTGCTAACAAGGCTCCACTTTCTGTTCTAATCACTCATTCACACTTAAAGATCTTGAAAACAGCTTGTTTGAGCACATCATTCACTAAATTCATTGCAACAACCTCATCTATACTCTCTAAGGACTAGGAACACGTTGAATTGCATTAAACATAGAGTCTTTGATGATTTCTAGCATTTTTCACAAGTATTTGATGCTTAATTACTGAAAAATGAGACACTCTCTTCATTTGTTGCTAACAAGGCTCCACTTTCTGTTCTAATCACTCATTCACACTTAAAGATCTTGAAAACAGCTTGTTTGAGCACATCATTCACTAAATTCATTGCAACAACCTCATCTATACTCTCTAAGGACTAGGAACACGTTGAATTGCATTAAACATAGAGTCTTTGATGATTTCTAGCATTTCTCACAAGTATTTGATGCTTAATTACTGAAAAATGAGACACTCTCTTCATTTGTTGCTAACAAGGCTCCACTTTCTGTTCTAATCACTCATTCACACTTAAAGATCTTGAAAACAGCTTGTTTGAGCACATCATTCACTAAATTCATTGCAACAACCTCATCTATACTCTCTAAGGACTAGGAACACGTTGAATTGCATTAAACATAGAGTCTTTGATGATTTCTAGCATTTCTCACAAGTATTTGATGCTTAATTACTGAAAAATGAGACACTCTCTTCATTTGTTGCTAACAAGGCTCCACTTTCTGTTCTAATCACTCATTCACACTTAAAGATCTTGAAAACAGCTTGTTTGAGCACATCATTCACTAAATTCATTGCAACAACCTCATCTATACTCTCTAAGGACTAGGAACACGTTGAATTGCATTAAACATAGAGTCTTGATGATTTCTAGCATTTTTCACAAGTATTTGATGCTTAATTACTGAAAAATGAGACACTCTCTTCATTTGTTGCTAACAAGGCTCCACTTTCTGTTCTAATCACTCATTCACACTTAAGAATCTTGAAAAAGCTTGTTTGAGCACATCATTCACTAAATTCATTGCAACACCTCATCTATACTCTCTAAGGACTAGGAACACGTTGAATTGCATTAAACATAGAGTCTTTGATGATTTCTAGCATTTTTCACAAAGTATTTGAGCTTAATTACTGAAAAATGAGACACTCTCTTCATTTGTTGCTAACAGCTCCACTTTCTGTTCTAATCACTCATTCACACTTAAAGATCTTGAAACAGCTTGTTTGAGCACATCATTCACTAAATTCATTGCAACAACCTCATCTATACTCTCTAAGGACTAGGAACACGTTGAATTGCGTTAAACATAGAGTCTTTGATGATTTCTAGCCATTTTTCACAAGTATTTGAAGCTTAATTACTGAAAAATGAGACACTCTCTTCATTTGTTGCCAACAAGGCTCCACTTTCTGTTCTAATCACTCATTCACACCTAAAGATCTTGAAAACAGCTTGTTTGAGCACATCATTCACTAAAATTCATTGCAACAACCTCATCTATACTCTCTAAGGACTAGGAACACGTTGAATTGGATTAAAGATAGAGTCTTGATTGATTTCTAGCATTTTTCACAAGTATTTGAAGCTTAATTACTGAAAAATGAGACAGTCTCTTCATTTGTTGCTAACAAGGCTCCACTTTCTGTTCTAATCACTCATTCACACTTAAAGATGTTGAAAACAGCTTGTTTGAGCACATCATTCACTAAATTCATTGCAACAACCTCATCTATACTCCCTAAGGACTAGAACACGTTGAATTGCGTTAAAGATAGAGTCTTTGATGATTTCTAGCATTTTTCACAAGTATTTGAGCTTAATTACTGAAAAATGAGACACTCTCTCATTTGTTGCTAACAAGGCTCCACTTTCTGTTCTAATCACTCATTCACACCTAAAGATCTTGAAAACAGCTTGTTTGAGCACATCATTCTCTAAATTCATTGCAACAACCTCATCTATACTCTCTAAAGGACTAGGAACACGTTGAATTGCATTAAACATAGAGTCTTTGATGATTTATACCGTTTTTCACAAGTATTTGATGCTTAATTACTGAAAAATGAGACACTCTCTTCATTTGTTGCTAACAAGGCTCCACTTTCTGTTCTAATCACTCATTCACACTTAAAGATCATGAAAACGGCTTGTTTGAGCACATCATTCACTAAATTCATTACAACGACCTCATCTATACCTCCTAAGGACTAGGAACACGTTGAATTGCGTTAAACATAGAGTCTTTGATGATTTCTAGCATTTTTCACAAGTATTTGAAGCTTAATTACTGAAAAATGAGACACTCTCTTCATTTGTTGCTAACAAGGCTCCACTTTCTGTTCTAATCACTCATTCACACCTTAAAGATCTTGAAAACAGCTTGTTTGAGCACATCATTCTCTAAATTCATTGCAACAACCTCATCTATACTCTCTAAAGGACTAGGAACACGTTGAATTGCATTAAACATAGAGTCTTTGATGATTTATACCATTTTCACAAGTATTTGAAGCTTAATTACTGAAAAATGAGACAGTCTCTTCATTTGTTGCTAACAAGGCTCCACTTTCTGTTCTAATCACTCATTCACACTTAAAGATGTTGAAAACAGCTTGTTTGAGCACATCATTCACTAAATTCATTGCAACAACCTCATCTATACTCCCTAAGGACTAGGAACACGTTGAATTGCGTTAAGATAGAGTCTTTGATGATTTCTAGCATTTTTCACAAGTATTTGAAGCTTAATTACTGAAAAATGAGACACTCTCTTCATTTGTTGCTAACAAGGCTCCACTTTCTGTTCTAATCACTCATTCACACCTAAAGATCTTGAAAACAGCTTGTTTGAGCACATCATTCTCTAAATTCATTGCAACAACCTCATCTATACTCTCTAAAGGACTAGGAACACGTTGAATTGCATTAAACATAGAGTCTTTGATGATTTATACCATTTTTCACAAGTATTTGATGCTTAATTACTGAAAAATGAGACACTCTCTTCATTTGTTGCTAACAAGGCTCCACTTTCTGTTCTAATCACTCATTCACACTTAAAGATCTTGAAAACAGCTTGTTTGAGCACATCATTCACTAAATTCATTGCAACACCTCATCTATACTCTCTAAGGACTAGGAACACGTTGAATTGCGTTAAACATAGAGTCTTTGATGATTTCTAGCATTTTTCACAAGTATTTGAAGCTTAATTACTGAAAATGAGACACTCTCTTCATTTGTTGCTAACAAGGCTCCACTTTCTGTTCTAATCACTCATTCACACCTAAAGATCTTGAAAACAGCTTGTTTGAGCACATCATTCTCTAAATTCATTGCAACAACCTCATCTATACTCTCTAAAGACTAGGAACACGTTGAATTGCATTAAACATAGAGTCTTGGATGATTATACCATTTTTCACAAGTATTTGATGCTTAATTACTGAAAATGAGACACTCTCTTCATTTGTTGCTAACAAGGCTCCACTTTCTGTTCTAATCACTCATTCACACCTAAAGATCTTGAAAACAGCTTGTTTGAGCACATCATTCTCTAAATTCATTGCAACAACCTCATCTATACTCTCTAAAGACTAGGAACACGTTGAATTGCATTAAACATAGAGTCTTTGATGATTTATTACCATTTTTCACAAGTATTTGATGCTTAATTACTGAAAAATGAGACACTCTCTTCATTTGTTGCTAACAAGGCTCCACTTTCTGTTCTAATCACTCATTCACACCTAAAGATCTTGAAAACAGCTTGTTTGAGCACATCATTCTCTAAATTCATTGCAACAACCTCATCTATACTCTCTAAAGACTAGGAACACGTTGAATTGCATTAAACATAGAGTCTTTGATGATTTATACCATTTTCACAAGTATTTGATGCTTAATTACTGAAAATGAGACACTCTCTTCATTTGTTGCTAACAAGGCTCCAATTTCTGTTCTAATCACTCATTCACACCTAAAGATCTTGAAAACAGCTTGTTTGAGCACATCATTCTCTAAATTCATTGCAACAACCTCATCTATACTCTTTAAAGGACTAGGAACACGTTGAATTGCATTAAACATAGAGTCTTTGATGATTTATACCATTTTCACAAGTATTTGATGCTTAATTACTGAAAAATGAGACACTCTCTTCATTTGTTGCTAACAAGGCTCCACTTTCTGTTCTAATCACCCATTCACACCAAAAGATCTTGAAAACAGCTTGTTTGAGCACATCATTCTCTAAATTCATTGCAACAACCTCATCTATACTATCTAAGGACTAGGAACACGTTGAATTGGATTAAACATAGAGTCTTGGATGATTTCTAGCATTTTTCACAAGTATTTGAAGCTTAATTACTGAAAAATGAGACACTCTGTTCATTTGTTGCTAACAAGGCTCCACTTTCTGTTCTAATCACTCATTCACACCTAAAGATCTTGAAAACAGCTTGTTTGAGCACATCATTCACTAAATTCATTGCAACAACCTCATCTATACTCTCTAAAGACTAGGAACACGTTGAATTGCATTAAACATAGAGTCTTTGATGATTTATACCATTTTTCACAAGTATGTCATGCTTAATTACGGAAAAATGAGACACTCTCTTCATTTGTTGCTAACAAGGCTCCACTTTCTGTTCTAATCACTCATTGACACTTAAAGATCATGAAAACGGCTTGTTTGAGCACATCATTCACTAAATTCATTGCAACAACCTCATCTATACCTCCTAAGGGCTAGGAACACGTTGAATTGCGTTAAACATAGAGTCTTTGATGATTTCTAGCATTTTTCACAAGTATTTGAAGCTTAATTACTGAAAAATGAGACACTCTCTTCATTTGTTGCTAACAAGGCTCCACTTTCTGTTCTAATCACTCATTCACACCTAAAGATCTTGAAAACCGCTTGTTTGAGCACATCATTCTCTAAATTCATTGCAACAACCCCATCTATACTATCTAAGGACTAGGAACACGTTGAATTGGATTAAACATAGAGTCTTGGATGATTTCTAGCATTTTTCACAAGTATTTGAAGCTTAATTTCTGAAAAATGAGACACTCTCTTCATTTGTTGCTAACAAGGCTCCAATTTCTGTTCTAATCACTCATTCACACTTAAAGATCATGAAAACGGCTTGTTTGAGCACATCATTCACTAAATTCATTGCAACGACCTCATCTATACCTCCTAAGGACTAGGAACACGTTGAATTGCGTTAAACATAGAGTCTTTGATGATTTCTAGCATTTTTCACAAGTATTTGAAGCTTAATTACTGAAAAATGAGGCAGTCTCTTCATTCGTTGCTAACAAGGCTCCACTTTCTGTTCTATCACTCATTCACACCTAAAGATCTTGAAAGCTGCTTGTTTGAGCACATCATTCTCTAAATTCATTGCAACAACCTCATCTATACTCTCTAAGGACTAGGAACACGTTGAATTGCATTAAACATAGAGTCTTTGATGATTTATACCATTTTTCACAAGTATTTGATGCTTAATTACTGAAAAATGAGACTCTCTCTTCATTTGTTGCTAACAAGGCTCCAATTTCTGTTCTAATCACTCATTCACACCTAAAGATCTTGAAAACAGCTTGTTTGAGCACATCATTCTCTAAATTCATTGCAACAACCTCATCTATACTCTTTAAAGACTAGGAACACGTTGAATTGCATTAAACATAGAGTCTTTGATGATTTATACCATTTTTCACAAGTATTTGATGCTTAATTACTGAAAAATGAGACACTCTCTTCATTTGTTGCTAACAAGGCTCCACTTTCTGTTCTAATCACCCATTCACACCAAAAGATCTTGAAAACAGCTTGTTTGAGCACATCATTCTCTAAATTCATTGCAACAACCTCATCTATACTATCTAAGGACTAGGAACACGTTGAATTGGATTAAACATAGAGTCTTGGATGATTTCTAGCATTTTTCACAAGTATTTGAAGCTTAATTACTGAAAAATGAGACACTCTGTTCATTTGTTGCTAACAAGGCTCCACTTTCTGTTCTAATCACTCATTCACACCTAAAGATCTTGAAAACAGCTTGTTTGAGCACATCATTCACTAAATTCATTGCAACAACCTCATCTATACTCTCTAAAGACTAGGAACACGTTGAATTGCATTAAACATAGAGTCTTTGATGATTTATACCATTTTTCACAAGTATGTCATGCTTAATTACGGAAAAATGAGACACTCTCTTCATTTGTTGCTAACAAGGCTCCACTTTCTGTTCTAATCACTCATTGACACTTAAAGATCATGAAAACGGCTTGTTTGAGCACATCATTCACTAAATTCATTGCAACAACCTCATCTATACCTCCTAAGGGCTAGGAACACGTTGAATTGCGTTAAACATAGAGTCTTTGATGATTTCTAGCATTTTTCACAAGTATTTGAAGCTTAATTACTGAAAAATGAGACACTCTCTTCATTTGTTGCTAACAAGGCTCCACTTTCTGTTCTAATCACTCATTCACACCTAAAGATCTTGAAAACCGCTTGTTTGAGCACATCATTCTCTAAATTCATTGCAACAACCCCATCTATACTATCTAAGGACTAGGAACACGTTGAATTGGATTAAACATAGAGTCTTGGATGATTTCTAGCATTTTTCACAAGTATTTGAAGCTTAATTTCTGAAAATGAGACACTCTCTTCATTTGTTGCTAACAAGGCTCCAATTTCTGTTCTAATCACTCATTCACACTTAAAGATCATGAAAACGGCTTGTTTGAGCACATCATTCACTAAATTCATTGCAACGACCTCATCTATACCTCCTAAGGACTAGGAACACGTTGAATTGCGTTAAACATAGAGTCTTTGATGATTTCTAGCATTTTTCACAAGTATTTGAAGCTTAATTACTGAAAAATGAGGCAGTCTCTTCATTCGTTGCTAACAAGGCTCCACTTTCTGTTCTTATCACTCATTCACACCTAAAGATCTTGAAAGCTGCTTGTTTGAGCACATCATTCTCTAAATTCATTGCAACAACCTCATCTATACTCTCTAAAGACTAGGAACACGTTGAATTGCATTAAACATAGAGTCTTTGATGATTTATACCATTTTTCACAAGTATTTGATGCTTAATTACTGAAAAATGAGACTCTCTCTTCATTTGTTGCTAACAAGGCTCCACTTTCTGTTGTAATCACTCATTCACACTTAAAGATCTTGAAAACAGCTTGTTTGAGGACATCATTCACTAAATTCATTGCAACAACCTCATCTATACTCTCTAAGGGGAAGGACTATGTTGAATTGCATTAAAGATAGTGTCTTTGATGATTTCTAGCGTTTCTCACAAGTATTTGATGCTTAATTACTGAAAAATGCGACACTCTCTTCATTTGTTGCTGACAAGGCTCCACTTTCTGTTCTAATCACTCATTGGCACCTAAAGATCTTCAAAACAGCTTGTTTGAGCACATCATTCTCTAAATTCATTGCAAGAACCACATCTATACTGTCTAAGGACAAGGAACACGTTGAATTGCATTAAAGATAGAGTCTTTGATGATTTCTAGCCTTTCTCACAAGTATTTGATGCTTAATTACTGAAAAATGCGACACTCTCTTCATTTGTTGCTAACAAGGCTCCACTTTCTGTTCTAATCACTCATTGACACCTAAAGATCTTGAAAACGGCTTGTTTGAGCACATCATTCAGTAAATTCGTTGCAACAACCTCATCTATTATCTCTAAGGACTAGGAACACGTTGAATTGCATTAAACATAGAGTCATTGATGATTTCTAGCATTTTTCACAAGTATTGGAAGCTTAATTACTGAAAAATGAGACACTCTCTTCATTTGTTGCTAACAAGGCTCCACTTTCTGTTCTTATCACTCATTCACGCTTAAAGATCTTGAAAACAGCTTGTTTGAGCACATCATTCTCTAAATTCGTTGCAACAACCACATCTATACTCTCTCAGGACAAGGAATATGTTGAATTGCATTAAAGATAGAGTCTTTGATGATTTCTAGCGTTTCTCACAAGTATTTGAAGCATAATTACTCAAAAATGAGACACTCTCTTCATTTGTTGCTAAGAAGGCCCCACTTTCTGTTCTAATCACTCATTGACACTTAAAGATCTTGAAAGCGGCTTGTTTGAGCACATCATTCACTAAATTCATTGCAACAACCTCATCTATACTCTCTAAGGACTAGGAACACGTTGAATTGCTTTAAACATAGAGTCATTGATGATTTCTAGCATTTTTCACAAGTATTTGAAGCTTAATTACTGAAAAATGAGACACTCTCTTCATTTGTTGCTAACAAAGCTCCACTTTCTGTTCTTATCACTCATTCACACCTAAAGATCTTGAAAACAGCTTGTTTGAGCACATCATTCTCTAAATTCATTGCAACAACCTCATCTATACTCTCTAAAGACTAGGAACACGTTGAATTGCATTAAACATAGAGTCTTTGATGATTTATACCATTTTCACAAGTATTTGATGCTTAATTACTGAAAAATGAGACACTCTCTTCATTTGTTGCTAACAAGGCTCCACTTTCTGTTCTAATCACTCATTCACACTTAAAGATCTTGAAAACAGCTTGTTTGAGGACATCATTCACTAAATTCATTGCAACAACCTCATCTATACTCTCTAAGGACTAGGAAAAAGTTGAATTGCTTTAAACATAAAGTCTTTGATGATTTCTAGCATTTTTCACAAGTATTTGATGCTTAATTACTGAAAAATGAGACACTCTCTTCATTTGTTGCTAACAAGGCTCCACTTTCTGTT
This sequence comes from Bruguiera gymnorhiza, assembly GCA_020883675.1. Classification (NCBI taxonomy): domain Eukaryota; kingdom Viridiplantae; phylum Streptophyta; class Magnoliopsida; order Malpighiales; family Rhizophoraceae; genus Bruguiera; species Bruguiera gymnorhiza. The sequence continues at coordinate 616,168 of JAIRCJ010000040.1, forward strand.
CTAATCACTCATTGACACCTAAAGATCTTGAAAACAGCTTGTTTGAGCACATCATTCTCTAAATTCATTGCAACAACCACATCTATACTCTCTAAGGACAAGGAATATGTTGAATTGCATTAAAGATAGTGTCTTTGATGATTTCTAGCGTTTCTCACAAGTATTGATGCTTAATTACTGAAAAATAAGACACTCTCTTCATTTGTTGCTAACAAGGCTCCAGTTTCTGTTCTAATCACTCATTGACACCTAACGATGTTGAAAACGGCTTGTTTGAGCACATCATTCAGTAAATTCGTTGCAACAACCTCATCTATTGTCTCGAAGGACTAGGAACACGTTGAATTGCATTAAACATAGAGTCATTGATGATTTCTAGCATTTTTCACAAGTATTTGAAGCTTAATTACTGAAAAATGAGACTCTCTTCATTTGTTGCTAACAAGGCTCCACTTTCTGTTCTTATCACTCATTCACACTTAAAGATCTTGAAAACAGCTTGTTTGAGCACATCATTCTCTAAATTCATTGCAACAACCTCATCTATACTCTCTAAGGCCAAGGAATATGTTGAATTGCATTAAAGATAGAGTCTTTGATGATTTCTAGCGTTTCTCACAAGTATTTGAAGCATAATTACTGAAAAATGAGACACTCTCTTGATTTGTTGCTAACAAGGCCCCACTTTCTGTTCTAATCACTCATTGACACTGATGCGGAAAAACCCCAAAAAGACGTGGCTTAGGGACCCAACGCACACAATGAATCAAAGAACAACCAGGAAAGCTAAATCAGAGTTAATAACACAGACCCTAGACCCAATATTCGAAGGAACACAAACTTAGGGTATTCAAGAAGGATATGGACGCCACACTCCAGAAAAGAAAGGGATTGGGAGTGATAAGTCGATTTGAACGCCACAAGAAGGATAACCTCTTGATAAGTTCTTTAGTTCTTAAAAGAACCGAGGGAGAAACCCTTGCTTTCTATGTCACTGAAAGTTGTCTGATTTCTTGATTGTCTGATTTCCAAAGCTTACAAGGGGTGCCTATTTATAGGCTAAGATAGCAATCCTAAAGAGGCATAAATTCCTACTTAGGACAATTCCTTATTTAGGCGGAATTTCTATCTAGGTACAAATTCTTATATGGAAAATAAACTCCTAATTTGGAGTTACTACTATTATTACTCCTAACACTTCAATTACTCTAATGATATTAATAAGGCCTGGACTCTCTTCCAAGTTTAAATTCGCACCATTTGAAGCTGGGTTGGCCTGAGCATCCTTAATCAGCCCATTTAGTGCTTCTTTAATCTTTCTGGCCCTACCTCGGCCTTCTGGAATGTGCAATGGACCTCTTGCATCCATTGAAGCCCTAGCTCGTGTTATTGGGCCTTCTAGAATGTGCAATGGACTTTTTGCATCCTTTGAAGCCTTCCACCCTTCATGTCTACGGTTCTCATCATTCCCCCTTTCCTCAAAAAGATTCGTCCTCGAATCATCACCTTGTTTATACTTGATGACGTAGGGAAAGGTCTGAATGAATTTGATCCACTTGGCATGCCTTCTGTTCAACTTTCCTCGTACAAGTAGGATAGGAAGTACATAATGACTCATGCTTTCCCTCACATATCCTTTGAAAATAAGTTCTTCAACCTGTCTTTTATGCTCCTTTGTCTCCTCAAGATTACTCTTATATGCTGACCGGTTTGGCATGGATGCACCAGGGATGAAAACAATTTGATTCTTAATTCCTCTCTTAGGTAACAATCCACTTGGGACATCATCATGGAATTCATCTTCAAATTCCTGCAATAGAACAACAATAGTACTAGGCAAAGATGGTTCAAGCTTGTTAGTGTTAAAAGAAGCCTTTTTGTACAAAAGTATGATCATAGGTTGTTTGGCAAAAATTGCTCTTTGTACATCACTTTCTTTTGCATAGGAACTTTCTGTTTTCTTCTCTTTCTCTTGTGTTCTCATGTTTTCTCCTCTCTTTTCTCTTTTTTCCATCTCTCTTTTCTGTTCACTCTCAGTTTTAATCCTTAATTGATCCTCATAAGCCTGTTGAGGTGATAATGGTACAAGAGTGACGGGTTTATCATTCATTACAAAGGAATATCGATTCTTGAATCCATCGTGCATAACTCGTCTGTCAAACTGCCATGGCCTTCCTAATAGAATATGGCTTGCTTGCATAGGTACAACATCACATAAAACTTCATCGTGATACCTTCCAATAGAAAATGACACGTGCACTTGCTTATCTACTTTAACTTCACCACTCTCATTCATCCATTGAAGCTTATATGGTTTAGGATGCTTCATAGTAGGTAAATTCAGCTTCTCAACCATAGTGGTGCTAGCAAGATTGGTGCAAACTTCCACCATCAATAATCATACTACATACCTTATCTTTGATGAGACATCTCGTCTGAAAGATGTTACGCTCGTGCCCCTCATTTTCTTTCTTTTTTACGTTGCACATTCAATGGCTTTGTGCCTTGTGATGAGAGCTACTCCATTACCGGATACTTCTCTCCATCACTTTCACCCTCTGATGATGGCACAGAATCATCATCTTCGTGGTCATAGGCACGTTCAATTGCCTTCTAGCTTTAGAAGCCTCATATTCTTCGTGCCTCCTCTGCAACTCTGCTATTGTATTAGCTTCCTCCTCCATCCTCTCACTCATATCATCAAATCTGGTATTCATGTGCTCAAATTGTTGTTGCATAGTTTGATCATGAATGACATGTCCACAGCTCCCTCCATAGCAGCACCTTTGTGTTTCGAAGTCATACTATTTTTTTTATTTTTCTGATTTAGAGCCAACTCATTTAGAGCCAGGCTCTGATACCAACTGATGCGGAAAACCCAAAAAGACGTGGCTTAGGGACCCAACGCACACAATGAATCAAAGAACACCAGGAAAGCTAAATCAGAGTTAATAACACAAACCCTAGACCCAATATTCGAAGAACACAAACTTAGGGTATTCAAGAAGGATATGGACGCCACACTCCAGAAAAGAAAGGGATTGGGAGTGATAAGTCGATTTGAACGCCACAAGAAGGATAACCTCTTGATAAGTTTTTAGTTCTTAAAAAGAACCGAGGGAGAACCCTTGCTTTCTATGTCACTGAAATTGTCTGATTTCTTGATTGTCTGATTTCAAAGCTTACAAGGGGTGCCTATTTATAGGCTAAGATAGCAATCCTAAAGAGGCATAAATTCCTACTTAGGACAATTCCTTATTTAGGCGGAATTTCTATCTAGGTACAAATTCTTATATGAAAATAAACTCCTAATTTGGAGTTACTACTATTATTACTCCTAACACTTCAATTCTAATGATATTAATAAGGCCTGGACTCTCTTCCAAGTTTAAATTCGCACCATTTGAAGCTGGGTTGGCCTGAGCATCCTTAATCAGCCATTTAGTGCTTCTTTAATCTTTCTGGCCCTACCTCGGCCTTCTGGAATGTGCAATGGACCTCTTGCATCCATTGAAGCCCTAGCTCGTGTTATTGGGCCTTCTAGAATGTGCAATGGACTTTTTGCATCCTTTGAAGCCTTCCACCCTTCATGTCTACGGTTCTCATCAGACACTTAAAGATCTTGAAAACGGCTTGTTTGAGCACATCATTCACTAAATTCATTGCAACAACCTCATCTATACTCTCTAAGGACTCGGAACACGTTGAATTGCATTAAACATAGAGTCATTGATGATTCTAGCATTTTTCACAAGCATTTGAAGCATAATTACTGAAAATGAGACACTCCCTTCATTTGTTGCTAACAAGGCTCCACTTTCTGTTTCTTATCACTCATTCACACTTAAAGATCTTGAAAACAGCTTGTTTGAGCACATCATTCTCTAAATTCATTGCAACAACCTCATCTATACTCTCTAAGGACAAGGAATAGGTTGAATTGCATTAATGATAGAGTCTTTGATCATTTCTAGCGTTTCTCACAAGTGCTTGATGCTTAATTACTGAAAAATGAGACACCGCTTCATTTGTTGCTAACCAAGGCTCAACTTTCTGTTCTAATCACTCATTCACACTTAAAGATCTTGAAAAATAGCTTGTTTGAGCACATCATTCACTAAATTCATTGCAACAACCTCATCTATACTCTCTAAAGACTAGGAACACGTTGAATTGCATTAAACATAGAGTCTTTGATGATTTATACCCTTTTTCACTAGTATTTGATGCTTAATTACTGAAAAATGAGACACTCTCTTCATTGTTGCTAACAAGGCTCCACTTTCTGTCTAATCACACCATTCACACTTAAAGATCTTGAAAACAGCTTTTTTGAGGAAATCATTCACTAAATTCTTTGCAACAACCTCATCTATACCTCCTAAGGACTAGGAACACGTTGAATTGCGCTAAACATAGAGTCTTTGATGATTTCTTGCATTTTTCACAAGTATTTGAAGCTTAATTACTGAAAAATGAGACACTCTCTTCATTTGTTGCTAACAAGGCTCCACTTTCTGTTCTAATCACTCATTCACACCTAAAGATCTTGAAAACAGCTTGTTTGAGCACATCATTCTCTAAATTCATTGCAAGAGCCACATCTATACTCTCTAAAGGACATGGAATATGTTGAATTGCATTAAAGATAGAGTCTTTGATGATTTCTAGCGTTTCTCACAATATCTGAAGCATAATTACTGAAAAATGAGACACTCCCTTCATTTGTTGCTAACGAGGCTCCACTTCTGTTCTTATCACTCATTCACACTTAAAGATCTTGAAAACAGCTTGTTTGAGCACATCATTCTCTAAATTCATTGCAACAACCACATCTATACTCTCTAAGGACAAGGAATATGTTGAATTGCATTAAAGAAAGAGTCTTTGATGATTTCTAGCGTTTCTCACAAGTATCTGAAGCTTAATTACTGAAAAATGAGACACTCTCTTCATTTGTTGCTAACAAGGCTCCACTTTCTGTTCTAATCACCATTGACACCTAAAGATCTTGAAAACAGCTTGTTTGAGCACATCATTCTCTAAATTCCTTGCAACAACCACATCTATACTCTCTAAGGACAAGGAATATGTTGAATTGCATTAAAGATAGTGTCTTTGATGATCTCTAGCGTTTCTCACAAGTATTTGATGCTTTAATTACTGAAAAATGAGACACTCTCTCATTTGTTGCTAACAAGGCTCCAGTTTCTGTTCTAATCACTCATTGACACCTAAAGATCTTGAAACGGCTTGTTGTGAGCACATCAATCAGTAAATTCGTTGCAACAACCTCATCTATTNTTAATTACTGAAAAATGAGACACTCTGTTCATTTGTTGCTAACAAGGCTCCACTTTCTGTTCTAATCACTCATTGACACTTAAAGATGTTGAAAACGGCTTGTTTGAGCACATCATTCATTAAATTCATTGCAACAACCTCATCTATACTCTCTAAGGACTAGGAACACGTTGAATTGCATTAAACATAGAGTCTTTGATGATTTCTAGCATTTTTCACAAGTATTTGAAGCTTAATTACTGAAAAATTAGACACTCTGTTCATTTGTTGTTTACAAGGCTCCACTTTCTGTTCTTATCACTCGTTCACGCCTAAAGATCCTTGAAACAGCTTGTTTGAGCACATCATTCCCTAAATTCATTGCAACAACCACATCTATTCTCTCTAAGGACTAGGAACACGTTGAATTGCATTCAACATAGAGTCTTTGATGATTTCTATCATTTTTCACAAGTATTTCTAGCTTAATTACTGAAAAATGAGACACTTTCTTCATTTGTTGCTAACAAGGCTCCACTCTCTGTTCTAATCACTCATTCGCATTCAAAGATTTTGAAAACGGCTTGTTTGAGCACATCATTCACTAAATTCATTGCAACAACCTCATCTATACTCTCTAAGGACTAGGAACACGATGAATTGCATTAAACATACAGTCATTTATGATTTCTAGCATTTTTCACAAGTATTTGAAGCATCATTACTGAAAAATGAGACACTCTCTTCATTTCTTGCTAACAAGGCTCCACTTTCTGTTCTTATCACTCATTCACACTTAAAGATCTAGAAAATAGCTTGTTTGAGCACATCATTCTCTAAATTCATTGCAACAACCTCATCTATGCTCTCTAAAGACTAGGAACACGTTGAATTGCATTAAACATTGAGTCTTTGATGATTTATACCATTTTTCACAAGTATTTGAAGCTTAATTACGGAAAAATGAGACACTCTCTTCATTTGTTGCGAACAAGGCTCCACTTTCTGTTCTAATCACTCATTCACACTTAAAGATCCTGAAAACAGTTTGTTTGAGGACATCATTCACTAAATTCATTGCAACAACCTCATTTATACTCTCTAAGGACTAGGAACACGTTGAATTGCATTTAACATAGAGTCTTTGATGATTTCTAGGATTTTTCACAAGTATTTGAAGCTTAATTACTGAAAAATGAGACATTCTCTTCATTTGTTGCGAACAAGGCTCCACTTTCTGTTCTAATCACTCATTCACACTTAAAGATCCTGAAAACAGCCTGTTTGAGCACATCATTCTCTAAATTCATTGCAACAACCTCATCTATACTCCCTAAGGACTAGGAACACGTTGAATTGCATTAAACATAGAGTCTTTGATGATTTCTCGCATTTTTCACAAGTATTTGAAGCTTAATTACTGAAAAATTAGACACACTCTTCATTTGTTGCTTACAAGGCTCCACTTTCTGTTCTTATCACTCATTCACAGTTAAAGATCCTTGAAACAGCTTGTTTGAGCACATCATTCCCTAAATTCATTGCAACAACCTCATCTATACTCTCTAAGGACTAGGAACACGTTGAGTTGCATTAAACATAGAGTCTTTGATGATTTCTCGCATTTTTCACAAGTATTTGAAGCTTAATTACTGAAAAATGAGACATTCTCTTTATTTGTTGCGAACAAGGCTCCACTTTCTGTTCTAATCACTCATTCACACTTAAAGATCCTGAAAACAGCTTGTTTGAGGACATCATTCACTAAATTCATTGCAACAACCTCATTTATACTCTCTAAGGACTAGGAACACGTTGAATTGCATTAAACATAGAGTCTTTGATGATTTCTAGCATTTTTCACAAGTATTTGAAGCTTAATTACTGAAAAATGAGACAGTCTCTTCATTTGTTGCTAACAAGGCTCCACTTTCTGTTCTTATCACTCATTCACACTTAATGATGGGGAAAACCCCAAAAAGACGTGGCTTAGGGACCCAACGCACACAATGAATCAAAGAACAACCAGGAAAGCTAAATCAGGGTTTAATAACACAAACCCTAGACCCAAAATTCGAAGGAACACGAACCTAGGGTATTCAAGATGGATATGGACGCCACACTCCAGAAGAGGAAGGAATTGGGAGTGATAAGTCGGTTTGAACGCCACAAGAAGAAAACCTCTTGATAAGTTCTTTAGTTCTCAAAAGAAGCGAAGGAGAAACCCTTGCTTTCTATTTCACTGAAAGTTGTCTTATTTCTTGATTGTCTGATTTCCAAAGCTTACAAGGGGTGCCCATTTATAGGCTAAGATAGCAATCCTAAAGAGACATAAATTCCTAGTTAGGAGAATTCCTTATTTAGGCGGAATTCCTATCTAGGTACAAATTCTTATATGGAAAATAAACTCCTAATTTGGAGTGACTACTATTATTAGTCCAAATACTTTAATTACTCTAATGATATTAATAAGGCCTGGACTCTCTTCCAAGTTTAAATTCGCACCATTTGAAGCTGGGTTGGCCAGAGCGTCTTGAATCAACCCATTTAGTGCTTCTTTAATCTTTCTGGTCCTAGCTTGTGTTATTGGGCCTTCTGGAATGTGCAATGGACCTCTTGCATCCATTGAAGCCCTAGCTCGTGTTATTGGGCCTTCTAGAATGTGCAATGGACCTCTTGCATCAATTGAAGCTCTAACTCGTGTTATTGGGCCTTCTGGAATGTGCAATGGACTTTTTGCATCCTTTGAAGCCTTCCACCCTTCATCTCTACGGTTCTCATCACTTAAAGATCTTGAAAACAGCTTGTTTGAGCACATCATTCTCTAAATTCATTGCTACAACCTCATCTATACTCTCTAAGGACAAGGAATATGTTGAATTGCATTAAAGATAGAGTCTTTGATGATTTCTAGCGTTTCTCACAAGTATTTGATGCTTCATTACTGAAAATTGAGCCACTCTCTTCATTTGTTGCTAACAAGGCTCCACTTTCCGTTCTAATCACTCATTGACACTTAAAGATGTTGAAAACGGCTTGTTTGAGCACATCATTCACTAAATTCATTGCAACAACCTCATCTATACTCTCTAAGGACTAGGAACACGTTGAATTGCATTAAACATAGAGTCTTTGATGATTTCTAGCATTTTTCACAAGTATTTGAAGCTTAATTACTGAAAAATGAGACAGTCTCTTCATTTGTTGCTAACAAGGCTCCACTTTCTGTTCTTATCACTCATTCACACTTAAAGATCTTGAAAACAGCTTGTTTGAGCACATCATTCTCTAAATTCATTGCTACAACCTCATCTATACTCTCTAAGGACAAGGAATATGTTGAATTGCATTAAAGATAGAGTCTTTGATGATTTCTACCGTTTCTCACAAGTATTTGATGCTTAATTACTGAAAAATGAGACACTCTCTTCATTTGTTGCTAACAAGGCTGAACTTTCGGTTCTAATCACTCATTCACCCTTAAAGATCTTGAAAATACCTTGTTTGAGCACATCATTCACCAAATTCATTGCAACAACCACATCTATACTCTCTAAGGACTAGGAACACATTGAATTGCATTAAACATAGAGTCTTTGATGATTTCTAGCATTTTTCACAAGTATTTGAAGCTTAATTACTGAAAAATGAGACACTCTCTTCATTTGTTGCTAACAAGGCTCCACTTTCCGTTCTTATCACTCATTCACACTTAAAGATCCTGAAAACAGCTTGTTTGAGGACATCATTCACTAAATTCATTGCAACAACCTCATTTATACTCTCTAAGGACTAGGAACACGTTGAATTGCATTAAACATAGAGTCTTTGATGATTTCTAGCATTTTTCACAAGTATTTGATGCTTAATTACTGAAAAAGGAGACAGTCTCTTCATTTGTTGCTAACAAGGCTCCACTTTCTGTTCTTATCACTCATTCACACTAAAAGATCTTGAAAACAGCTTGTTTGAGCACATCATTCTCTAAATTCATTGCAACAACCACATCTATACTCTCTAAGGACAAGGAATATGTTGAATTGCATTAAAGATAGAGTCTTTGATGATTTCTAGCGTTTCAAGATCTTTAAGTGTGAAGGAGTGGTAAGAACAGAAAGTGGAGCCTTGTTAGCAACAAATGAAGAGACTGTCTCATTTTTCAGTAATTAAGCTTCAAATACTTGTGAAAAATGCGAGAAATCATCAAAGACTCTATGTTTAATGCAACTCAACGTGTTCCTAGTCCTTAGAGAGTATAGATGAGGTTGTTGCAATGAATTTAGGGAATGATGTGCTCAAACAAGCTGTTTCAAGGATCTTTAAGTGTGAATGAGTGATAAGAACAGAAAGTGGAGCCTTGTATGCAACAAATGAAGAGTGTGTCTAATTTTTCAGTAATTAAGCTTCAAATACTTGTGAAAAATGCGAGAAATCATCAAAGACTCTATGGTTAATGCAATTCAACGTGTTCCTAGTCCTTAGGGAGTATAGATGAGGTTGTTGCAATGAATTTAGAGAATGATGTGGTCAAACAGGCTGTTTTCAAGATCTTTAAGTGTGAAGGAGTGATAAGAACAGAAAGTGGAGCCTTGTTAGCAAGAAATGAAGAGAGTGTCTCATTTTTCGGTAATTAAGCTTTAAATACTTGTGAAAAATGCTAGAAATCATCAATGACACCATGTTTAATGCAATTCAACGTGTTCCTAGTCCTTAGAGAGTATAGATGAGGTTGTTGCATGAATTTAGTGAATGATGTGCTCAAACAAGCCGTTTTGACGATCTTTAAGTGTCAATGAGTGATTAGAACAGAAAGTGGAGCCTTGTTAGCAACAAATGAAGAGACTGTCTCATTTTTCAGTAATTAAGCTTCAAATACTTATGAAAAATGCGAGAAATCATCAAAGACTCTATGTTTAATGCAATTCAACGTGTTCCTAGTCCTTAGAGAGTATAGATGAGGTTGTTGCAATGAATTTAGTGAATGATGTGCTCAAACAAGCTGTTTTCAAGATCTTTATGTGTGAATGAGTGATAAGAACAGAAAGTGGAGGCTTGTTAGCAACAAATAAAGAGACTGTCTCATTTTTCAGTAATTAAGCTTCAAATACTTGTGAAAAATGCTAGAAATCATCAAAGACTCTATGTTTAATGCAATTCAACGTGTTCCTAGTCCTTAGAGAGTATAGATGAGGTTGTTGCAATGAATTTAGTGAATGATGTGCTCAAACAAGCCGTTTTCAACATCTTTAAGCGTGAATGAGTGATTAGAACAGAAAGTGGAGCCTTGTTAGCAACAAATGAAGAGAGTGGCTCAATTCTCAGTAATGAAGCATCAAATACTTGTGAGAAACGCTAGAAATCATCAAAGACTCTATCTTCAATGCAATTCAACATATTCCTTGTCCTTAGAGAGTATAGATGTGGTTGTTGCAATGAATTTAGAGAATGATGTGCTCAAACAAGCTGTTTTCAAGATCTTTTAGTGTGAATGAATGATAAGAACAGAAAGTGGAGCCTTGTTAGCAACAAATGAAGAGGCTGTCTCATTTTTCAGTAATTAAGCATCAAATACTTGTGAAAAATGCTAGAAATCATCAAAGACTCTACGTTTAATGCAATTCAACGTGTTCCTAGTCCTTAGAGAGTATAGATGAGGTTGTTGAAATGAATTTAGTGAATGATGTCCTCAAACAAGCTGTTTTCAGGATCTTTTGGTGTGAATGAGTGATTAGAACAGAAAGTGGAGCCTTGTTCGCAACAAATGAAGGGAGTGTGTCATTTTTCAGTAATTAAGCTTCAAATACTTGTGAAAAATGCTAGAAATCATCAAAGACTCTATGTTTAATGCAATTCAACGTGTTCCTAGTCCTTAGGGAGTATAGATGAGGTTGTTGCAATGAATTTAGAGAATGATGTGCTCAAACAGGCTGTTTTCAAGATCTTTAAGTGTGAAGGAGTGATAAGAACAGAAAGTGGACCCTTGTTAGGAACAAATGAAGAGAGTGTCTCTTTTTTCAGTAATTAAGCTTTAAATACTTGTGAAAAATGCTAGAAATCATCAATGACACCATGTTTCATGCAATTCAACGTGTTCCTAGTCCTTAGAGAGTATAGATGAGGTTGTTGCAATGAATTTAGTGAATGATGTGCTCAAACAAGCTGTTTTCAAGATCTTTAAGTGTGAATGAGTGATAAGAACAGAAAGTGGAGCCTTCTTAGCAACAAATGAAGAGACTGTCTCATTTTTCAGTATTTAAGCTTCAAATACTTGTGAAAAATGCTAGAAATCATCAAAGACTCTATGTTTAATGCAATTCAACGTGTTCCTAGTCCTTAGAGAGTATAGATGAGGTTGTTGCAATGAATTTGGTGAATGATGTGCTCAAACAAGCCGTTTTCAACATCTTTAAGTGTGAATGAGTGATTAGAACAGAAAGTGGAGCCTTGTTAGCAACAAATTAAGAGACTGTCTCATTTTTCAGTAATTAAGCTAGAAAAATTTGGGAAAAATTATAGGAATCATCAAAGACTCTATCTTGAATGCAATTGAACGTGTTCCTAGTCCTTAGAGAGTGTAGATGTGGTTGTTGCAATGAATTTAGTGAATGATGTGCTGAAACAAGCTGTTTTCTCAGTGTCAATGAGTGATTAGAACAGAAAGTGGTGCCTTGTTAGCAACAAATGAAGAGACTGTCTCATTTTTCAGTAATTAAGCTTCAAATACTTGTGAAAAATGCGAGAAATCATCAAAGACTCTAGGTTGAATGCAATTCAACGCGTTCCTAGTCCTTAGAGAGTATAGATGAGGTTGTTGCAATGAATTTAGGGAATGATGTGCTCAAACAAGCTGTTTCAAGGATCTTTAAGCGTGAATGAGTGATAAGAACAGAAAGTGGAGCCTTGTTAGCAACAAATGAAGAGACTGTCTCATTTTTCAGTAATTAAGCGTTAAATACTTGTGAAAAATGCTAGAAATCATCAAAGACTCTATGTTTAATGCAATTCAACGTGCTCCTAGTCCCTAGAGAGTATAGATGAGGTTGTTGCAATGAATTTAGTGAACGATGTGCTCAAACAAGCTATTTTCAAGATCTTTAAGTGTGAATGAGTGATTAGAACCGAAAGTTGAGCCTTGTTAGCAACAAATGAAGAGTGTGTCTCATTTTTCAGTAATTAAGCATCAAATACTTGTGAGAAACGCTAGAAATCATCAAAGACTCTATCTCTAAGGCAATTCCACATATTCCTTGTCCTTAGAGAGTATAGATGAGGTTGTTGCAATGAATTTAGAGAATGATGTGCTCAAACAAGCTGTTTTCAAGATCTTTAAGTGTAAATGAGTGATAAGAACAGAAAGTGGATCCTTGTTAGCAACAAATGAAGTGAGTGTCTCATTTTTCAGTAATTAAGCATCAAATACCTGTGTGAAACGCTAGAAATCATCGAAGACTCTATCTTTAATGCAATTCAACATATTCCTTGTCCTTAGAGAGTATAGATGTGGTTGTTGCAATGAATTTAGAGAATGATGTGCTCAAACAAGCTGTTTTCAAGATCTTTTAGTGTGAATGAGTGATAAGAACAGAAAGTGGAGCCTTGTTAGCAACAAATGAAGAGACTGTCTCCTTTTTCAGTAATTAAGCATCAAATACTTGTCAAAAATGCTAGAAATCATCAAAGACTCTATGTTTAATGCAATTCAACGTGTTCCTAGTCCTTAGAGAGTATAAATGAGGTTGTTGCAATGAATTTAGTGAATGATGTCCTCAAACAAGCTGTTTTCAGGATCTTTAAGTGTGAATGAGTGATAAGAACGGAAAGTGGAGCCTTGTTAGCAACAAATGAAGAGAGTGTCTCATTTTTCAGTAATTAAGCTTCAAATACTTGTGAAAAATGCTAGAAATCATCAAAGACTCTATGTTTAATGCAATTCAACGTGTTCCTAGTCCTTAGAGAGTATAGATGTGGTTGTTGCAATGAATTTGGTGAATGATGTGCTCAAACAAGCTATTTCAAGATCTTTAAGTGTGAATGACTGATTAGAACCGAAAGTTCAGCCTTGTTAGCAACAAATGAAGAGAGTGTCTCATTTTTCAGTAAGTAAGGATCAAATACTTGTGAGAAACGGTAGAAATCATCAAAGACTCTATCTTTAATGCAATTCAACATATTCCTTTTCTTTAGAGAGTATAGATGAGGTTGTAGCAATGAATTTAGAGAATGATGTGCTCAAACAAGCTGTTTTCAAGATCTTTAAGTGTGAATGAGTGATAAGAACAGAAAGTGGAGCCTTGTTAGCAACAAATGAAGAGACTGTCTCATTTTTCAGTAATTAAGCTTCAAATACTTGTGAAAAATGCTAGAAATCATCAAAGACTCTATGTTTAATGCAATTCAACGTGTTCCTAGTCCTTAGAGAGTATAGATGAGGTTGTTGCAATGAATTTAATGAATGATGTGCTCAAACAAGCCGTTTTCAACATCTTTAAGTGTCAATGAGTGATTAGAACAGAAAGTGGAGCCTTGTTAGCAACAAATGAAGAGGGTGGCTCAATTTTCAGTAATGAAGCATCAAATACTTGTGAGAAACGCTAGAAATCATCAAAGACTCTATCTTTAATGCAATTCAACATATTCCTTGTCCTTAGAGAGTATAGATGAGGTTGTAGCAATGAATTTAGAGAATGATGTGCTCAAACAAGCTGTTTTCAAGATCTTTAAGTGAGGAGAACCGTAGAGATGAAGGGTGGAAGGCTTCAAAGGATGCAAAAAGTCCATTGCACATTCCAGAAGGCCCAATAACACGAGTTAGAGCTTCAATTGATGCAAGAGGTCCATTGCACATTCTAGAAGGCCCAATAACACGAGCTAGGGCTTCAATGGATGCAAGAGGTCCATTGCACATTCCAGAAGGCCCAATAACACAAGCTAGGACCAGAAAGATTAAAGAAGCACTAAATGGGTTGATTCAAGACGCTCAGGCCAACCCAGCTTCAAATGGTGCGAATTTAAACTTGGAAGAGAGTCCAGGCCTTATTAATATCATTAGAGTAATTAAAGTATTTGGATTAATAATAGTAGTCACTCCAAATTAGGAGTTTATTTTCCATATAAGAATTTGTACCTAGATAGGAATTCCGCCTAAATAAGGAATTCTCCTAACTAGGAATTTATGCCTCTTTAGGATTGCTATCTTAGCCTATAAATGGGCACCCCTTGTAAGCTTTGGAAATCAGACAATCAAGAAATAAGACAACTTTCAGTGAAATAGAAAGCAAGGGTTTCTCCTTCGCTTCTTCTGAGAACTAAAGAACTTATCAAGAGGTTTTCTTCTTGTGGCGTTCAAACCGACTTACCACTCCCAATTCCTTCCTCTTCTGGAGTGTGGCGTCCATATCCATCTTGAATACCCTAGGTTCGTGTTCCTTCGAATTTTGGGTCTAGGGTTTGTGTTATTAAAACCTGATTTAGCTTTCCTGGTTGTTCTTTGATTCATTGTGTGCGTTGGGTCCCTAAGCCACGTCTTTTTGGGGTTTTCCCCATCATTAAGTGTGAATGAGTGATAAGAACAGAAAGTGGAGCCTTGTTAGCAACAAATGAAGAGACTGTCTCATTTTTCAGTAATTAAGCTTCAAATACTTGTGAAAAAATGCTAGAAATCATCAAAGACTCTATGTTTAATGCAATTCAACGTGTTCCTTGTCCTTAGAGAGTATAAATGAGGTTGTTGCAATGAATTTAGTGAACGATGTCCTCAAACAAGCTGTTTTCAGGATCTTTAAGTGTGAATGAGTGATTAGAACAGAAAGTGGAGCCTTGTTCGCAACAAATGAAGAGAATGTCTCATTTTTCAGTAATTAAGCTTCAAATACTTGTGAAAAATGCTAGAAATCATCAAAGACTCTATGTTTAATGCAACTCAACGTGTTCCTAGTCCTTAGAGAGTATAGATGAGGTTGTTGCAATGAATTTAGGGAATGATGTGCTCAAACAAGCTGTTTCAAGGATCTTTAAGTGTGAATGAGTGATAAGAACAGAAAGTGGAGCCTTGTAAGCAACAAATGAAGAGTGTGTCTAATTTTTCAGTAATTAAGCTTCAAATACTTGTGAAAAATGCGAGAAATCACAAAGACTCTATGTTTAATGCAATTCAACGTGTTCCTAGTCCTTAGGGAGTATAGATGAGGTGTTGCAATGAATTTAGAGAATGATGTGCTCAAACAGGGCTGTTTTCAAGATCTTTAAGTGTGAAGGAGTGATAAGAACAGAAAGTGGAGCCTTGTTAGCAAGAAATGAAGAGAGTGTCTCAGTTTTCGGTAATTAAGCTTTAAATACTTGTGAAAAATGCTAGAAATCATCAATGACACCATGTTTAATGCAATTCAACGTGTTCCTAGTCCTTAGAGAGTAAGATGAGGTTGTTGCAATGAATTTAGTGAATGATGTGCTTCAAACAAGCCGTTTTGACGATCTTTAAGTGTCAATTGATGATTAGAACAGAAAGTGGAGCCTTGTTAGCAACAAATGAAAGACTGTCTCATTTTTCAGTAATTAAGCTTCAAATACTTGTGAAAAAATGCGAGAAATCATCATAGACTCTATGTTAAATGCAATTCAACGTGTTCCTAGTCCTTAGAGAGTATAGATGAGGTTGTTGCACTGAATTTAGGGAATGATGTGCTCAAACAAGGTGTTCAAGATCTTAAGCGTGAATGAGTGATAAGAACAGAAAGTGGAGCCTTGTAAGCAACAAATGAAGAGAGTGTCTCATTTTTCAGTAATTACTTCAAATACTTGTAAAAATGAGAGAAATAATCAAAGACTCTATGTTTAATGCAATTCAACGTTTCCTAGTCCTTAGAGAGTATAGATGAGGTTGTTGCAATGAATTTAGAGAATGATGTGCTCAAACAAGCTGTTTCATCAGATCTTTAAGTGTGAATGAGTGATAAGAACAGAAAGTGGAGCCTTGTAAGCAACAAATGAAGAGAGTGTCTCATTTTTCAGTAATATAAGCTTAAATACTTGTGAAAAATGCTAGAAATCATCATGACACCATGTTTAATGCAATTCAACGTGTTCCTAGTCCTTAGAGAGTATAGATGAAGGTTGTTGCAATGAATTTAGAGAATGATGTGCTCAAACAAGCCGTTTTCAAGATCTTTAAGGGTCAATGAGTGATTAGAAAAGAAAGTGGAGCCTTGTTAGCAACAAATGAAGAGACTGTCTCATTTTCAGTAATTAAGCTTCAAATACTTGTGAAAAATGCTAGAAATCATCAAGACTCTATGTTTAATGCAATCAACGTGTTCCTAGTCCTTAGAGAGTATAGATGAGGTTGTTGCAATGAATTAGGGAATGATGTGCTCAAACAAGCTGTTTTCAAGATCTTTAAGTGTGAATGAGTGATAAGAACAGAAAGTGGAGCCTTGTAAGCAACAAATGAAGAGAGTGTCAATTTTTCAGTAATTAAGCTTTAAATACTTGTGAAAATGCTAGAAATCATCAAAGACTCTGTTTAATGCAATTCAACGTGTTCCTAGTCCTTAGAGAGTATAGATGAGGTTGTCTGCAATGAATTTAGTGAATGATGTGCTCAAAACAAGCCGTGTTCAAGATCTTTAAGTGTCAATGAGTGATTAGAACAGAAAGTGGAGCCTTGTTAGCAACAAATGAAGGGAGTGTCTCATTTTTCAGTAATTAAGCTTCAAATACTTGGTGAAAAATGCGAGAAATCATCAAAGATCTATGTTAATGCAACTCAACGTGTTCCTAGTCCTTAGAGAGTATATGATGAGGTTGTTGCAATGAATTTAGGGAATGATGTGCTCAAACAAGCTGTTTCAAGGATCTTTAAGCGTGAATGAGTGATAAGAACAGAAAGTGGAGCCTTGTTAGCAACAAATGAAGAGACTGTCTAATTTTTCAGTAATTAAGCTTTAAATACTTGTGAAAAAATGCTAGAAATCATCAATGACACATGTTTAATGCCAATTCAACCGTGTTCCTAGTCCTTAGAGAGTATAGATGAGTTGTTGCAATGAATTTAGTGAATGATGTGCTCAAACAAGCCGTTTTNGAATTGCATTAACATAGAGTCTTTGATGATTTCTAGCATTTTTCACAAAGTATTTGAAGCTTAATTACTGAAAAATGAGACACTCTCTTCATTTGTTGCTAACAAGGCTCCACTTTCCGTTCTTATCACTCATTCACAACTTAAAGATCCGAAAACAGCTTGTTTGAGGACATCATTCACTAAATTCATTGCAACAGCCTCATTTATACTCTCTAAGGACTAGAACACGTTGAATTGCATTAAACATAGGTCTTTGATGATTTCTAGCATTTTTCACAAGTATTTGATGCTTAATTACTGAAAAAGGAGACAGTCTCTTCATTTGTTGCTAACAGGCTCCACTTTCTGTTCTTATCACTCATTCACACTAAAGATCTTGAAAACAGCTTGTTTGAGCACATCATTCTCTAAATTCATTGCAACAACCACATCTATACCTCTCTAAGGACAAGGAATATGTTGAATTGCATTAAAAGTAGAGTCTTTGATGATTTCTAGCGTTTCAAGATCTTTAAGTGTGAAGGAGTGGTTAAGAACAGAAAGTGGAGCCTTGTTAGCAACAAATGAAGAGACTGTCTCATTTTTCAGTAATTAAGCTTCAATATCTTGTGAAAAATGCGAGAAATCATCAAAGACTCTATGTTTAATGCAACTCAACGTGTTCCTAGTCCTTAGAGAGTATAGATGAGGTTGTTGCAATGAATTTAGGGAATGATGTGCTCAAACAAGCTGTTTCAAGGATCTTTAAGTGTGAATGAGTGATAAGAACAGAAAGTGGAGCCTTGTATGCAACAAATGAAGAGTGTGTCTAATTTTTCAGTAATTAAGCTTCAAATACTTGTGAAAAATGCGAGAAATCATCAAAGACTCTATGGTTAATGCAATTCAACGTGTTCCTAGTCCTTAGGGAGTATAGATGAGGTTGTTGCAATGAATTTAGAGAATGATGTGGTCAAACAGGCTGTTTTCAAGATCTTTAAGTGTGAAGGAGTGATAAGAACAGAAAGTGGAGCCTTGTTAGCAAGAAATGAAGAGAGTGTCTCATTTTTCGGTAATTAAGCTTTAAATACTTGTGAAAAATGCTAGAAATCATCAATGACACCATGTTTAATGCAATTCAACGTGTTCCTAGTCCTTAGAGAGTATAGATGAGGTTGTTGCATGAATTTAGTGAATGATGTGCTCAAACAAGCCGTTTTGACGATCTTTAAGTGTCAATGAGTGATTAGAACAGAAAGTGGAGCCTTGTTAGCAACAAATGAAGAGACTGTCTCATTTTTCAGTAATTAAGCTTCAAATACTTATGAAAAATGCGAGAAATCATCAAAGACTCTATGTTTAATGCAATTCAACGTGTTCCTAGTCCTTAGAGAGTATAGATGAGGTTGTTGCAATGAATTTAGTGAATGATGTGCTCAAACAAGCTGTTTTCAAGATCTTTATGTGTGAATGAGTGATAAGAACAGAAAGTGGAGGCTTGTTAGCAACAAATAAAGAGACTGTCTCATTTTTCAGTAATTAAGCTTCAAATACTTGTGAAAATGCTAGAAATCATCAAAGACTCTATGTTTAATGCAATTCAACGTGTTCCTAGTCCTTAGAGAGTATAGATGAGGTTGTTGCAATGAATTTAGTGAATGATGTGCTCAAACAAGCCGTTTTCAACATCTTTAAGCGTGAATGAGTGATTAGAACAGAAAGTGGAGCCTTGTTAGCAACAAATGAAGAGAGTGGCTCAATTCTCAGTAATGAAGCATCAAATACTTGTGAGAAACGCTAGAAATCATCAAAGACTCTATCTTCAATGCAATTCAACATATTCCTTGTCCTTAGAGAGTATAGATGTGGTTGTTGCAATGAATTTAGAGAATGATGTGCTCAAACAAGCTGTTTTCAAGATCTTTTAGTGTGAATGAATGATAAGAACAGAAAGTGGAGCCTTGTTAGCAACAAATGAAGAGACTGTCTCATTTTTCAGTAATTAAGCATCAAATACTTGTGAAAAATGCTAGAAATCATCAAAGACTCTACGTTTAATGCAATTCAACGTGTTCCTAGTCCTTAGAGAGTATAGATGAGGTTGTTGAAATGAATTTAGTGAATGATGTCCTCAAACAAGCTGTTTTCAGGATCTTTTGGTGTGAATGAGTGATTAGAACAGAAAGTGGAGCCTTGTTCGCAACAAATGAAGGGAGTGTGTCATTTTTCAGTAATTAAGCTTCAAATACTTGTGAAAAATGCTAGAAATCATCAAAGACTCTATGTTTAATGCAATTCAACGTGTTCCTAGTCCTTAGGGAGTATAGATGAGGTTGTTGCAATGAATTTAGAGAATGATGTGCTCAAACAGGCTGTTTTCAAGATCTTTAAGTGTGAAGGAGTGATAAGAACAGAAAGTGGACCCTTGTTAGGAACAAATGAAGAGAGTGTCTCTTTTTTCAGTAATTAAGCTTTAAATACTTGTGAAAAATGCTAGAAATCATCAATGACACCATGTTTCATGCAATTCAACGTGTTCCTAGTCCTTAGAGAGTATAGATGAGGTTGTTGCAATGAATTTAGTGAATGATGTGCTCAAACAAGCTGTTTTCAAGATCTTTAAGTGTGAATGAGTGATAAGAACAGAAAGTGGAGCCTTCTTAGCAACAAATGAAGAGACTGTCTCATTTTTCAGTATTTAAGCTTCAAATACTTGTGAAAAATGCTAGAAATCATCAAAGACTCTATGTTTAATGCAATTCAACGTGTTCCTAGTCCTTAGAGAGTATAGATGAGGTTGTTGCAATGAATTTGGTGAATGATGTGCTCAAACAAGCCGTTTTCAACATCTTTAAGTGTGAATGAGTGATTAGAACAGAAAGTGGAGCCTTGTTAGCAACAAATTAAGAGACTGTCTCATTTTTCAGTAATTAAGCTAGAAAAATTTGGGAAAAATTATAGGAATCATCAAAGACTCTATCTTGAATGCAATTGAACGTGTTCCTAGTCCTTAGAGAGTGTAGATGTGGTTGTTGCAATGAATTTAGTGAATGATGTGCTGAAACAAGCTGTTTTCTCAGTGTCAATGAGTGATTAGAACAGAAAGTGGTGCCTTGTTAGCAACAAATGAAGAGACTGTCTCATTTTTCAGTAATTAAGCTTCAAATACTTGTGAAAAATGCGAGAAATCATCAAAGACTCTAGGTTGAATGCAATTCAACGCGTTCCTAGTCCTTAGAGAGTATAGATGAGGTTGTTGCAATGAATTTAGGGAATGATGTGCTCAAACAAGCTGTTTCAAGATCTTTAAGCGTGAATGAGTGATAAGAACAGAAAGTGGAGCCTTGTTAGCAACAAATGAAGAGACTGTCTCATTTTTCAGTAATTAAGCGTTAAATACTTGTGAAAAATGCTAGAAATCATCAAAGACTCTATGTTTAATGCAATTCAACGTGCTCCTAGTCCTTAGAGAGTATAGATGAGGTTGTTGCAATGAATTTAGTGAACGATGTGCTCAAACAAGCTATTTTAAAGATCTTTAAGTGTGAATGAGTGATTAGAACCGAAAGTTGAGCCTTGTTAGCAACAAATGAAGAGTGTGTCTCATTTTTCAGTAATTAAGCATCAAATACTTGTGAGAAACGCTAGAAATCATCAAAGACTCTATCTCTAAGGCAATTCCACATATTCCTTGTCCTTAGAGAGTATAGATGAGGTTGTTGCAATGAATTTAGAGAATGATGTGCTCAAACAAGCTGTTTTCAAGATCTTTAAGTGTAAATGAGTGATAAGAACAGAAAGTGGATCCTTGTTAGCAACAAATGAAGTGAGTGTCTCATTTTTCAGTAATTAAGCATCAAATACCTGTGTGAAACGCTAGAAATCATCGAAGACTCTATCTTTAATGCAATTCAACATATTCCTTGTCCTTAGAGAGTATAGATGTGGTTGTTGCAATGAATTTAGAGAATGATGTGCTCAAACAAGCTGTTTTCAAGATCTTTTAGTGTGAATGAGTGATAAGAACAGAAAGTGGAGCCTTGTTAGCAACAAATGAAGAGACTGTCTCCTTTTTCAGTAATTAAGCATCAAATACTTGTCAAAAATGCTAGAAATCATCAAAGACTCTATGTTTAATGCAATTCAACGTGTTCCTAGTCCTTAGAGAGTATAAATGAGGTTGTTGCAATGAATTTAGTGAATGATGTCCTCAAACAAGCTGTTTTCAGGATCTTTAAGTGTGAATGAGTGATAAGAACGGAAAGTGGAGCCTTGTTAGCAACAAATGAAGAGAGTGTCTCATTTTTCAGTAATTAAGCTTCAAATACTTGTGAAAAATGCTAGAAATCATCAAAGACTCTATGTTTAATGCAATTCAACGTGTTCCTAGTCCTTAGAGAGTATAGATGTGGTTGTTGCAATGAATTTGGTGAATGATGTGCTCAAACAAGCTATTTTCAAGATCTTTAAGTGTGAATGACTGATTAGAACCGAAAGTTCAGCCTTGTTAGCAACAAATGAAGAGAGTGTCTCATTTTTCAGTAAGTAAGGATCAAATACTTGTGAGAAACGGTAGAAATCATCAAAGACTCTATCTTTAATGCAATTCAACATATTCCTTTTCTTTAGAGAGTATAGATGAGGTTGTAGCAATGAATTTAGAGAATGATGTGCTCAAACAAGCTGTTTTCAAGATCTTTAAGTGTGAATGAGTGATAAGAACAGAAAGTGGAGCCTTGTTAGCAACAAATGAAGAGACTGTCTCATTTTTCAGTAATTAAGCTTCAAATACTTGTGAAAAATGCTAGAAATCATCAAAGACTCTATGTTTAATGCAATTCAACGTGTTCCTAGTCCTTAGAGAGTATAGATGAGGTTGTTGCAATGAATTTAATGAATGATGTGCTCAAACAAGCCGTTTTCAACATCTTTAAGTGTCAATGAGTGATTAGAACAGAAAGTGGAGCCTTGTTAGCAACAAATGAAGAGGGTGGCTCAATTTTCAGTAATGAAGCATCAAATACTTGTGAGAAACGCTAGAAATCATCAAAGACTCTATCTTTAATGCAATTCAACATATTCCTTGTCCTTAGAGAGTATAGATGAGGTTGTAGCAATGAATTTAGAGAATGATGTGCTCAAACAAGCTGTTTTCAAGATCTTTAAGTGAGGAGAACCGTAGAGATGAAGGGTGGAAGGCTTCAAAGGATGCAAAAAGTCCATTGCACATTCCAGAAGGCCCAATAACACGAGTTAGAGCTTCAATTGATGCAAGAGGTCCATTGCACATTCTAGAAGGCCCAATAACACGAGCTAGGGCTTCAATGGATGCAAGAGGTCCATTGCACATTCCAGAAGGCCCAATAACACAAGCTAGGACCAGAAAGATTAAAGAAGCACTAAATGGGTTGATTCAAGACGCTCAGGCCAACCCAGCTTCAAATGGTGCGAATTTAAACTTGGAAGAGAGTCCAGGCCTTATTAATATCATTAGAGTAATTAAAGTATTTGGATTAATAATAGTAGTCACTCCAAATTAGGAGTTTATTTTCCATATAAGAATTTGTACCTAGATAGGAATTCCGCCTAAATAAGGAATTCTCCTAACTAGGAATTTATGCCTCTTTAGGATTGCTATCTTAGCCTATAAATGGGCACCCCTTGTAAGCTTTGGAAATCAGACAATCAAGAAATAAGACAACTTTCAGTGAAATAGAAAGCAAGGGTTTCTCCTTCGCTTCTTCTGAGAACTAAAGAACTTATCAAGAGGTTTTCTTCTTGTGGCGTTCAAACCGACTTACCACTCCCAATTCCTTCCTCTTCTGGAGTGTGGCGTCCATATCCATCTTGAATACCCTAGGTTCGTGTTCCTTCGAATTTTGGGTCTAGGGTTTGTGTTATTAAAACCTGATTTAGCTTTCCTGGTTGTTCTTTGATTCATTGTGTGCGTTGGGTCCCTAAGCCACGTCTTTTTGGGGTTTTCCCCATCATTAAGTGTGAATGAGTGATAAGAACAGAAAGTGGAGCCTTGTTAGCAACAAATGAAGAGACTGTCTCATTTTTCAGTAATTAAGCTTCAAATACTTGTGAAAAATGCTAGAAATCATCAAAGACTCTATGTTTAATGCAATTCAACGTGTTCCTTGTCCTTAGAGAGTATAAATGAGGTTGTTGCAATGAATTTAGTGAACGATGTCCTCAAACAAGCTGTTTTCAGGATCTTTAAGTGTGAATGAGTGATTAGAACAGAAAGTGGAGCCTTGTTCGCAACAAATGAAGAGAATGTCTCATTTTTCAGTAATTAAGCTTCAAATACTTGTGAAAAATGCTAGAAATCATCAAAGACTCTATGTTTAATGCAACTCAACGTGTTCCTAGTCCTTAGAGAGTATAGATGAGGTTGTTGCAATGAATTTAGGGAATGATGTGCTCAAACAAGCTGTTTCAAGGATCTTTAAGTGTGAATGAGTGATAAGAACAGAAAGTGGAGCCTTGTAAGCAACAAATGAAGAGTGTGTCTAATTTTTCAGTAATTAAGCTTCAAATACTTGTGAAAAATGCGAGAAATCATCAAAGACTCTATGTTTAATGCAATTCAACGTGTTCCTAGTCCTTAGGGAGTATAGATGAGGTTGTTGCAATGAATTTAGAGAATGATGTGCTCAAACAGGCTGTTTTCAAGATCTTTAAGTGTGAAGGAGTGATAAGAACAGAAAGTGGAGCCTTGTTAGCAAGAAATGAAGAGAGTGTCTCAGTTTTCGGTAATTAAGCTTTAAATACTTGTGAAAAATGCTAGAAATCATCAATGACACCATGTTTAATGCAATTCAACGTGTTCCTAGTCCTTAGAGAGTATAGATGAGGTTGTTGCAATGAATTTAGTGAATGATGTGCTCAAACAAGCCGTTTTGACGATCTTTAAGTGTCAATGAGTGATTAGAACAGAAAGTGGAGCCTTGTTAGCAACAAATGAAGAGACTGTCTCATTTTTCAGTAATTAAGCTTCAAATACTTGTGAAAAATGCGAGAAATCATCATAGACTCTATGTTAAATGCAACTCAACGTGTTCCTAGTCCTTAGAGAGTATAGATGAGGTTGTTGCACTGAATTTAGGGAATGATGTGCTCAAACAAGGTGTTTCAAGGATCTTTAAGCGTGAATGAGTGATAAGAACAGAAAGTGGAGCCTTGTAAGCAACAAATGAAGAGAGTGTCTAATTTTTCAGTAATTCAGCTTCAAATACTTGTGAAAAATGAGAGAAATAATCAAAGACTCTATGTTTAATGCAATTCAACGTGTTCCTAGTCCTTAGAGAGTATAGATGAGGTTGTTGCAATGAGTTTTGGGAATGATGTGCTCAAACAAGCTGTTTCAAGGATCTTTAAGCGTGAATGAGTGATAAGAACAGAAAGTGGAGCCTTGTAAGCAACAAATGAAGAGAGTGTCTAATTTTTCAGTAATTAAGCTTTAAATACTTGTGAAAAATTCTAGAAATCATCAATGACACCATGTTTAATGCAATTCAACGTGTTCCTAGTCCTTAGGGAGTATAGATGAGGTTGTTGCAATGAATTTAGAGAATGATGTGCTCAAACAAGCCGTTTTCAAGATCTTTAAGGGTCAATGAGTGATTAGAACAGAAAGTGGAGCCTTGTTAGCAACAAATGAAGAGACTGTCTCATTTTTCAGTAATTAAGCTTCAAATACTTGTGAAAAATGCGAGAAATCATCAAAGACTCTATGTTTAATGCAACTCAACGTGTTCCTAGTCCTTAGAGAGTATAGATGAGGTTGTTGCAATGAATTTAGGGAATGATGTGCTCAAACAAGCTGTTTCAAGGATCTTTAAGCGTGAATGAGTGATAAGAACAGAAAGTGGAGCCTTGTAAGCAACAAATGAAGAGAGTGTCTAATTTTTCAGTAATTAAGCTTTAAATACTTGTGAAAAATGCTACAAATCATCAATGACACCATGTTTAATGCAATTCAACGTGTTCCTAGTCCTTAGAGAGTATAGATGAGGTTGTTGCAATGAATTTAGTGAATGATGTGCTCAAACAAGCCGTGTTCAAGATCTTTAAGGGTCAATGAGTGATTAGAACAGAAAGTGGAGCCTTGTTCGCAACAAATGAAGGGAGTGTCTCATTTTTCCGTAATTAAGCTTCAAATACTTGTGAAAAATGCGAGAAATCATCAAAGACTCTATGTTTAATGCAACTCAACGTGTTCCTAGTCCTTAGAGAGTATAGATGAGGTTGTTGCAATGAATTTAGGGAATGATGTGCTCAAACAAGCTGTTTCAAGGATCTTTAAGCGTGAATGAGTGATAAGAACAGAAAGTGGAGCCTTGTAAGCAACAAATGAAGAGAGTGTCTAATTTTTCAGTAATTAAGCTTTAAATACTTGTGAAAAATGCTACAAATCATCAATGACACCATGTTTAATGCAATTCAACGTGTTCCTAGTCCTTAGAGAGTATAGATGAGGTTGTTGCAATGAATTTAGTGAATGATGTGCTCAAACAAGCCGTGTTCAAGATCTTTAAGGGTCAATGAGTGATTAGAACAGAAAGTGGAGCCTTGTTCGCAACAAATGAAGGGAGTGTCTCATTTTTCCGTAATTAAGCTTCAAATACTTGTGAAAAAAGCTAGAAATCATCAAAGACTCTATGTTTAATGCAATTCAACGTGTTCCTAGTCCTTAGGGAGTATAGATGAGGTTGTTGCAATGAATTTAGAGAATGATGTGCTCAAACAGGCTGTTTTCAAGATCTTTAAGTGTGAAGGAGTGATAAGAACAGAAAGTGGAGCCTTGTTAGCAAGAAATGAAGAGAGTGTCTCATTTTTCGGTAATTAAGCTTTAAATACTTGTGAAAAATGCTAGAAATCATCAATGACACCATGTTTAATGCAATTCAACGTGTTCCTAGTCCTTAGAGAGTATAGATGAGGTTGTTGCATGAATTTAGTGAATGATGTGCTCAAACAAGCCGTTTTGACGATCTTTAAGTGTCAATGAGTGATTAGAACAGAAAGTGGAGCCTTGTTAGCAACAAATGAAGAGACTGTCTCATTTTTCAGTAATTAAGCTTCAAATACTTATGAAAAATGCGAGAAATCATCAAAGACTCTATGTTTAATGCAATTCAACGTGTTCCTAGTCCTTAGAGAGTATAGATGAGGTTGTTGCAATGAATTTAGTGAATGATGTGCTCAAACAAGCTGTTTTCAAGATCTTTATGTGTGAATGAGTGATAAGAACAGAAAGTGGAGGCTTGTTAGCAACAAATAAAGAGACTGTCTCATTTTTCAGTAATTAAGCTTCAAATACTTGTGAAAAATGCTAGAAATCATCAAAGACTCTATGTTTAATGCAATTCAACGTGTTCCTAGTCCTTAGAGAGTATAGATGAGGTTGTTGCAATGAATTTAGTGAATGATGTGCTCAAACAAGCCGTTTTCAACATCTTTAAGCGTGAATGAGTGATTAGAACAGAAAGTGGAGCCTTGTTAGCAACAAATGAAGAGAGTGGCTCAATTCTCAGTAATGAAGCATCAAATACTTGTGAGAAACGCTAGAAATCATCAAAGACTCTATCTTCAATGCAATTCAACATATTCCTTGTCCTTAGAGAGTATAGATGTGGTTGTTGCAATGAATTTAGAGAATGATGTGCTCAAACAAGCTGTTTTCAAGATCTTTTAGTGTGAATGAATGATAAGAACAGAAAGTGGAGCCTTGTTAGCAACAAATGAAGAGACTGTCTCATTTTTCAGTAATTAAGCATCAAATACTTGTGAAAAATGCTAGAAATCATCAAAGACTCTACGTTTAATGCAATTCAACGTGTTCCTAGTCCTTAGAGAGTATAGATGAGGTTGTTGAAATGAATTTAGTGAATGATGTCCTCAAACAAGCTGTTTTCAGGATCTTTTGGTGTGAATGAGTGATTAGAACAGAAAGTGGAGCCTTGTTCGCAACAAATGAAGGGAGTGTGTCATTTTTCAGTAATTAAGCTTCAAATACTTGTGAAAAATGCTAGAAATCATCAAAGACTCTATGTTTAATGCAATTCAACGTGTTCCTAGTCCTTAGGGAGTATAGATGAGGTTGTTGCAATGAATTTAGAGAATGATGTGCTCAAACAGGCTGTTTTCAAGATCTTTAAGTGTGAAGGAGTGATAAGAACAGAAAGTGGACCCTTGTTAGGAACAAATGAAGAGAGTGTCTCTTTTTTCAGTAATTAAGCTTTAAATACTTGTGAAAAATGCTAGAAATCATCAATGACACCATGTTTCATGCAATTCAACGTGTTCCTAGTCCTTAGAGAGTATAGATGAGGTTGTTGCAATGAATTTAGTGAATGATGTGCTCAAACAAGCTGTTTTCAAGATCTTTAAGTGTGAATGAGTGATAAGAACAGAAAGTGGAGCCTTCTTAGCAACAAATGAAGAGACTGTCTCATTTTTCAGTATTTAAGCTTCAAATACTTGTGAAAAATGCTAGAAATCATCAAAGACTCTATGTTTAATGCAATTCAACGTGTTCCTAGTCCTTAGAGAGTATAGATGAGGTTGTTGCAATGAATTTGGTGAATGATGTGCTCAAACAAGCCGTTTTCAACATCTTTAAGTGTGAATGAGTGATTAGAACAGAAAGTGGAGCCTTGTTAGCAACAAATTAAGAGACTGTCTCATTTTTCAGTAATTAAGCTAGAAAAATTTGGGAAAAATTATAGGAATCATCAAAGACTCTATCTTGAATGCAATTGAACGTGTTCCTAGTCCTTAGAGAGTGTAGATGTGGTTGTTGCAATGAATTTAGTGAATGATGTGCTGAAACAAGCTGTTTTCTCAGTGTCAATGAGTGATTAGAACAGAAAGTGGTGCCTTGTTAGCAACAAATGAAGAGACTGTCTCATTTTTCAGTAATTAAGCTTCAAATACTTGTGAAAAATGCGAGAAATCATCAAAGACTCTAGGTTGAATGCAATTCAACGCGTTCCTAGTCCTTAGAGAGTATAGATGAGGTTGTTGCAATGAATTTAGGGAATGATGTGCTCAAACAAGCTGTTTCAAGGATCTTTAAGCGTGAATGAGTGATAAGAACAGAAAGTGGAGCCTTGTTAGCAACAAATGAAGAGACTGTCTCATTTTTCAGTAATTAAGCGTTAAATACTTGTGAAAAATGCTAGAAATCATCAAAGACTCTATGTTTAATGCAATTCAACGTGCTCCTAGTCCCTAGAGAGTATAGATGAGGTTGTTGCAATGAATTTAGTGAACGATGTGCTCAAACAAGCTATTTTAAAGATCTTTAAGTGTGAATGAGTGATTAGAACCGAAAGTTGAGCCTTGTTAGCAACAAATGAAGAGTGTGTCTCATTTTTCAGTAATTAAGCATCAAATACTTGTGAGAAACGCTAGAAATCATCAAAGACTCTATCTCTAAGGCAATTCCACATATTCCTTGTCCTTAGAGAGTATAGATGAGGTTGTTGCAATGAATTTAGAGAATGATGTGCTCAAACAAGCTGTTTTCAAGATCTTTAAGTGTAAATGAGTGATAAGAACAGAAAGTGGATCCTTGTTAGCAACAAATGAAGTGAGTGTCTCATTTTTCAGTAATTAAGCATCAAATACCTGTGTGAAACGCTAGAAATCATCGAAGACTCTATCTTTAATGCAATTCAACATATTCCTTGTCCTTAGAGAGTATAGATGTGGTTGTTGCAATGAATTTAGAGAATGATGTGCTCAAACAAGCTGTTTTCAAGATCTTTTAGTGTGAATGAGTGATAAGAACAGAAAGTGGAGCCTTGTTAGCAACAAATGAAGAGACTGTCTCCTTTTTCAGTAATTAAGCATCAAATACTTGTCAAAAATGCTAGAAATCATCAAAGACTCTATGTTTAATGCAATTCAACGTGTTCCTAGTCCTTAGAGAGTATAAATGAGGTTGTTGCAATGAATTTAGTGAATGATGTCCTCAAACAAGCTGTTTTCAGGATCTTTAAGTGTGAATGAGTGATAAGAACGGAAAGTGGAGCCTTGTTAGCAACAAATGAAGAGAGTGTCTCATTTTTCAGTAATTAAGCTTCAAATACTTGTGAAAAATGCTAGAAATCATCAAAGACTCTATGTTTAATGCAATTCAACGTGTTCCTAGTCCTTAGAGAGTATAGATGTGGTTGTTGCAATGAATTTGGTGAATGATGTGCTCAAACAAGCTATTTTCAAGATCTTTAAGTGTGAATGACTGATTAGAACCGAAAGTTCAGCCTTGTTAGCAACAAATGAAGAGAGTGTCTCATTTTTCAGTAAGTAAGGATCAAATACTTGTGAGAAACGGTAGAAATCATCAAAGACTCTATCTTTAATGCAATTCAACATATTCCTTTTCTTTAGAGAGTATAGATGAGGTTGTAGCAATGAATTTAGAGAATGATGTGCTCAAACAAGCTGTTTTCAAGATCTTTAAGTGTGAATGAGTGATAAGAACAGAAAGTGGAGCCTTGTTAGCAACAAATGAAGAGACTGTCTCATTTTTCAGTAATTAAGCTTCAAATACTTGTGAAAAATGCTAGAAATCATCAAAGACTCTATGTTTAATGCAATTCAACGTGTTCCTAGTCCTTAGAGAGTATAGATGAGGTTGTTGCAATGAATTTAATGAATGATGTGCTCAAACAAGCCGTTTTCAACATCTTTAAGTGTCAATGAGTGATTAGAACAGAAAGTGGAGCCTTGTTAGCAACAAATGAAGAGGGTGGCTCAATTTTCAGTAATGAAGCATCAAATACTTGTGAGAAACGCTAGAAATCATCAAAGACTCTATCTTTAATGCAATTCAACATATTCCTTGTCCTTAGAGAGTATAGATGAGGTTGTAGCAATGAATTTAGAGAATGATGTGCTCAAACAAGCTGTTTTCAAGATCTTTAAGTGAGGAGAACCGTAGAGATGAAGGGTGGAAGGCTTCAAAGGATGCAAAAAGTCCATTGCACATTCCAGAAGGCCCAATAACACGAGTTAGAGCTTCAATTGATGCAAGAGGTCCATTGCACATTCTAGAAGGCCCAATAACACGAGCTAGGGCTTCAATGGATGCAAGAGGTCCATTGCACATTCCAGAAGGCCCAATAACACAAGCTAGGACCAGAAAGATTAAAGAAGCACTAAATGGGTTGATTCAAGACGCTCAGGCCAACCCAGCTTCAAATGGTGCGAATTTAAACTTGGAAGAGAGTCCAGGCCTTATTAATATCATTAGAGTAATTAAAGTATTTGGATTAATAATAGTAGTCACTCCAAATTAGGAGTTTATTTTCCATATAAGAATTTGTACCTAGATAGGAATTCCGCCTAAATAAGGAATTCTCCTAACTAGGAATTTATGCCTCTTTAGGATTGCTATCTTAGCCTATAAATGGGCACCCCTTGTAAGCTTTGGAAATCAGACAATCAAGAAATAAGACAACTTTCAGTGAAATAGAAAGCAAGGGTTTCTCCTTCGCTTCTTCTGAGAACTAAAGAACTTATCAAGAGGTTTTCTTCTTGTGGCGTTCAAACCGACTTACCACTCCCAATTCCTTCCTCTTCTGGAGTGTGGCGTCCATATCCATCTTGAATACCCTAGGTTCGTGTTCCTTCGAATTTTGGGTCTAGGGTTTGTGTTATTAAAACCTGATTTAGCTTTCCTGGTTGTTCTTTGATTCATTGTGTGCGTTGGGTCCCTAAGCCACGTCTTTTTGGGGTTTTCCCCATCATTAAGTGTGAATGAGTGATAAGAACAGAAAGTGGAGCCTTGTTAGCAACAAATGAAGAGACTGTCTCATTTTTCAGTAATTAAGCTTCAAATACTTGTGAAAAATGCTAGAAATCATCAAAGACTCTATGTTTAATGCAATTCAACGTGTTCCTTGTCCTTAGAGAGTATAAATGAGGTTGTTGCAATGAATTTAGTGAACGATGTCCTCAAACAAGCTGTTTTCAGGATCTTTAAGTGTGAATGAGTGATTAGAACAGAAAGTGGAGCCTTGTTCGCAACAAATGAAGAGAATGTCTCATTTTTCAGTAATTAAGCTTCAAATACTTGTGAAAAATGCTAGAAATCATCAAAGACTCTATGTTTAATGCAACTCAACGTGTTCCTAGTCCTTAGAGAGTATAGATGAGGTTGTTGCAATGAATTTAGGGAATGATGTGCTCAAACAAGCTGTTTCAAGGATCTTTAAGTGTGAATGAGTGATAAGAACAGAAAGTGGAGCCTTGTAAGCAACAAATGAAGAGTGTGTCTAATTTTTCAGTAATTAAGCTTCAAATACTTGTGAAAAATGCGAGAAATCATCAAAGACTCTATGTTTAATGCAATTCAACGTGTTCCTAGTCCTTAGGGAGTATAGATGAGGTTGTTGCAATGAATTTAGAGAATGATGTGCTCAAACAGGCTGTTTTCAAGATCTTTAAGTGTGAAGGAGTGATAAGAACAGAAAGTGGAGCCTTGTTAGCAAGAAATGAAGAGAGTGTCTCAGTTTTTCGGTAATTAAGCTTTAAATACTTGTGAAAAATGCTAGAAATCATCAATGACACCATGTTTAATGCAATTCAACGTGTTCCTAGTCCTTAGAGAGTATAGATGAGGTTGTTGCAATGAATTTAGTGAATGATGTGCTCAAACAAGCCGTTTTGACGATCTTTAAGTGTCAATGAGTGATTAGAACAGAAAGTGGAGCCTTGTTAGCAACAAATGAAGAGACTGTCTCATTTTTCAGTAATTAAGCTTCAAATACTTGTGAAAAATGCTAGAAATCATCAAAGACTCTATGTTTAATGCAACTCAACGTGTTCCTAGTCCTTAGAGAGTATAGATGAGGTTGTTGCACTGAATTTAGGGAATGATGTGCTCAAACAAGCTGTTTTCAAGATCTTTAAGTGTGAATGAGTGATAAGAACAGAAAGTGGAGCCTTGTTAGCAACAAATGAAGAGAGTGTCTCATTTTTCAGTAATTAAGCTTCAAATACTTGTGAAAAATGCTAGAAATCATCAAAGACTCTATGTTTAATGCAATTCAACGTGTTCCTAGTCCTTAGAGAGTATAGATGAGGTTGTTGCAATGAATTTAGAGAATGATGTGCTCAAACAAGCTGTTTTCAAGATCTTTAAGTGTGAATGAGTGATAAGAACAGAAAGTGGAGCCTTGTTAGCAACAAATGAAGAGAGTGTCTCATTTTTCAGTAATTAAGCCTCAAATACTTGTGAAAAATGCTAGAAATCATCAAGACTCTATGTTTAATGCAATTCAACGTGTTCCTAGTCCTTAGAGAGTATAGATGAGGTTGTTGCAATGAATTTAGAGAATGATGTGCTCAAACAAGCCGTTTTCAAGATCTTTAAGTGTGAATGAGTGATTAGAACAGAAAGTGGAGCCTTGTTAGCAACAAATGAAGAGAGTGTCTCATTTTTCAGTAATTAAGCTTCAAATACTTGTGAAAAATGCTAGAAATCATCAAGACTCTATGTTTAATGCAATTCAAACGTGTTCCTAGTCCTTAGAGAGTATAGATGAGGTTGTTGCAATGAATTTAGTGAATGATGTGCTCAAACAAGCTGTTTTCAAGATCTTTAAGTGTGAATGAGTGATAAGAACAGAAAGTGGAGCCTTGTAAGCAACAAATGAAGAGAGTGTCTAATTTTTCAGTATTAAGCTCAAAATACTTGTGAAATGCTAGAAATCATCAAGACTCTATGTTTAATGCAATTCAACCGTGTTCCTAGTCCTTAGAGAGTATAGTGAGGTTGTTGCAATGAATTTAGTGAATGATGTGCTCAAACAAGCTGTTTTCAAGATCTTTAAGTGTGAATGAGTGATAAGAACAGAAAGTGGAGCCTTGTTAGCAACAAATGAAGAGAGTGTCTCATTTTTCAGTAATTAAGCTTCAAATACTTGTGAAAAATGGTATAAATCATCAAAGACTCTATGTTTAATGCAATTCAACGTGTTCCTTGTCCTTAGAGAGTATAGATGAGGTTGTTGCAATGAATTTAGTGAATGATGTGCTCAAACAAGCTATTTTCAAGATCTTTAAGTGGGAATGAGTGATAAGAGCAGAAAGTGGAGCCTTGTTAGCAACAAACGAAGGCACTGTCTCATTTTTCAGTAATTAAGCTAGAAATACTTGTGAAAAATGATCGAAATCATCAAAGACTCTATGTTGAATGCAATTCAACGTGTTCCTAGTCCTTAGAGAGTATAGATGTGGTTGTTTGCAATGAATTTAGTGAATGATGTGCTGAAACAAGCTGTTTTCAAGATCTTTAAGTGTGAATGAGTGATAAGAACAGAAAGTGGAGCCCTGTAAGCAACAAATGAAGAGACTGTCTCATTTTTCAGTAATTAAGCATCAATACTTGTGAGAAACGCTCGAAATCATCAAAGACTCTATGTTGAATGCAATTCAATGTGTTCCTCGTCCTTAGAGAGTGTAGATGAGGTTGTTGCAATGAATTTAGTGAATGATGTGCTCAAACAAGCTGCTTTCCAGATCTTTAAGTGTGAAGGAGTGATAAGAACAGAAAGTGGAGCCTTGTTAGCAACAAATGTAGAGAGTGTCTCATTTTTCAGTAATTAAGCTTCAAATACTTGTGAAAAATGCTAGAAATCATCAATGACTCCATGTTTAGTGCAATTCAACGTGTTCCTAGTCGTTAGAGAGTATAGATGAGGTTGTTGCAATGAATTTAGTGAATGATGTGCTCAAACAAGCCGTTTTCAAGATCTTTAAGTGTCAATGAGTGATTAGAACAGAAAGTGGAGCCTTGTTAGCAACAAATGAAGAGACTGTCTCATTTTTCAGTTATTAAGCTTCAAATACTTGTGAAAAATGCTAGAAATCATCAAAGACTCCATGTTTAGTGCAATTCAACGTGTTCCTAGTCCTTAGAGAGTATAGATGAGGTTGTTGCAATGAATTTAGAGAAGGATGTGCTCAAACAAGCCGTTTTCAAGATCTTTAAGTGTCAATGAGTGGTTAGAACAGAAAGTGGACCCTTGTTAGCAACAAATGAAGAGACTGTCTCATTTTTCCATAATTAAGCTTCAAATACTTGTGAAAAATGCTAGAAATCATCAAAGACTCTATGTTTAATGCAATTCAACGTGTTCCTAGTCCTTAGAGAGTATAGATGAGGATGTTGCAATGAATTTAGTGAAGGATGTGCTCAAACAAGCTGTTTCCAGGATCTTTAAGCGTGAATCAGTGATTAGAACAGAAAGTGGAGCCTTGTTAGCAACAAATGAAGAGAGTGTCTCATTTTTCAGTAATTAAGCATCAAATACTTGTGAGAAACGCTCGAAATCATCAAAGACTCTATGTTGAATGCAATTCAATGTCTTCCTAGTCCTTAGAGAGTGTAGATGAGGTTGTTGCAATGAATTTAGTGAATGATGTCCTCAAACAAGCTGTTTTCAAGATCTTTAAGTGTGAATGAGTGATTAGAACAGAAAGTGGAGCCTTGTTAGCAACAAATGAAGGGAGTGTCCCATTTTTCAGTAATTAAGCTTCAAATACTTGTGAGAAACCTAAGAAATCATCAAAGACTCTATCTGTAATGCAATTCAACATATTCCTTGTCCTGAGAGAGTATAGGTGAGGTTGTTGCAATGAATTTTGAGAATGATGTGGTCAAACAAGCTGTTTTCAAGATCTTTAAGTGTGAAGGAGTGATAAGAACGGAAAGTGGAGCCTTGTTAGCAACAAATGAAGAGAGTGTCTCATTTTTCACTAATTAAGCTTCAAATACTTGTGAAAAATGCTAGAAATCATCAAAGACTCTATGTTTAATGCAATTCAACGTGTTCCTAGTCCTTAGAGAGTACAGATGAGGTTGTTGCAATGAATTTAGTGAATGATGTGCTCAAACAAGCTATTTTCAAGATCTTTAACTGGGAATGAGTGATAAGAACAGAAAGTGGAGCCTTGTTAGCAACAAACGAAGGGACTGTCTCATTTTTCAGTAATTAAGCTAGAAATACTTGTGAAAAATGATTGAAATCATCAAAGTCTCTATGTTGAATGCAATTCAACGTGTTCCTAGTCCTTAGAGAGTATAGATGAGGTTGTTGCAATGAATTTGGAGAATGATGTGCTCAAACAAGCTGTTTTCAAGATCTTTAGGTGTGAATGAGTGATAATAACATAAAGTGGAGCCTTGTAAGCAACAAATGAGGAGAGTGCCTCATTTTTCAGTAATTAAGCTTCAAATACTTGTGAAAAATAATAGAAATCATCAAAGACTCTACGTTTAATGCAATTCAACGTGTTCCTTGTCCTTAGAGAGTATAGATGAGGTTGTTGCAATGAATTTAGTGAATGATGTGCTCAAACAAGCTATTTTCAAGATCTTTAAGTGTGAATGAGTGATTAGAACAGAAAGTGGAGCCTTGTTAGCAACAAATGAAGAGAGTGTCTCATTTTTCAGTAATTAAGCATCAAATGCTTGTGAGAAACGCTAGAAATCATTAAAGACTCTATCTTTAATGCAATTCAACATATTCCTTGCCCTTAGAGAGTATAGATGAGGTTGTTGCAATGAATTTAGAGAATGATGTGCTCAAACAAGCTGTTTTCAAGATCTTTAAGTGTGAATGAGTGATAAGAACAGAAAGTGGAGCCTTCTAAGCAACAAATGAAGAGAGTGTCTCATTTTTCAGTAATTAAGCCTCAAATACTTGTGAAAAATGCTAGAAATCATGAAAGACTCTATGTTTAATGCAATTCAACCTGTTCCTAGTCCTTAGAGAGTATAGATGAGGTTGTTGCAATGAATTTAGTCAATGATGTGCTCAAACAAGCCGTTTTCAAGATCTTTAAGTGTCAATGAGTGATTAGAACAGAAAGTGGAGCCTTGTTAGCAACAAATGAAGAGACTGTCTCATTTTTCAGTAATTAAGCATCAAATACTTGTGAAAAATGCTAGAAATCATCAAAGACTCTATCTTTCATGCAATTCAACGTGTTCCTAGTCCTTAGAGAGTATAGATGAGGTTGTTGCAATGAATTTAGTGAATGATGTGCTCAAACAAGCCGTTTTCAAGATCTTTAAGTGTCAATGAGTGGTTAGAACAGAAAGTGGAGCCTTGTTAGCAACAAATGAAGAGACTGTCTCATTTTTCCATAATTAAGCTTCAAATACTTGTGAAAAATGCTAGAAATCATCAAAGACTCTATGTTTAATGCAATTCAACGTGTTCCTAGTCCTTAGAGAGTATAGATGAGGATGTTGCAATGAATTTAGTGAAGGATGTGCTCAAACAAGCTGTTTCCAGGATCTTTAAGCGTGAATCAGTGATTAGAACAGAAAGTGGAGCCTTGTTAGCAACAAATGAAGAGAGTGTCTCATTTTTCAGTAATTAAGCATCAAATACTTGTGAGAAACGCTCGAAATCATCAAAGACTCTATGTTGAATGCAATTCAATGTGTTCCTAGTCCTTAGAGAGTGTAGATGAGGTTGTTGCAATGAATTTAGTGAATGATGTCCTCAAACAAGCTGTTTTGAAGATCTTTAAGCGTGAATCAGTGATTAGAACAGAAAGTGGAGCCTTGTTAGCAACAAATGAAGGGAGTGTCCCATTTTTCAGTAATTAAGCTTCAAATACTTGTGAGAAACCTAAGAAATCATCAAAGACTCTATCTGTAATGCAATTCAACATATTCCTTGTCCTTAGAGAGTATAGGTGAGGTTGTTGCAATGAATTTAGAGAATGATGTGCTCAAACAAGCTGTTTTCAAGATCTTTAAGTGTGAAGGAGTGATAAGAACGGAAAGTGGAGCCTTGTTAGCAACAAATGAAGAGAGTGTCTCATTTTTCAGCAATTAAGCTTCAAATACTTGTGAAAAATGCTAGAAATCATCAATGACTCTATGTTTAATGCAATTCAACGTGTTCCTAGCCCTTAGAGAGTATAGATGAGGTTGTTGCAATGAATTTAGAGAAGGATGTGCTCAAACAAGCTAGAAATACTAGTGAAAAATGATCGAAATCATCACAGACTCTATGTTGAATGCAATTCAACGTGTTCCTAGTCCTTAGAGAGTGTAGATGTGGTTGTTGCAATGAATTTAGTGAATGATGTGCTGAAACAAGCTGTTTTCAAGATCTTTAAGTGTGAATGAGTGATAAGAACAGAAAGTGGAGCCTTGTAAGCAACAAATGAAGAGACTGTCTCATTTTTCAGTAATTAAGCCTCAAATACTTGTGAAAAATGCTAGAAATCATCAATGACTCTATGTTTCATGCAATTCAACGTGTTCCTAGTCCTTAGAGAGTATAGATGAGGTTGTTGCAATGAATTTAGTGAATGATGTGCTCAAATAAGCCGTTTTCAAGATCTTTAAGTGTCAATGAGTGATTAGAACAGAAAGTGGAGCCTTGTTAGCAACAAATGAAGAGACTCTCTCATTTTTCCATAATTAAGCTTCAAATACTTGTGAAAAATGCTAGAAATCATCAAAGACTCTATGTTGAATGCAATTCAACGTGTTCCTAGTCCTTAGAGAGTATAGATGAGGATGTTGCAATGAATTTAGTGAATGATGTGCTCAAACAAGCTGTTTCCAGGATCTTTAGGCGTGAATGAGTGATTAGAACAGAAAGTGGAGCCTTCTTAGCAACAAATGAAGAGACTGTCTCATTTTTCAGTAATTAAGCATCAAATACTTGTGAGAAACGCTCGAAATCATCAAAGACTCTATGTTGAATGCAATTCAATGTGTTCCTAGTCCTTAGAGAGTGTAGATGAGGTTGTTGCAATGAATTTAGTGAATGATGTGCTCAAACAAGCTGTTTTCCAGATCTTTAAGTGTGAAGGAGTGATAAGAACAGAAAGTGGAGCCTTGTTAGCAACAAATGTAGAGAGTGTCTCATTTTTCAGTAATTAAGCTTCAAATACTTGTGAAAAATGCTAGAAATCATCAATGACTCTATCTTTAACGCAATTCAACATATTCCTTGTCCATAGAGAGTATAGATGAGGTTATTGCAATGAATTTAGTGAATGATGAGCTCAAACAAGCCGTTTTCAAGATCTTTAAGTGTCAATGAGTGATTAGAACAGAAAGTGGAGCCTTGTTAGCAACAAATGAAGAGACTGTCTCATTTTTCAGTAATTAAGCTTCAAATACTTGTGAAAAATGCTAGAAATCATCAAAGACTCCATGTTTAGTACAATTCAACGTCTTCCTAGTCCTTAGAGAGTATAGATGAGGTTGTTGCAATGAATTTAGAGAAGGATGTGCTCAAACAAGCTGTTTTCAAGATCTTTAAGTGTGAATGAGTGATAAGAACAG
Source organism: Bruguiera gymnorhiza (assembly GCA_020883675.1). Lineage (NCBI taxonomy): Eukaryota > Viridiplantae > Streptophyta > Magnoliopsida > Malpighiales > Rhizophoraceae > Bruguiera > Bruguiera gymnorhiza. The sequence goes on from JAIRCJ010000040.1 coordinate 654,858, forward strand.
AAAGTGGAGCCTTGTTAGCAACAAATGAAGAGAGTGTCTCATTTTTCAGTAATTAAGCTTCAAATACTTGTGAAAAATGCTAGAAATCATCAAAGACTCTATGTTTAATGCAATTCAACGTGTTCCTAGTCCTTAGAGAGTACAGATGAGGTTGTTGCAATGAATTTAGTGAATGATGTGCTCAAACAAGCTATTTTCAAGATCTTTAACTGGGAATGAGTGATAAGAACAGAAAGTGGAGCCTTGTTAGCAACAAACGAAGGGACTGTCTCATTTTTCAGTAATTAAGCTAGAAATACTTGTGAAAAATGATTGAAATCATCAAAGACTCTATGTTGAATGCAATTCAACGTGTTCCTAGTCCTTAGAGAGTATAGATGAGGTTGTTGCAATGAATTTGGAGAATGATGGGCTCAAACAAGCTGTTTTCAAGATGTTTAGGTGTGAATGAGTGATAATAACATAAAGTGGAGCCTTGTAAGCAACAAATGAAGAGAGTGCCTCATTTTTCAGTAATTAAGCTTCAAATACTTGTGAAAAATGCTAGAAATCATCAAAGACTCTATGTTTAATGCAATTCAACGTGTTCCTTGTCCTTAGAGAGTATAGATGAGGTTGTTGCAATGAATTTAGTGAATGATGTGCTCAAACAAGCTATTTTCAAGATCTTTAAGTGTGAATGAGTGATTAGAACAGAAAGTGGAGCCTTGTTAGCAACAAATGAAGAGAGTGTCTCATTTTTCAGTAATTAAGCATCAAATGCTTGTGAGAAACGCTAGAAATCATTAAAGACTCTATCTTTAATGCAATTCAACATATTCCTTGCCCTTAGAGAGTATAGATGAGGTTGTTGCAATGAATTTAGAGAATGATGTGCTCAAACAAGCTGTTTTCAAGATCTTTAAGTGTGAATGAGTGATAAGAACAGAAAGTGGAGCCTTGTAAGCAACAAATGAAGAGAGTGTCTCATTTTTCAGTAATTAAGCCTCAAATACTTGTGAAAAATGCTAGAAATCATGAAAGACTCTATGTTTAATGCAATTCAACCTGTTCCTAGTCCTTAGAGAGTATAGATGAGGTTGTTGCAATGAATTTAGTGAATGATCTGCTCAAACAAGCCGTTTTCAAGATCTTTAAGTGTCAATGAGTGATTAGAACAGAAAGTGGAGCCTTGTTAGCAACAAATGAAGAGACTGTCTCATTTTTCAGTAATTAAGCATCAAATACTTGTGAAAAATGCTAGAAATCATCAAAGACTCTATCTTTCATGCAATTCAACGTGTTCCTAGTCCTTAGAGAGTATAGATGAGGTTGTTGCAATGAATTTAGTGAATGATGTTGATGCGGAAAACCCCAAAAAGACGTGGCTTAGGGACCCAACGCACACAATGAATCAAAGAACAACCAGGAAAGCTAAATCAGGGTTTAATAACACAAACCCTAGACCCAAAATTCGAAGGAACACGAACCTAGGGTATTCAAGATGGATATGGACGCCACACTCCAGAAGAGGAAGGAATTGGGAGTGATAAGTCGGTTTGAACGCCACAAGAAGAAAACCTCTTGATAAGTTCTTTAGTTCTCAAAAGAACCGAAGGAGAAACCCTTGCTTTCTATTTCACTGAAAGTTGTCTGATTTCTTGATTGTCTGATTTCCAAAGCTTACAAGGGGGTGCCTATTTATAGGCTAAGATAGCAATCCTAAAGAGGCATAAATTCCTAGTTAGGACAATTCCTTATTTAGGCGGAATTCCTATCTAGGTACAAATTCTTATATGGAAAATAAACTCCTAATTTGGAGTTACTACTATTATTAGTCCTAACACTTTAATTACTTTAATGATATTAATAAGGCCTGGACTCTCTTCCAAGTTTAAATTCGCACCATTTGAAGTTGGGTTGGCCTGAGCATCCTGAATCAGCCCATTTAGTGCTTCTTTAATCTTTCTGGCCCTAGCTCGTGTTATTGGGTCTTCTGGAATATGCAATGGACCTCTTGCATCCATTGAAGCCCTAGCTCGTGTTATTGGGCCTTCTAGAATGTGCAATGGACCTCTTGCATCAATTGAATCTCTAACTTGTGTTATTGGGCCTTCTGGAATGTGTAATGGACTTTTTGCATCCTTTGAAGCCTTCCACCCTTCATGTCTACGGTTCTCATCATTCCCCCTTTCCTCAAAAAGATTTGTCCTCGAATCATCACCTTGTTTATACTTGATGACGTAGGGAAAGGTCTGAATGAATTTGATCCACTTGGCATGCCTTCTGTTCAACTTTCCTCGTACAAGTAGGATAGGAACTACACAATGACTCATGCTTTCCCTCACATTTCCTTTGAAAATAAGTTCTTCAACCTGTTTTTTATGCTCCTTTGTCTCGTCAAGATTACTCTTATATGCTGGCCAGTTTGGGATGGATGCACCAGGGATGAAAACAATTTGTTGCTCAATTCTTCTCTTAGGTGGCAATCCACTTGGGACATCGTCAGGGAATTCATCTTCAAATTCCTGCAATAGAACAACTACACTAGGCAAAGATAGGTCAAACTTATTAGTGTTAAAATAAGCCTCTTTGTATTGTATGATCATAGGTTGTTTGGCACAGAATGCTCTTTTGGCATCAGTCTCTTTTGCATAGAAACTTTCTGTTTTCTTCTCCTTCTCCTGTGTTCTCACGTTTTCTCCTCTCTTTTCTCTTTTTTCAATCTCTCTTTTCTGTTCACTCTCATTTTTAATCCTTAATTGATCCTCATAAGCTTGTTGAGGTGATAATGGTACAAGAGTGACAGGTTTTTCATTCATTACAAAGGAATATCGGTTCTTGAATCCATCATGCATAACTCGCCTGTCAAACTGCCATGGCCTTCCTAATAGAATATGGCCTGCTTGCATAGGTACAACATCACATAAAACTTCATCACAGTACCTTCCAATAGAAAATGACACGTGCACTTGCTTATCTACTTTAACTTCACCACTCTCATTCATCCATTGAAGCTTATATGGTTTAGGATGCTTCATAGTAGGTAAATTCAGCTTCTCAACCATAGTTGTGCTAGCAAGATTAGTGCAACTCCCACCATCAATAATCATACTACATACCTTATCTTTGATGAGACACCTCGTCTGAAAGATGTTATCTCGTTGCACCTCATTTTCTTCCTTTACTTGCACATTCAATGCTCGCCTTGTAACAAGAGCTACTCCATTAACTGGATACTCTTCTCCATCACTTTCACCCTCTGATGATGGCATAGAATCATCATCTGATTCACTTTCAGTTTCAACTTCACCATTACTTCTCAAGATCATTGCACGCTTATTTGGACATCGAGATGCAATGTGACCCCTGCCCAAACACTTAAAACATTTAACATCTCTATTTCTACTTGGTTGGGGGTCAGAATTACCTGCCTCCTTGCTAGAACCCACATTCTTGTACTTGGATAGCTCGGCTTTGGACTTGTAGTTGGTCATCTCGTCCCTTTTATTCCAATTTGGCTTCCAAGATGAGGTAGATCCTGAGTTCTGCCCAAACCGTGTGGAGCCCTTTCGTTTGAGTTGCCTTTCAACTTTCATGGCCATGTGTACCATGTCTTCTAATTCCACATAGTGTTGCAATTCAACCACATTTGCTATGTCCCCATTTAGCCCTTGCAGAAATCGAGCCATGGTTGCTTCTCTATCTTCTTCTACATTCGCCCGAATCATGGTAATCTCCATCTCCTTGTGGTAATCCTCCACACTTTTGGTGCCCTGAGTGAGTCCTTGCAGCCTTTGGTACAGCTCCCTGTAATAGTGATTAGGGACAAACCTCCTCCTCATGATAGCCTTCATCTCCTCCCATGTATCAATAGGCCGCTCACGATTCCTTCTCCTAGTCAAAACAAGTTGATCCCACCAAATAATAGCATAATCAGTGAATTCAACTGCAGCAAGCTTTACCTTTTTCTCCTCGGAATAGTTGTGGCAATCAAAAACCAACTCAACCTTCTTCTCCCATTCTAGGTATGCATCAGGATCATTCTTACCTTGGAATGGAGGAAGTGTCATTTTAATACTGCCCAAATTATGGTCATAGGTGCCTTGCCTCCCAAATTCTCTTTGATCCCTTCTATTGTTAGCAGTTCGGACCGCAGTAGTTTGATCATCAATTTCATCATCTTCTACATCATCTTCATGGTCATAGGCACGTCTCAACTGCCTTCTTGCTTTAGGAGCCTCATACTCCCCATGCCTCCTTTGCAACTCTGCTATAGTATTAGATTGCTCCTCCATCCTTTCCCTCATATCATCAAATCTGGTATTCATACACTCAAATTGTTGTTGCATAGCTTTGATCATGAAGGACACATCACCAGCTCCCTCCTGAGCTGCACCTTTGTCTTTGGATGTCATAGTATTACTTCTACACAAAATAATAAGATACCTCACAGAGCACTCCCTCACGTGTTTCACTCAAAAGAAGGTGTCACACTCTCTCGTGTTTACACTCTTTATGGCTTTTTCTTTATATGAACTTTCACTCTTGCCTTTTACCACTCGGATTTCTCCTTTCAGCTCTATAAAGAACTAAAGAAGGTAAATCAAGAGTATTGATTTTGAACAGAATAGGATAAATGGTGTAGAATTGAACAAATTGGAGAACAAGGAATCAAAAAAAAAACGACAAAGGATATCAAGGCAAACAATTTTAATGAACTAAACTCACAAAAAGAATCAGGATAAGGGAAGTTAAATTTAGAGGACAAACTTGGATAACAAGATAGGAAAATGGATGGCAGAATTGGAGTTGAGCAAGAAAACTTTGTTATTATTGTGGCCAATATGACCAAACTGTTAACTTTATCAATAACTTGAATTTGATGTTTCCTTTCTTTTCTTCTTTTTCTTGTTCTTTTTCTTTCTTTGTTTTTTTTTCGTTGATCCTTCTTTTTTTTTTCTTTTTTTTCCTTTTTCTTTTGCTCAACACAAAACAACAGTAGAACACTTAGATACAGCAATTGGAATTGAAATTAGCACGTTGAGAAGGATTGCAAGTAAACAGATTTGTGCATTTGAATTGTAATAGCAAATTGAATCGAAATAAATAAATCACAAGGTAGAAAATTGAAGAGTGAGTGGATTCAACCTGATTTAGAGCCAGGCTCTGATACCAACTGATGCGGAAAACCCCAAAAAGACGTGGCTTAGGGACCCAACGCACACAATCAATCAAAGAACAACCAGGAAAGCTAAATCAGGGTTTAATAACACAAACCCTAGACCCAAAATTCGAAGGAACACGAACCTAGGGTATTCAAGATGGATATGGACGCCGGGCAACGAGATAACATCTTTCAGACGAGATGTCTCATCAAAGATAAGGTATGTAGTATGATTATTGATGGTGGGAGTTGCACTAATGTTGCTAGCACAACTATGGTTGAGAAGCTGAATTTACCTACTATGAAGCATCCTAAACCATATAAGCTTCAATGGTTGAATGAGAGTGGTGAAGTTATGGTAGATAAGCAAGTGCTCGTGTCATTTTCTATTGGAAGGTACTGTGATGAAGTTTTATGTGATGTTGTACCTATGCAAGCAGGCCATATTCTATTAGGAAGGCCATGGCAGTTTGACAGGCGAGTTATGCATGATGGATTCAAGAATCGATATTCCTTTGTAATGAATGAAAAACCCGTCACTCTTGTACCATTATCACCTCAACAAGCTTATGAGGATCAATTGAGGATTAAGAATGAGAGTGAACAAAAAAGAGAGATGGAAAAAAGAGAAAAGAGAGGAGAAAACGTGAGAACACAAGAGAAGGAGAAGAAAACAGAAGGTTTCTATGCAGAAGAAAGTGATGCCAAAAGAGCAATTTTTGCCATACAACCTATGATCGTACTTTTGTACAAAAAGGCTTTTTTGTACAAAAAGGCTTCTTTTAACACTAACAAGCTTGAACCATCTTTGCCTAGTACTATTGTTGTTCTATTGCAGGAATTTGAAGATGAATTCCATGATGATATCCCAAGTGGATTGCTACCTAAGAGAGGAATTAAGAATCAAATTGTTTTCATCCCTGGTGCATCCATGCCAAACCGGTCAGCATATAAGAGTAATCTTGAGGAGACAAAAGAGCATAAAAGACAGGTTGAAGAACTGATTTTCAAAGGATATGTGAGGGAAAGCATGAGTCATTGTGCAGTTCCTATCCTACTTGTACAAGGAAAGTTGAACAAAAGGCATGCCAAGTGGATCAAATTCATTCAGACCTTTCCCTACATCATCAAGTATAAACAAGGTGATGATTCGAGGACGAATCTTTTTGAGGAAAGGGGGAATGATGAGAACCGTAGACATGAAGGGTGGAAGGCTTCAAAGGATGCAAAAAGTCCATTGCACATTCCAGAAGGCCCAATAACACGAGTTAGAGATTCAATTGATGCAAGAGGTCCATTGCACATTCCAGAAGGCCAGAAAGATTAAAGAAGCACTAAATGGACTGATTCAGGACGCTCAGGCCAACCCAGCTTCAAATGGTGCGAATTTAAAGTTTTAAAGAGAGCCCAGGCCTAATTAATATAATTGGACTACTTAATGGGCCAAACTAAGTGATAGCATTCACTCCTAAATAGGAGTTCATTGTATGTGCTGGAATTAGTCCGAAATTCCTCCAAAATAAGGATTTCTCCTAAATGGGAATTTTACCCCTTTAGGATTGCTATCTAAGCCTATAAATAGGCACCCCTTGTAAGCTTTGCAAATAAGACAATCAATAAATCAGACAACTTTCAGTGACATAGAAAGCAAGGGTTTCTCCCTCGGTTCTTTTAAGAACTAAAGAACTTATCAAGAGGTTATCCTTCTTGTGGCGTTCAAATCGACTTATCACTCCCAATCCCTTTCTTTTCTGGAGTGTGGCGTCCATATCCTTCTTGAATACCCTAGGTTCGTGTTCCTTCGAATATTGGGTCTAGGGTTTGTGTTATTAAACTCTGATTTAGCTTTCCTGGTTGTTCTTTGATTCATTGTGTGCGTTGGGTCCCTAAGCCACGTCTTTTTGGGGTTTTTCCGCATCAGATGCGGAGGAACACGAACCTAGGGTATTCAAGATGGATATGGACGCCACACTCCAGAAGAGGAAGGAATTGGGAGTGATAAGTCGGTTTGAACGCCACAAGAAGAAAACCTCTTGATAAGTTCTTTAGTTCTCAAAAGAACCGAAGGAGAAACCCTTGCTTTCTATTTCACTGAAAGTTGTCTGATTTCTTGATTGTCTGATTTCCAAAGCTTACAAGGGGGTGCCTATTTATAGGCTAAGATAGCAATCCTAAAGAGGCATAAATTCCTAGTTAGGACAATTCCTTATTTAGGCGGAATTCCTATCTAGGTACAAATTCTTATATGGAAAATAAACTCCTAATTTGGAGTTACTACTATTATTAGTCCTAACACTTTAATTACTTTAATGATATTAATAAGGCCTGGACTCTCTTCCAAGTTTAAATTCGCACCATTTGAAGTTGGGTTGGCCTGAGCATCCTGAATCAGCCCATTTAGTGCTTCTTTAATCTTTCTGGCCCTAGCTCGTGTTATTGGGTCTTCTGGAATATGCAATGGACCTCTTGCATCCATTGAAGCCCTAGCTCGTGTTATTGGGCCTTCTAGAATGTGCAATGGACCTCTTGCATCAATTGAATCTCTAACTTGTGTTATTGGGCCTTCTGGAATGTGTAATGGACTTTTTGCATCCTTTGAAGCCTTCCACCCTTCATGTCTATGGTTCTCATCAGATGTGCTCAAACAAGCCGTTTTCAAGATCTTTAATTGTCAATGCGTGATTAGAACAGAAAGTGGAGCCTTGTTAGCAACAAATGAAGAGACTGTCTCATTTTTCCATAATTAAGCTTCAAATACTTGTGAAAAATGCTAGAAATCATCAAAGACTCTATGTTTAATGCAATTCAACGTGTTCCTAGTCCTTAGAGAGTATAGATGAGGATGTTGCAATGAATTTAGTGAAGGATGTGCTCAAACAAGCTGTTTCCAGGATCTTTAAGCGTGAATCAGTGATTAGAACAGAAAGTGGAGCCTTGTTAGCAACAAATGAAGAGACTGTCTCATTTTTCAGTAATTAAGATTCAAATACTTGTGAGAAACGCTCGAAATCATCAAAGACTCTATGTTGAATGCAATTCAATGTGTTCCTAGTCCTTAGAGAGTGTAGATGAGGTTGTTGCAATGAATTTAGCGAATGATGTGCTCAAACAAGCTGTTTTCAAGATCTTTAAGTGTGAAGGAGTGATAAGAACAGAAAGTGGAGCCTTGTTAGCAACAAATGTAGAGAGTGTCTCATTTTTCAGTAATTAAGCTTCAAATACTTGTGAAAAACGCTAGAAATCATCAAAGACTCCATGTTTAGTGCAATTCAACGTGTTCCTAGTCCTTAGAGAGTATAGATGAGGTTGTTGCAATGAATTTAGTGAATGATGTGCTCAAACAAGCCGTTTTCAAGATCTTTAAGTGTCAATGAGTGATTAGAACAGAAAGTGGAGCCTTGTTAGCAACAAATGAAGAGACTGTCTCATTTTTCAGTAATTAAGCTTCAAATACTTGTGAAAAATGCTAGAAATCATCAAAGACTCTATGTTTAGTGCAATTCAACGTGTTCCTAGTCCTTAGAGAGTATAGATGAGGTTGTTGCAATGAATTTAGAGAAGGATGTGCTCAAACAAGCTGTTTTCAAGATCTTTAAGTGTGAATGAGTGATAAGAACAGAAGGTGGAGCCTTGTTAGCAACAAATGAAGAGAGTGTCTCATTTTTCAGTAATTAAGCTTCAAATACTTGTGAAAAATGCTAGAAATCATCAAAGACTCTATGTTTAATGCAATTCAACGTGTTCCTAGTCCTTAGAGAGTACAGATGAGGTTGTTGCAATGAATTTAGTGAATGATGTGCTCAAACAAGCTATTTTCAAGATCTTTAACTGGGAATGAGTGATAAGAACAGAAAGTGGAGCCTTGTTAGCAACAAACGAAGGGACTGTCTCATTTGTCAGTAATTAAGCTAGAAATACTTGTGAAAAATGATTGAAATCATCAAAGACTCTATGTTGAATGCAATTCAACGTGTTCCTAGTCCTTAGAGAGTATAGATGTGGTTGTTGCAATGAATGTAGTGAATGATGCGCTCAAACAAGCTGTTTTCAAGATCTTTAAGTGTGAATGAGTGATATGAACAGAAAGTGGAGCCTTGTAAGCAACAAATGAAGAGAGTGTCTCATTTTTCAGTAATTAAGCCTCAAATACTTGTGAAAAATGCTAGAAATCATGAAAGACTCTATGTTTAATGCAATTCAACGTGTTCCTAGTCCTTAGGGAGTATAGATGAGGTTGTTGCAATGAATTTAGTGAATGATGTGCTCAAACAAGCCGTTTTCAAGATCTTTAAGTGTGAATCAGTGATAAGAACAGAAAGTGGAGCCTTGAAGCTTAATTACTGAGAAATGAGACAGTCTCTTCATTTGTTGCTAACAAGGCTCCACATTCTGTTCTAATCACTCATTGACACTTAAAGGTCTTGAAAACGGCTTGTTTGAGCACATCATTCACTAAATTCATTGCAACAACCACATCTATACTCTCGAAGGACTAGGAACACGTTGAATTGGATTAAACATAGAGTCTTTGATGATTTCTAGCATTTTTCACAAGTATTTGAAGCTTAATTACTGAAAAATGAGACAGTCTCTTCATTTGTTGCTAACATGGCTCCACTTTCTGTTCTAATCACTCATTGACACTTAAAGATCTTGAAAACGGCTTGTTTGAGCACATGATTCTCTAAATTCATTGCAACAATTTCAGCTATACTCTCTAAGGACTAGGAACACGGTGAATTGGATTAAACATAGAGTCTTTGATGATTTCTAGCATTTTTCACAAGTATTTGAAGCTTAATTACTGAAAAATGAGACAGTCTCTTCATTTGTTGCTAACAAGGCTCCACTTTCTGTTCTTATCACTCATTCACACTTAAAGATGTTGAAAACAGCTTGTTTGAGCACAATATTCACTAAATTCCTTGCAGGCACGCTCTTCATTTGTTGCTAACAAAGTTCAACTTTCAGTTCTAATCACTCATTCACACTTAAAGATCTTGAAAATGGCTTGTTGGAGGAAATCATTCACTAAATTCATTGCAACAACCTCATCTATACTCTCTAAGGACTAGGAACACGTTGAATTGCATTAAACATAGAGTCTTTGATGATTTCTAGCATTTTTCACAAGTATTTGAAGCTTAATTACTGAAAAATGAGACACTCTCTTCATTTGTTGCTAACAAGGCTCCACTTTCTGTTCTTAGCACTCATTCACACTTAAAGATCTTGAAAACAGCTTGTTTGAGCACATCATTCTCTAAATTCATTGCAACAACCTCATCTATACTCTCTAAGGACTAGGAACACGTTGAATTGCATTAAACATAGAGTCTCTGATGATTTATACCATTTTTCACAAGTATTTGAAGCTTAATTACTGAAAAATGAGACACTCTCTTCATTTGTTGCAAACGAGGCTCCACTTTCTGTTCTAATCACTGATTCACACTTAAAGATCTTGAAAACAGCTTGTTTGAGCACATCATTCACTAAATTCATTGCAACAACCTCATCTATACTCTCTAAGGACTAGGAACACGTTGAATTGCATTAAACATAGAGTCATTGATGATTTCTAGCATTTTTCACAAGTATTTGAAGCTTAATTACTGAAAAATGAGACACTCTCTTCATTTGTTGCTAACAAGGCTCCACCTCCTGTTCTTATCACTCATTCACACTTAAAGATCTTGAAAACAGCTTGTTTGAGCACATCATTCTCTAAATTCATTGCAACAACCACATCTATACTCTCTAAGGACAAGGAACATGTTGAATTGCATTAAACATAGAGTCTTTGATGCTTTCTAGCATTTTTCACAAGTATTTGATGCTTAATTACTGAGAAATGAGACACTCTCTTGATTTGCTGCTAACAAGGCTCCACTTTCTGTTCTAATCACTCATTGACACTTAAAGATCTTGAAAACGGCTTGTTTGAGCACATCATTCCCTAAATTCATTGCAACAACCTCATCTATACTCTCTAAGGACTAGGAACACGTTGAATTGCATTAAACATAGAGTCATTGATGATTTCTAGCATTTTTCACAAGTATTTAAAGCTTAATTACTGAAAAATGAGACACTCTCTTCATTTGTTGCTAACAAGGCTCCACCTCCTGTTCTTATCACTCATTCACACTTAAAGATCTTGAAAACAGCTTGTTTGAGCTCATCATTCTCGAAATTCATTGCAACAACCACATCTATACTCTCTAAGGACAAGGAACACGTTGAATTGCATTAAACATAGAGTCTTTGATGATTTCTAGCGTTTCTCACAAGTATTTGATGCTTAATTACTGAAAAATGAGACACTCTCTTCATTTGTTGCTAACAAGGCTCCACTTTCTGTTCTTATCACTCATTCACACTTAAAGATCTTGAAAACAGCTTGTTTCAGCCCATCATTCTCTAAATTCATTGCAACAACCTCATCTATACTCTCTAAGGACTAGGAACAAGTTGAATTGCATTAAACATAGAGTCTGTTGATTTCTAGCATTTTTCACAAGTATTTGAAGCTTAATTACTGAAAAATGAGACACACTCTTCATTTATTGCTAACAAGGCTCCACTTTCTGCTCTAATCACTCATTGACACTTAAAGTGTGAATGAGTGATTAGAACAGAAAGTGGAGCCTTGTTAGCAACAAATGAAGAGAGTGTCTCATTTTTCAGTAATTAAGCATCAAATACTTGTGAAAAATGGTATAAATCATCAAAGACTCTATGTTTAATGCAATTCAACGTGTCCCTAGTCTTTAGAGAGTATAGATGAGGTTGTTGCAATGAATTTAGAGAATGATGTGCTCAAACAAGCTGTTTTCAAGATCTTTAGGTGTGAATGAGTGATTAGAACAGAAAGTGGAGCCTTGTTAGCAACAAATGAACAGAGTGTCTCATTTTTCAGTAATTAAGCTTCAAATACTTGTGAAAAATGGTATAAATCATCAAAGACTCTATGTCTAATGCAATTCAACGTGTTCCTAGTCTTTAGAGAGTATAGATGAGGTTGTTGCAATGAATTTGGAGAATGATGTGCTCAAACAAGCTGTTTTCAAGATCTTTAAGTGTGAATGAGTGATTAGAACAGAAAGTGGAGCCTTGTTAGCAACAAATGAAGAGAGTGTCTCATTTTTCTGTAATTATGCTTCAAATACTTGTGAAAAATGCTAGAAATCATCAATGACTATATGTTTAATGCAATTCAACGTGTTCCTAGTCCTTACAGAGTATGGATGAGGTTGTTGCAATGAATTTAGTGAATGATGTGCTCAAACAAGCCGTTTTCAAGATCTTGAAGTGTCAACGAGTGATTAGAACAGAAAGTGAGGCCTTGTTAGCAACAAATGAAGAGAGTGTCTCATTTTTCAGTAATTATGCTTGAAATACTTGTGAGAAACGCTAGAAATCATCAAAGACTCAATCTTTAATGCAATTCAACATATTCCTTGTCCTTAGAGAGTATAGATGAGGTTGTTGCAATGAATTTAGAGAATGATGTGCTCAAACAAGCTGTTTTCAAGATCTTTAAGTGTGAATGAGTGATAAGAACAGAAAGTGGAGCCTTCTTAGCAACAAATGAAGAGAGTCTCATTTTTCAGTAATTAAGCTTCAAATACTCGTGAGAAACGCTAGAAATCATCAATGACTCTATGTTTAATGCAATTCAACGTGTTCCTAGTCCTTGGAGACAATAGATGAGGTTGTTGCAACGAATTTACTGATTGATGTGCTCAAACAAGCCGTTTTCAAGATCTTTAGGTGTCAATGAGTGATTAGAACAGAAACTGGAGCCTTGTTAGCAACAAATGAAGAGAGTGTCTCATTTTTCAGTAATTAAGCATCAAATACTTGTGAGAAACGCTAGAGATCATCAAAGACACTATCTTTAATGCAATTCAACATATTCCTTGTCCTTAGAGAGTATAGATGTGGTTGTTGCAAGGAATTTAGAGAATGATGTGCTCAAACAAGCTGTTTTCAAGATCTTTAGGTGTCAATGGGTGATTAGAACAGAAAGTGGAGCCTTGTTAGCAACAAATGAAGAGAGTGTCTCATTTTTCAGTAATTAAGCTTCAGATACTTGTGAGAAACGCTAGAAATCATCAAAGACTCTTTCTTTAATGCAATTCAACATATTCCTTGTCCTTAGAGAGTATAGATGTGGTTGTTGCAATGAATTTAGAGAATGATGTGCTCAAACAAGCTGTTTTCAAGATCTTTAAGTGTGAATGAGTGATAAGAACAGAAAGTGGAGCCTCGTTAGCAACAAATGAAGGGAGTGTCTCATTTTTCAGTAATTATGCTTCAGATACTTGTGAGAAACGCTAGAAATCATCAAAGACTCTATCTTTAATGCAATTCAACATATTCCATGTCCTTAGAGAGTATAGATGTGGCTCTTGCAATGAATTTAGAGAATGATGTGCTCAAACAAGCTGTTTTCAAGATCTTTAGGTGTGAATGAGTGATTAGAACAGAAAGTGGAGCCTTGTTAGCAACAAATGAAGAGAGTGTCTCATTTTTCAGTAATTAAGCTTCAAATACTTGTGAAAAATGCAAGAAATCATCAAAGACTCTATGTTTAGCGCAATTCAACGTGTTCCTAGTCCTTAGGAGGTATAGATGAGGTTGTTGCAAAGAATTTAGTGAATGATGTCCTCAAAAAAGCTGTTTTCAAGATCTTTAAGTGTGAATGAGTGATTAGAACAGAAAGTGGAGCCTTGTTAGCAACAAATGAAGAGAGTGTCTCATTTTTCAGTAATTAAGCATCAAATACTAGTGAAAAAGGGTATAAATCATCAAAGACTCTATGTTTAATGCAATTCAACGTGTTCCTAGTCTTTAGAGAGTATAGATGAGGTTGTTGCAATGAATTTAGTGAATGATGTGCTCAAACAAGCTATTTTCAAGATCTTTAAGTGTGAATGAGTGATTAGAACAGAAAGTTGAGCCTTGTTAGCAACAAATGAAGCGAGTGTCTCATTTTTCAGTAATTAAGCATCAAGCACTTGTGAGAAACGCTAGAAATGATCAAAGACTCTATCATTAATGCAATTCAACCTATTCCTTGTCCTTAGAGAGTATAGATGAGGTTGTTGCAATGAATTTAGAGAATGATGTGCTCAAACAAGCTGTTTTCAAGATCTTTAAGTGTGAATGAGTGATAAGAACAGAAAGTGGAGCCTTGTTAGCAACAAATGAAGGGAGTGTCTCATTTTTCAGTAATTATGCTTCAAATGCTTGTGAAAAATGCTAGAAATCATCAATGACTCTATGTTTAATGCAATTCAACGTGTTCCGAGTCCTTAGAGAGTATAGATGAGGTTGTTGCAATGAATTTAGTGAATGATGTGCTCAAACAAGCCGTTTTCAAGATCTTTAAGTGTCTGATGAGAACCGTAGACATGAAGGGTGGAAGGCTTCAAAGGATGCAAAAAGTCCATTGCACATTCTAGAAGGCCCAATAACACGAGCTAGGGCTTCAATGGATGCAAGAGGTCCATTGCACATTCCAGAAGGCCGAGGTAGGGCCAGAAAGATTAAAGAAGCACTAAATGGGCTGATTAAGGATGCTCAGGCCAACCCAGCTTCAAATGGTGCGAATTTAAACTTGGAAGAGAGTCCAGGCCTTATTAATATCATTAGAGTAATTGAAGTGTTAGGAGTAATAATAGTAGTAACTCCAAATTAGGAGTTTATTTTCCATATAAGAATTTGTACCTAGATAGAAATTCCGCCTAAATAAGGAATTGTCCTAAGTAGGAATTTATGCCTCTTTAGGATTGCTATCTTAGCCTATAAATAGGCACCCCTTGTAAGCTTTGGAAATCAGACAATCAAGAAATCAGACAACTTTCAGTGACATAGAAAGCAAGGGTTTCTCCCTCGGTTCTTTTAAGAACTAAAGAACTTATCAAGAGGTTATCCTTCTTGTGGCGTTCAAATCGACTTATCACTCCCAATCCCTTTCTTTTCTGGAGTGTGGCGTCCATATCCTTCTTGAATACCCTAAGTTTGTGTTCCTTCGAATATTGGGTCTAGGGTTTGTGTTATTAACTCTGATTTAGCTTTCCTGGTTGTTCTTTGATTCATTGTGTGCGTTGGGTCCCTAAGCCACGTCTTTTTGGGGTTTTTCCGCATCAGTTGGTATCAGAGCCTGGCTCTAAATGAGTTGGCTCTAAATCAGAAAAAATAAAAAAAATAGTATGACTTCGAAACACAAAGGTGCTGCTATGGAGGGAGCTGTGGACATGTCATTCATGATCAAAGCTATGCAACAACAATTTGAGCACATGAATACCAGATTTGATGATATGAGTGAGAGGATGGAGGAGGAAGCTAATACAATAGCAGAGTTGCAGAGGAGGCACGAAGAATATGAGGCTTCTAAAGCTAGAAGGCAATTGAGACGTGCCTATGACCACGAAGATGATGATTCTGTGCCATCATCAGAGGGTGAAAGTGATGGAGAGAAGTATCCGGTTAATGGAGTAGCTCTCATCACAAGGCAAGCATTGAATGTGCAAGTAAAAGAAGAAAATGAGGGGCAACGAGGTAACATCTTTCAGACGAGATGTCTCATCAAAGATAAGGTATGTAGTATGATTATTGATGGTGGAAGTTGCACCAATCTTGCTAGCACCACTATGGTTGAGAAGCTGAATTTACCTACTATGAAGCATCCTAAACCATATAAGCTTCAATGGATGAATGAGAGTGGTGAAGTTAAAGTAGATAAGCAAGTGCACGTGTCATTTTCTATTGGAAGGTATCACGATGAAGTTTTATGTGATGTTGTACCTATGCAAGCAAGCCATATTCTATTAGGAAGGCCATGGCAGTTTGACAGACGAGTTATGCACGATGGATTCAAGAATCGATATTCCTTTGTAATGAATGATAAACCCGTCACTCTTGTACCATTATCACCTCAACAGGCTTATGAGGATCAATTAAGGATTAAAACTGAGAGTGAACAGAAAAGAGAGATGGAAAAAAGAGAAAAGAGAGGAGAAAACATGAGAACACAAGAGAAAGAGAAGAAAACAGAAAGTTCCTATGCAAAAGAAAGTGATGTACAAAGAGCAATTTTTGCCAAACAACCTATGATCATACTTTTGTACAAAAAGGCTTCTTTTAACACTAACAAGCTTGAACCATCTTTGCCTAGTACTATTGTTGTTCTATTGCAGGAATTTGAAGATGAATTCCATGATGATGTCCCAAGTGGATTGTTACCTAAGAGAGGAATTAAGAATCAAATTGTTTTCATCCCTGGTGCATCCATGCCAAACCGGTCAGCATATAAGAGTAATCTTGAGGAGACAAAGGAGCATAAAAGACAGGTTGAAGAACTTATTTTCAAAGGATATGTGAGGGAAAGCATGAGTCATTATGTACTTCCTATCCTACTTGTACGAGGAAAGTTGAACAGAAGGCATGCCAAGTGGATCAAATTCATTCAGACCTTTCCCTACGTCATCAAGTATAAACAAGGTGATGATTCGAGGACGAATCTTTTTGAGGAAAGGGGGAATGATGAGAACCGTAGACATGAAGGGTGGAAGGCTTCAAAGGATGCAAAAAGTCCATTGCACATTCTAGAAGGCCCAATAACACGAGCTAGGGCTTCAATGGATGCAAGAGGTCCATTGCACATTCCAGAAGGCCGAGGTAGGGCCAGAAAGATTAAAGAAGCACTAAATGGGCTGATTAAGGATGCTCAGGCCAACCCAGCTTCAAATGGTGCGAATTTAAACTTGGAAGAGAGTCCAGGCCTTATTAATATCATTAGAGTAATTGAAGTGTTAGGAGTAATAATAGTAGTAACTCCAAATTAGGAGTTTATTTTCCATATAAGAATTTGTACCTAGATAGAAATTCCGCCTAAATAAGGAATTGTCCTAAGTAGGAATTTATGCCTCTTTAGGATTGCTATCTTAGCCTATAAATAGGCACCCCTTGTAAGCTTTGGAAATCAGACAATCAAGAAATCAGACAACTTTCAGTGACATAGAAAGCAAGGGTTTCTCCCTCGGTTCTTTTAAGAACTAAAGAACTTATCAAGAGGTTATCCTTCTTGTGGCGTTCAAATCGACTTATCACTCCCAATCCCTTTCTTTTCTGGAGTGTGGCGTCCATATCCTTCTTGAATACCCTAAGTTTGTGTTCCTTCGAATATTGGGTCTAGGGTCTGTGTTATTAACTCTGATTTAGCTTTCCTGGTTGTTCTTTGATTCATTGTGTGCGTTGGGTCCCTAAGCCACGTCTTTTTGGGGTTTTTCCGCATCAGTGTCAATGAGTGATTAGAACAGAAAGTGGGGCCTTGTTAGCAACAAATCAAGAGAGTGTCTCATTTTTCAGTAATTATGCTTCAAATACTTGTGAGAAACGCTAGAAATCATCAAAGACTCTATCTTTAATGCAATTCAACATATTCCTTGGCCTTAGAGAGTATAGATGAGGTTGTTGCAATGAATTTAGAGAATGATGTGCTCAAACAAGCTGTTTTCAAGATCTTTAAGTGTGAATGAGTGATAAGAACAGAAAGTGGAGCCTTGTTAGCAACAAATGAAGAGAGTCTCATTTTTCAGTAATTAAGCTTCAAATACTTGTGAAAAATGCTAGAAATCATCAATGACTCTATGTTTAATGCAATTCAACGTGTTCCTAGTCCTTCGAGACAATAGATGAGGTTGTTGCAACGAATTTACTGAATGATGTGCTCAAACAAGCCGTTTTCAACATCGTTAGGTGTCAATGAGTGATTAGAACAGAAACTGGAGCCTTGTTAGCAACAAATGAAGAGAGTGTCTTATTTTTCAGTAATTAAGCATCAAATACTTGTGAGAAACGCTAGAAATCATCAAAGACACTATCTTTAATGCAATTCAACATATTCCTTGTCCTTAGAGAGTATAGATGTGGTTGTTGCAATGAATTTAGAGAATGATGTGCTCAAACAAGCTGTTTTCAAGATCTTTAGGTGTCAATGAGTGATTAGAACAGAAAGTGGAGCCTTGTTAGCAACAAATGAAGAGAGTGTCTCATTTTTCAGTAATTAAGCATCAAATACTTGTGAAAAATGCTAGAAATCATCAAAGACTTTATGTTTAAAGCAATTCAACTTTTTCCTAGTCCTTAGAGAGTATAGATGAGGTTGTTGCAATGAATTTAGTGAATGATGTCCTCAAACAAGCTGTTTTCAAGATCTTTAAGTGTGAATGAGTGATTAGAACAGAAAGTGGAGCCTTGTTAGCAACAAATGAAGAGAGTGTCTCATTTTTCAGTAATTAAGCATCAAATACTTGTGAAAAATGGTATAAATCATCAAAGACTCTATGTTTAATGCAATTCAACGTGTTCCTAGTCTTTAGAGAGTATAGATGAGGTTGTTGCAATGAATTTAGAGAATGATGTGCTCAAACAAGCTGTTTTCAAGATCTTTAGGTGTGAATGAGTGATAAGAACAGAAAGTGGAGCTTTGTTAGCAACAAATGAAGAGAGTGTCTCATTTTTCAGTAATTAAGCTTCAAATACTTGTGAAAAATGCTAGAAATCATCAATGACTCTATGTTTAAAGCAATTCAACGTGTTCCTAGTCCTTAGAGAGTATAGATGAGGTTGTTGCAATGAATTTAGTGAATGATGTGCTCAAACAAGCCGCTTTCAAGATCTTTAAGTGTCAATGAGTGATTAGAACAGAAAGTGGGGCCTTCTTAGCAACAAATGAAGAGAGTGTCTCATTTTTGAGTAATTATGCTTCAAATACTTGTGAGAAACGCTAGAAATCATCAAAGACTCTATCTTTAATGCAATTCAACATATTCCTTGTCCTGAGAGAGTATAGATGTGGTTGTTGCAACGAATTTAGAGAATGATGTGCTCAAACAAGCTGTTTTCAAGATCTTTAAGCGTGAATGAGTGATAAGAACAGAAAGTGGAGCCTTGTTAGCAACAAATGAAGAGAGTGTCTCATTTTTCAGTAATTAAGCTTCCAATACTTGTGAAAAATGCTAGAAATCATCAATGACTCTATGTTTAATGCAATTCAACGTGTTCCTAGTCCTTAGAGATAATAGATGAGGTTGTTGCAACGAATTTACTGAATGATGTGCTCAAACAAGCCGTTTTCAAGATCTTTAGGTGTCAATGAGTGATTAGAACAGAAAGTGGAGCCTTGTTAGCAACAAATGAAGAGAGTGTCGCATTTTTCAGTAATTAAGCATCAAATACTTGTGAGAAAGGCTAGAAATCATCAAAGACTCTATCTTTAATGCAATTCAACGTGTTCCTTGTCCTTAGACAGTATAGATGTGGTTCTTGCAATGAATTTAGAGAATGATGTGCTCAAACAAGCTGTTTTGAAGATCTTTAGGTGCCAATGAGTGATTAGAACAGAAAGTGGAGCCTTGTCAGCAACAAATGAAGAGAGTGTCGCATTTTTCAGTAATTAAGCATCAAATACTTGTGAGAAACGCTAGAAATCATCAAAGACACTATCTTTAATGCAATTCAACATAGTCCTTCCCCTTAGAGAGTATAGATGAGGTTGTTGCAATGAATTTAGTGAATGATGTCCTCAAACAAGCTGTTTTCAAGATCTTTAAGTGTGAATGAGTGATTACAACAGAAAGTGGAGCCTTGTTAGCAACAAATGAAGAGAGAGTCTCATTTTTCAGTAATTAAGCATCAAATACTTGTGAAAAATGGTATAAATCATCAAAGACTCTATGTTTAATGCAATTCAACGTGTTCCTAGTCTTTAGAGAGTATAGATGAGGTTGTTGCAATGAATTTAGAGAATGATGTGCTCAAACAAGCAGCTTTCAAGATCTTTAGGTGTGAATGAGTGATAAGAACAGAAAGTGGAGCCTTGTTAGCAACGAATGAAGAGACTGCCTCATTTTTCAGTAATTAAGCTTCAAATACTTGTGAAAAATGCTAGAAATCATCAAAGACTCTATGTTTAACGCAATTCAACGTGTTCCTAGTCCTTAGGAGGTATAGATGAGGTCGTTGCAATGAATTTAGTGAATGATGTGCTCAAACAAGCCGTTTTCATGATCTTTAAGTGTGAATGAGTGATTAGAACAGAAATTGGAGCCTTGTTAGCAACAAATGAAGAGAGTGTCTCATTTTTCAGAAATTAAGCTTCAAATACTTGTGAAAAATGCTAGAAATCATCCAAGACTCTATGTTTAATCCAATTCAACGTGTTCCTAGTCCTTAGATAGTATAGATGGGGTTGTTGCAATGAATTTAGAGAATGATGTGCTCAAACAAAGCGGTTTTCAAGATCTTTAGGTGTGAATGAGTGATTAGAACAGAAAGTGGAGCCTTGTTAGCAACAAATGAAGAGAGTGTCTCATTTTTCAGTAATTAAGCTTCAAATACTTGTGAAAAATGCTAGAAATCATCAAAGACTCTATGTTTAACGCAATTCAACGTGTTCCTAGCCCTTAGGAGGTATAGATGAGGTTGTTGCAATGAATTTAGTGAATGATGTGCTCAAACAAGCCGTTTTCATGATCTTTAAGTGTCAATGAGTGATTAGAACAGAAAGTGGAGCCTTGTTAGCAACAAATGAAGAGAGTGTCTCATTTTTCCGTAATTAAGCATGACATACTTGTGAAAAATGGTATAAATCATCAAAGACTCTATGTTTAATGCAATTCAACGTGTTCCTAGTCTTTAGAGAGTATAGATGAGGTTGTTGCAATGAATTTAGTGAATGATGTGCTCAAACAAGCTGTTTTCAAGATCTTTAGGTGTGAATGAGTGATTAGAACAGAAAGTGGAGCCTTGTAGCAACAAATGAAGAGATGTCTCATTTTTTCAGTATTAACGCTAGAAATACTGTGCAAATGATAGAAATCATCAAAGACGACTCTATGCTTTAATGCAATTCAACATGTTCCTTGTCCTTAGAGAGTTAGATGTGGTTGTTGCAATGAATTTAGAGAATGATGTGCTCAAACAAGCTGTCTTCAAGATCTTTAGTGTGAATGAGTGATTAGAACAGAAAGTGGAGCCTTGTTAGCAACAAATGAAGAGAGTGTCTCATTTTTCAGTAATGAAGCTTTCAAATACTTGTGAAAAATGCCTAGAAATTATCCAAGACTCTATGTTTAATCCAATTCAACGTGTTCCTAGTCCTTAGATAGTATAGATGAGGTTGTTGCAATGAATTTAGAGAATGATGTGCTCAACAAGCTGTTTTGAAGATCTTTAAGTGTGAATGAGTGATAAGAACAGAAAGTGGAGCCTTGTTAGCAACAAATGAAGAGTGTGTCTCATTTTTCAGTAATTAAGCTTCAAATACTTGTGAAAAATGCTAGAAATCATCAATGACTCTATATTTAATGCAATTCATCGTGTTCCTAGTCCTTAGAGAAAATAGATGAGGTTGTTGCAACGAATTTAGTGAATGATGTGCTCAAACAAGCCGTTCTCAAGATCTTTAGGTGTCAATGAGTGATTAGAACAGAAAGTGGAGCCTTCTTAGCAACAAATGAAGAGAGTGTCTCATTTTTCAGTAATTAAGCATCAAATACTTGTGAGAAACGCTAGAAATCATCAAAGACTCTATCTTTAATGCAATTCAACATATTCCTTGTCCTTAGAGAGTATAGATGAGGTTGTTGCAATGAATTTAGAGAATGATGGTCTCAAACAAGCTGTTTTCAAGATCTATAAGTGTGAATGAGTGATAAGAACAGAAAGTGGAGTCTTGTTAGCAACAAATGAAGAGAGTGTCTCATTTTTCAGTAATTAAGCTTCAAATACTTGTGAAAAATGCTAGAAATCATCAATGACTCTATGTTTAATGCAATTCAACGTGTTCCTAGTCCTTAGAGAGTATAGATGAGGTTGTTGCAATGAATTTAGTAAATGATGTGCTCAAACAAGCCGTTTTCAAGATCTTTAAGTGCGAATGAGTGATTAGAACAGAAAGTGGAGCCTTGTTAGCAACAAATGAAGAGAGTGTCTCATTTTTCAGTAATTAAGCTTCAAATACTTGTGAGAAATGCTAGAAATCATCAAAGACTCTATGTTTAATGCAATTCAACGTGTTCCTAGTCCTTAGAGAGTATAGATGAAGTTGTTGCAAGGAATTTAGTGAATCATGTGCTCAAACAAGCTATTTTCAAGATCATTAAGTGTGAATGAGTCATTAGAACAGAAAGTTGAGCCTTGTTAGCAACAAATGAAGAGAGTGTCTCATTTTTCAGTAATTAAGCATCAAATACTTGTGAGAACCGCTAGAAATCATCAAAGACTCTATCTTTAATGCAATTCAACCAATTCCTTGTCCTTAGAGAGTATAGATGAGGTTGTTGCAATGAATTTAGACAATGATGTGCTCAAACAAGCTGTTTTCAAGATCTTTAAGTGTGAATGAGTAATAAGGACAGAAAGTGGAGGCTTGTTAGCAACAAATGAAGAGAGTGTCTCATTTTTCAGTAATTAAGCTTCAAATACTTGTGAAAAATGCTAGAAATCATCAATGACTCTATGTTTAATGCAATTCAACGTGTTCCTAGTCCTTAGAGAGAATAGATGAGGTTGTTGCAATGAATTTAGTGAATGATGTGCTCAAACAAGCCGTTTTCAAGATCTTTACGTGTCAATGAGTGATTACAACAGAAAGTGGAGCCTTTTTAGCAACAAATGAAGAGAGTGTATCATTTTTCCGTAATTAAGCTTCAAATACTTGTGAAAAATGCTAGAAATCATCAAAGACTCTATGTTTAATCCAATTCAACGTGTTCCTAGTCCTTAGAGTGTATAGATGAGGTTGTTGCAATGAATTTAGTGAATGATGTGCTCAAACAAGCTGTTTTCAAGATCTTTAAGTGTAAATGAGTGATTAGAACAGAAAGCGGCGCCTTGTTTGGAACAAATGAAGAGAGTGTCTCATTTTTCAGTAATTAAGCTTCAGATACTTGTGAGAAATGCTAGAAATCATCAAAGACTCTATCTTTAATGCAATTCAACATATTCCTTGCCCTTCGAGAGTATAGATGTGGTTGTTGCAATGAATTTAGGGAACGATGTGCTCAAACAAGCTGTTTTCAAGATCTTTAGGTGTCAATGAGTGATTAGAACAGAAAGTGGAGCCTTGTTAGCAACAAATGAAGAGAGTGTCTCATTTTTCAGTAATTAAGCATCAAATACTTGTGAGAAACGCTAGAAATCATCAAAGACTCTATCTTTAATGCAATTCAACGTGTTCCTTGTCCTTCGAGAGTATAGATGTGGTTGTTGCAATGAATTTAGAGAATGATGTGCTCAAACAAGCTGTTTTCAAGATCTTTAGGTGTCAATGAGTGATTAGAACAGAAAGTGGAGCCTTGTCAGCAACAAATGAAGAGAGTGTCTCATTTTTCAGTAATTAAGCATCAAATACTTGTGAGAAAAGCTAGAAATCATCAAAGACTCTATCTTTAATGCAATTCAACATATTCCTTGCCTTTAGAGAGTATAGATGTGGTTGTTGCAATGAATTTAGGGAATGATGTGCTCAAACAAGCTGTTTTCAAGATCTTTAGGTGTCAATGAGTGATTAGAACAGAAAGTGGAGCCTTGTTTGCAACAAATGAAGAGAGTGTCTCATTTTTCAGTAATTAAGCATCAAATACTTGTGAAAAATGCTAGAAATCATCAAAGACTCTATGTTTAAAGCAATTCAACTTGTTCCTAGTCCTTAGAGAGTATAGATGAGGTTGTTGCAATGAATTTAGTGAATGATGTCCTCAAACAAGCTGTTTTCAAGATCTTTAAGTGTGAATGAGTGATTAGAACAGAAAGTGGAGCCTTGTTAGCAACAAATGAAGAGAGTGTCTCATTTTTCAGTAATTAAGCTTCAAATACTTGTGAAAAATGCTAGAAAGCATCAATGACTCTATGTTTAATGCAATTCAACGTGTTCCTAGTCCTTAGAGATAATAGATGAGGTTGTTGCAACGAATTTAGTGAATGATGTGCTCAAACAAGCCGTTTTCAAGATCTTTAGGTGTCAATGAGTGATTAGAACAGAAAGTGGAGCCTTGTTAGCAACAAATGAAGAGAGTGTCTCATTTCTCAGTAATTAAGCATCAAATACTTGTGAGAAACGCTAGAAATCATCAAAGGCTCTATCTTTAATGCAATTCAACATATTCCTTGTCCTTAGAGAGTATAGATGTGGTTGTTGCAATGAATTTAGAGAATGATGTGCTCAAACAAGCTGTTTTCAAGATCTTTAGGTGTCAATGAGTGATTAGAACAGAAAGTGGAGCCTTGTTAGCAACAAATGAAGAGAGTGTCTCATTTTTCAGTAATTATGCTTCAAATACATGTGAAAAATGCTAGAAATCATCAATGACTCTATGTTTAATGCAATTCAACGTGTTCCTAGTCCTTAGAGAGTATAGATGAGGTTGTTGCAATGAATTTAGTGAATGATGTGCTCAAACAAGCCGTTTTCAAGATCTTTAAGTGTCAATGAGTGATTAGAACAGAAAGTGGGGCCTTGTTAGCAACAAATGAAGAGAGTGTCTCATTTTTCAGTAATTATGCTTCAAATACTTGTGAGAAACGCTAGAAATCATCAAAGACTCTATCTTTAATGCAATTCAACATATTCCTTGTCGTTAGAGAGTATAGATGTGGTTGTTGCAATGAATTTAGAGAATGATGTGCTCAAACAAGCTGTTTTGAAGATCTTTAAGTGTGAATGGGTGATAAGAACAGAAAGTGGAGCCTTGTTAGCAACAAATGAAGAGAGTGTCTCATTTTTCAGTAATTAAGCTTCCAATACTTGTGAAAAATGCTAGAAATCATCAATGACTCTATGTTTAATGCAATTCAACGTGTTCCTAGTCCTTAGAGATAATAGATGAGGTTGTTGCAACGAATTTACTGAATGATGTGCTCAAACAAGCCGTTTTCAAGATCTTTAGGTGTCAATGAGTGATTAGAACAGAAAGTGGAGCGTTGTTAGCAACAAATGAAGAGAGTGTCTCATTTTTCAGTAATTAAGCGTCAAATACTTGTGAGAAACGCTAGAAATCATCAAAGACTCTATCTTTAATGCAATTCAACGTATTCCTTGTCCTTAGACAGTATAGATGTGGTTGTTGCAATGAATTTAGAGAATGATGTGCTCAAACAAGCTGATGCGGAAAACCCCAAAAAGACGTGGCTTAGGGACCCAACGCACACAATGAATCAAAAGAACAACCAGGAAAGCTAAATCAGAGTTAATAACACAAACCCTAGACCCAATATTTGAAGGAACACAAACTTAGGGTATTCAAGAAGGATATGGACGCCACACTCCAGAAAAGAAAGGGATTGGGAGTGATAAGTCGATTTGAACGCCACAAGAAGGATAACCTCTTGATAAGTTCTTTAGTTCTTAAAAGAACCGAGGGAGAAACCCTTGCTTTCTATTTCACTGAAAGTTGTCTGATTTCCAAAGCTTACAAGGGGTGCCTATTTATAGGCTTAGATAGCAATCCTAAAGAGGCAAAATTCCTATTTAGGAGAAATCCCTATTTTGGAGGAATTTCGGACTAATTCCAGCACATACAATGAACTCCTATTTAGGAGTGAATGCTATCACTTAGTCTGACCCATTAAGTAGTCCAATTATATTAATTAGGCCTGGGCTCTCTTTAGAACTTGAATTCGCACCATTTGAAGCTTGCTTGGCTTGAATGTCCTGAATCAGCCCATTTAGTGCTTCTTTAATCTTTTTGGCCCTAGCTCGTGTTATTGGGCCTTCTGGAATGTGCAATGGACCTCTTGCATCCATTGAAGCTCTAGCTTGTGTTATTGGGCCTTCTGGAATGGGCAATGGACTTCTTGCATCTATTGAAGCCTTCCACCCATCATCTCCATGGTTCTCATCATTCCCCCCTTCCTCAAAGGGATTCGCCCTCGAATCATCACCTACATCAAAAGGGGAAAGGTCAGAAACGTTAAATGTTGCACTCACATTATACTCACCAGGAAGTTCCAACTTATAAGCATTGTCATTAATTCGTGCTAGAACTTGGAAGGGGCCATCTCCTCTAGGTTGTAGCTTTGAACGTCTCTGTGCTGGGAATCGTTCCTTGCGCATATGCACCCAAACCCAATCACCAGGTTCAAACACCACCTTCTTTCGTCCCTTGTTGACATGGGATGCGTATTGCTCAGTTCGTTTTTCAATATGTTGCCGCACCTTCTCATGCAATTTTTTTATCATGTCAGCTTTGCGTTCACCATCAACGTTGGCATACTGATTGACAGGTATAGGTACCAAATCCAGAGGAGTCAATGGATTAAAACCATATACAATTTCAAATGGAGAGTAGCTAGTAGTAGAATGAACACTTCTATTATATGCAAACTCGACATGTGGTAAACAATCTTCCCATGTTTTCAAATTTGTTTGAATAATAGCACGCAAAAGGGTAGAAAGAGTTCGATTAACCACCTCAGTCTGCCCATCAGTTTGTGGATGACAAGTAGTTGAAAACAATAGTTTAGTACCTAACTTACCCCACAAAGTCTTCCAGAAGTAGCTTAAGAACTTTGTATCTCAGTCTGAAACAATGCTCCGTGGCATGCCATGCAAACGCACTACTTCTCTAAAGAACAAGTCAGCCACATTGTTTGCATCATCAGTTTTATGGCATGGGATGAAGTGTGCCATCTTTGAAAATCTATCAACAACAACAAATACAGAATCCCTACCCCGTTTTGTTCGTGGCAATCCCAGTACAAAGTCCATGGATAAATCAACCCAGGGATGGTTAGGTATGGGTAAAGGGGTATACAAGCCATGGGGTAAAACTCTAGATTTAGCCTGTTTGCATGTTATGCATTTCTCACATATCCTCTCAACATCTCGTTTCATGCGTGGCCAAAAGAAGTGTTCATTTAGGACATCTAGGGTTTTCCTAACTCCGAAATGACCCATTAAACCACCCTCATGAGCTTCTCTTACAACCAACTCCCTTAAAGAACTCATAGGCATGCATAAACGATTTTCCCTAAATAAGAAACCCTTATGCCTATAAAACTTCTCAAAGGCTGACTTCTCACATGCTCCATACACGTTAGCAAAGTCCGGATCATTCACATATAAATCTTTAATATGTTCAAATCCTAATAAGTTTGCAGTAAGTGTAGAGATAAGGGCATACCTGCGAGATAATGCATCAGCTACCACATTGTCCTTACCTTGTTTATATTTGATGTTGTAGGGAAAGGTCTCAATAAATTCAATCCACTTAGCATGTCTTTTGTTCAACTTTCCTTGTCCCTTCAAGTGCTTCAACGATTCATGGTCAGTATGGATGACAAACTCCTTGGGCCAAAGGTAATGTTGCCATGTCTCTAAAGCCCGTACAAATGCATACATCTCTTTATCATAAGTAGGATAATTAAGGCTTGCTCCACTTAGCTTTTCACTGAAGTAAGCAATTGGGCGCCTTTCCTGCATCAAAACAGCTCCAATGCCAATACCTGAAGCATCACACTCAATCTCGAAAGCTTTTTCAAAGTTAGGTAAAGCAAGTAGGGGTGCAGAACTTAATTTTTCCTTTATGCAATTAAAAGCCTTGTCTTGGTCACTACCCCACCTAAAACTCGTGTTCTTTTTTATAAGCTCAGTGAGTGGTGCAGCAATGGTGCTAAAGTCCCTAACAAAGCGTCTATAGAAACTAGCTAGACCATGAAAGCTACGCACATCACTAATTGACTTAGGTGTAGGCCAATCACGAATTGCCTTAACTTTTTCCTCGTGAACCTCAACACCTTTAGAACTCACCACATAGCCAAGAAATGTGATCTGATTAGTACAAAAGGAACATTTCCTTAAGTTAGCATACAATTTTTCAGAACGTAAAACACTTACAATAGAACGTAAATGATCAAGATGCTCTTCTAGGGTTTTACTA
Organism: Bruguiera gymnorhiza; assembly: GCA_020883675.1. Lineage (NCBI taxonomy): Eukaryota > Viridiplantae > Streptophyta > Magnoliopsida > Malpighiales > Rhizophoraceae > Bruguiera > Bruguiera gymnorhiza. Next base: position 682,959 of record JAIRCJ010000040.1, read on the forward strand.
TAGACCAAAATATCATCAAAATACACAACCACAAATTTACCAATGAATGGACGCAAAACATGATTCATTAGTCGCATAAAAGTGCTTGGTGCATTAGTGAGACCAAATGGCATAACAAGCCATTCATACAGACCGTACTTAGTTTTGAAAGCTGTTTTCCACTCATCTCCCTCTCTCATCCTAATCTGATGATATCCGCTTTTCAAATCAATCTTAGAAAAGACACAGGAACCATGCAATTCATCCAACATGTCATCTAATCTAGGTATGGGGTGACGATACTTTACAGTGATTTTGTTGATTGCTCGACAATCAACACACATCCTCCAAGTCCCATCTTTCTTGGGTACAAGTAGGACAGGAACAGCACATGGACTCATGCTTTCCCTCACATATCCTTTGGAAATAAGCTCCTCAACCTGCCTTTGAAGCTCCTTTGTCTCCTCAGGATTACTCTTATATGCTGGCCGGTTAGGGATGGATGCACCTGGGATGAAATCAATTTGATGCTCAATTCCTCTATTAGGTGGCAATCCACTTGGAACATCATCAGGGAATACATCTTCAAATTCCTGCAATAGAGCAACAACAACACTAGGCAAAGATGGGTCAAACTTGTTAGTGTTAAAATAAGCCTCCTTGTACAGAAGTACGATCATAGGTTGTTTGGCATAGAATGCTCTTTTGACATCACTCCCTTTTGCATAGAAACTTTCTCTTTTATCAATCTTTCTTTTCTGTTCACTCTCATTTTTAATCCTTAATTGATCCTCATAAGCTTGTTGAGGTGATAATGGTACAAGAGTGACGGGTTTTTTATTCATTACAAAGGAATATCGGTTCTTGAAGCCATCATGCATAACTCGCCTATCAAATTGCCATGGTCTTCCTAATAGAATATGGCCCACATGCATAGGTACAACATCACATAAAATTTCATCACGGTACCTTCCGATAGAAAATGATATGAGCACTTGCTTATTTACCTTGACTTCACCACTGTCATTCAGCCATTGAAGCTTATATGGCCTAGGATGGTTCATAGTAGGTAAATCCAACTTCTCAACCATAGTTGTGCTAGCAACATTAGTGCAACTCCCACCATCAATAATCATACTACATACCTTATCTTTGATGAGACACCTCGTCTGAAAGATGTTATCTCGTTGCACCTCATTTTCTTCCTTTACTTGCACATTCAATGCTCGCCTTGTAACAAGAGCTACTCCATTAACTGGATACTCTTCTCCATCACTTTCACCCTCTGATGATGGCATAGAATCATCATCTGATTCACTTTCAGTTTCAACTTCGCCATTACTTCTCAAGATCATTGCACGCTTATTTGGACATCGAGATGCAATGTGACCCCTGCCCAAACACTTAAAACATTTAACATCTCTATTTCTACTTGGTTGGGGGTCAGAATTACCTGCCTCCTTGCTAGAACCCACATTCTTGTACTTGGATAGCTCGGCTTTGGACTTGTAGTTGGTCATCTCGTCCCTTTTATTCCAATTTGGCTTCCAAGATGAGGTAGATCCTGAGTTCTGCCCAAACCATGTGGAACCCTTTCGTTTGAGTTGCCTTTCAACTTTCATGGCCATGTGTACCATGTCTTCTAATTCCACATAGTGTTGCAATTCAACCACGTTTGCTATGTCCCCATTTAGCCCTTGCAGAAATCGAGCCATTGTTGCTTCTCTATCTTCTTCTACATTCACCCGAATCATGGTAATCTCCATCTCCTTGTGGTAATCCTCCACACTTTTGGTGCCCTGAGTGAGCCCTTGCAGCCTTTGGTACAGCTCCCTGTAATAGTGATTAGGGACAAACCTCCTCCTCATGATAGCCTTCATCTCCTCCCATGTATCAATAGGCCGCTCACGATTCCTTCTCCTAGTCAAAACAAGTTGATCCCACCAAATAATAGCATAATCAGTGAATTCAACTGCAGCAAGCTTTACCTTTTTCTCCTCAGAATAGTTGTGGCAATCAAAAACCAATTCAACCTTCTTCTCCCATTCTAGGTATGCATCAGGATCATTCTTACCTTGGAATGGAGGAAGTGTCATTTTAATACTGCCCAAATTATGGTCTTAGGTGCCTTGCCTCCCAAATTCTCTTTGATCCCTTCTATTGCTAGCAGTTCGGACCATAGTAGTTTGATCATCAATTTCATCATCTTCTACATCATCTTCATGGTCATAGGCACGTCTCAACTGCCTTCTTGCTTTAGGAGCCTCATACTCCCCATGCCTCCTTTGCAACTCTGCTATAGTATTAGATTGCTCCTCCATCCTCTCCCTCATATCATCAAATCTGGTATTCATACGCTCAAATTGTTGTTGCATAGCTTTGATCATGAAGGACACATCACCAGCTCCCTCCTGAGCTGCACCTTTGTCTTTGGATGTCATAGTGTTACTTCTACAAAATAATAAGATACCTCACAGAGCACTCCCTCACGTGTTTCACTCAAAAGAAGGTGTCACACTCTCTCGTGTTTACACTCTTTATGGCTTTTTCTTTATATGAACTTTCACTCTTGCCTTTTACCACTCGGATTTCTCCTTTCAGCTCTATAAAGAACAATCAAGAGTATTGATTTTGAACAGAATGAGATAAATGGTGTAGAATTGAACAAATTGGAGAATAAGGAATCAAAAAACGAAAAAGGATATCAAGGCAAACGATTTTAATGAACTAAACTCACAAAAAGAATCAGGATAAGGGAAGTTAAATTTAGAGGACAAACTTGGATAACAAGATAGGAAAATGGATGGCAGAATTGGAGTTAAGCAAGAAAACTTTGTTATTATTGTGGCCAATATGACCAAACTGTTAACTTTATCAATAACTTGAATTTGATGTTTCCTTTCTTTTCTTCTTTTTCTTGTTCTTTTTCTTTCTTTTCTTTTTTTTTTTTTTTTTCGTTGATCCTTCTTTTTTTTTCTTTTTTTTTTTTCCTTTTTCTTTTTCTCAACACAAAACAACAGTAGAACACTTAGATATAGCAATTGGAATTGAAATTAGCACGTTGAGAAGGATTGCAAGCAAACAGATTTGTGCATTTGAATTGTAATGCACATGATAGACAAATTGAATCAGAATCAAAATAGAATGATGTGCTCAAACAAGTTGTTTTCAAGATCTTTAAGTGTGAATGAGTGATAAGGACAGAAAGTGGAGCCTTGTTAGCAACAAATGAAGAGAGTGTCTCATTTTTCAGTAATTAAGCTTCAAATACTTGTGAGAAATGCTAGAAATCATCAAAGACTCTATGTTTAATGCAATTCAAGGTGTTCCTAGTCCTTAGAGAGTATAGATGAGGTTGTTGCAATGAATTTGGAGAATGATGTGCTCAAACAAGCTATTTTCAAGATCTTTAAGTGTGAATGAGTGATTAGAACAGAAAGTTGAGCCTTGTTAGCAACAAATGAAGAGAGTGTCTCATTTTTCAGTAATTAAGCATCAAATACTTGTGAGAAACGCTAGAAATCATCAAAGACTCTATCTTGAATGCAATTCAACATATTCCTTGTCCTTAGAGAGTATAGATGAGGTTGTTGCAATGAATTTAGAGAATGATGTGCTCAAACAAGCTGTTTTCAAGATCCTTAAGTGTGAAGGAGTGATAAGAACAGAAAGTGGAGCCTTGTTACCAACAAATGAAGAGAGTGTCTCATTTTTCAGTAATTAAGCTTCAAATACTTCTGACAAATGCTAGAAATCATCAAAGACTCTATGTTTAATGCAATTCAACGTGTTCCTAGTCCTTGGAGAGTATAGATGAGGTTGTTGCAATGAATTTAGTAAATGATGTGCTCAAACAAGCTATTTTCAAGATCTTTAAGTGTGAATGAGCAATTAGAACTGAAAGTTGAGCCTTGTTAGCAACAAATGAAGAGAGTGTCTCATTTTTCAGTAATTAAGCATCAAATGCTTGTGAGAAACGCTAGAAATCATCAAAGACTCTATCTTTAATGCAATTCAACATATTCCTTGTCCTTACAGAGTATAGATGAGGTTGTTGCAATGAATTTAGAGAATGATGTGCTCAAACAAGCTGTTTCAAGATCCTTAAGTGTGAATGAGTGATAAGGACAGAAAGTGGAGCCTTGTTAGCAACAAATGAAGAGAGTGTCTCATTTTTCAGTAATTAAGCTTCAAATACTTGTGAGAAATGCTAGAAATCATCAAAGACTCTATGTTTAATGCAATTCAACGTGTTCCTAGTCCTGAGAGAGTATAGATGAGGTTGTTGCAATGAATTTAGTGAATGATGTGCTCAAACAAGCCGTTTTCAAGATCTTTAAGTGTGAATGAGTGATTAGAACAGAAAGTGGAGCCTTGTTAGCAACAAATGAAGAGAGTGTCTCATTTTTCAGTAATTAAGCATCAAATACTTGTGAGAAACGCTAGAAATCATCAAAGACTCTATCTTTAATGCAATTCAACATATTCCTTGTCCTTAGAGAGTATAGATGAGGTTGTTGCAATGAATTTAGAGAATGATGTGCTCAAACAAGCTGTTTTCAAGATCTTAAGTGTGAATGAGTGATAAGGACAGAAAGTGGAGCCTTGTTAGCAACAAATGAAGAGAGTGTCTCATTTTTCAGTAATTAAGCTTCAAATACTTGTGAAAAATGCTAGAAATCATCAAAGACTCTATGTTTAATGCAATTCAACGTGTTCCTAGTCCTGAGAGAGAATAGATGAGGTTGTTGCAATGAATTTAGTGAATGATGTGCTCAAACAAGCCGTTTTCAAGATCTTTAGGTGTCAATTAGTGATTAGATCAGAAAGTGGAGCCTTGTTAGCAACAAATGAAGAGAGTGTCTCATTTTTCAGTAATTAAGCATCAAATACTTGTGAGAAAGGCTAGAAATCATCAAAGACTCTATCTTTAACGCAATTCAACATATTCCTTGTCCTTAGAGAGTATAGATGAGGTTGTTGCAATGAATTTAGAGAATGATGTGCTCAAACAAGCTGTTTTCAAGATCTTTAAGTGTGAATGAGTGATAAGAACAGAAAGTGGAGCCTTGTTAGCAACAAATGAAGAGAGTGTCTCATTTTTCAGTAATTAAGCTTCAAATACTTGTGAAAAATGCTAGAAATCATCAAAGACTCTATGTTTAATGCAATTCAACGTGTTCCTAGTCCTTAGAGAGTATAGATGAGGTTGTTGCAATGAATTTAGTGAATGATGTGCTCAAACAAGCTGTTTTCAAGATCTTTAAGTGTGAATGAGTGATTAGAACAGAAAGTGGAGCCTTGTTAGCAACAAATGAAGAGAGTGTCTCATTTTTCAGTAATTAAGCTTCAAATACTTGTGAAAAATGCTAGAAATCATCAAAGACTCTATGTTTAATGCAATTCAACGTATTCCTAGTCCTTAGAGAGTATAGATGAGGTTGTTGCAATGAATTTAGAGAATGATGTGCTCAAACAAGCTGTTTTCAAGATCTTTAAGTGTGAATGAGTGATAAGAACAGAAAGTGGAGCCTTGTTAGCAACAAATGAAGAGAGTGTCTCATTTTTCAGTAATTAAGCTTCAAATACTTGTGAAAAATGCTAGAAATCATCAATGACTCTATGTTTAATGCAATTCAACGTGTTCCTAGTCCTTAGAGAGTATAGATGAGGTTGTTGCAATGAATTTAGTGAATGATGTGCTCAAACAAGCTGTTTTCAAGATCTTTAAGTGTGAATGAGTGATAGAACAGAAAGTGGAGCCTTGTTAGCAACAAATGAAGAGAGTGTCTCATTTTTCAGTAATTAAGCTTCAAATACTTGTGAAAAATGCTAGAAATCATCAAAGACTCTATGTTTAATGCAATTCAACGTGTTCCTAGTCCTTAGAGAGTATAGATGAGGTTGTTGCAATGAATTTAGTGAATGATGTGCTCAAACAAGCTGTTTTCAAGATCTTTAAGTGTGAATGAGTGATTAGAACAGAAAGTGGAGCCTTGTTAGCAACAAATGAAGAGAGTGTCTCATTTTTCAGTAATTAAGCATCAAATACTTGTGAAAATGCTAGAAATCATCAAAGACTCTATGTTTAATGCAATTCAACGTGTTCCTAGTCCTTAGAGAGTATAGATGAGGTTGTTGCAATGAATTTAGAGAATGATGTGCTCAAACAAGCTGTTTTCAAGATCTTTAAGTGTGAATGAGTGATAAGAACAGAAAGTGGAGCCTTGTTAGCAACAAATGAAGAGAGTGTCTCATTTTTCAGTAATTAAGCTTCAAATACTTGTGAAAAATGCTAGAAATCATCAAAGACTCTATGTTTAATGCAATTCAACGTGTTCCTAGTCCTTAGAGAGTATAGATGAGGTTGTTGCAATGAATTTAGAGAATGATGTGCTCAAACAAGCTGTTTTCAAGATCTTTAAGTGTGAATGAGTGATAAGAACAGAAAGTGGAGCCTTGTTAGCAACAAATGAAGAGAGTGTCTCATTTTTCAGTAATTAAGCTTCAAATACTTGTGAAAAATGCTAGAAATCATCAAAGACTCTATGTTTAATGCAATTCAACGTGTTCCTAGTCCTTAGAGAGTATAGATGAGGTTGTTGCAATGAATTTAGAGAATGATGTGCTCAAACAAGCTGTTTTCAAGATCTTTAAGTGTGAATGAGTGATTAGAACAGAAAGTGGAGCCTTGTTAGCAACAAATGAAGAGAGTGTCTCATTTTTCAGTAATTAAGCATCAAATACTTGTGAAAAATGCTAGAAATCATCAAAGACTCTATGTTTAATGCAATTCAACGTGTTCCTAGTCCTTAGAGAGTATAGATGAGGTTGTTGCAATGAATTTAGAGAATGATGTGCTCAAACAAGCTGTTTTCAAGATCTTTAAGTGTGAATGAGTGATAGAACAGAAAGTGGAGCCTTGTTAGCAACAAATGAAGAGAGTGTCTCATTTTTCAGTAATTAAGCATCAAATACTTGTGAAAAATGCTAGAAATCATCAAAGACTCTATGTTTAATGCAATTCAACGTGTTCCTAGTCCTTAGAGAGTATAGATGAGGTTGTTGCAATGAATTTAGTGAATGATGTGCTCAAACAAGCTGTTTTCAAGATCTTTAAGTGTGAATGAGTGATTAGAACAGAAAGTGGAGCCTTGTTAGCAACAAATGAAGAGAGTGTCTCATTTTTCAGTAATTAAGCTTCAAATACTTGTGAAAAATGCTAGAAATCATCAAAGACTCTATCTTTAATGCAATTCAACGTGTTCCTAGTCCTTAGAGAGTATAGATGAGGTTGTTGCAATGAATTTAGTGAATGATGTGCTCAAACAAGCTGTTTTCAAGATCTTTAAGTGTGAATGAGTGATAAGAACAGAAAGTGGAGCCTTGTTAGCAACAAATGAAGAGAGTGTCTCATTTTTCAGTAATTAAGCTTCAAATACTTGTGAAAAATGCTAGAAATCATCAAAGACTCTATGTTTAATGCAATTCAACGTGTTCCTAGTCCTTAGAGAGTATAGATGAGGTTGTTGCAATGAATTTAGAGAATGATGTGCTCAAACAAGCTGTTTTCAAGATCTTTAAGTGTGAATGAGTGATAAGAACAGAAAGTGGAGCCTTGTTAGCAACAAATGAAGAGAGTGTCTCATTTTTCAGTAATTAAGCATCAAATACTTGTGAAAAATGCTAGAAATCATCAAAGACTCTATGTTTAATGCAATTCAACGTGTTCCTAGTCCTTAGAGAGTATAGATGAGGTTGTTGCAATGAATTTAGTGAATGATGTGCTCAAACAAGCTGTTTTCAAGATCTTTAAGTGTGAATGAGTGATTAGAACAGAAAGTGGAGCCTTGTTAGCAACAAATGAAGAGAGTGTCTCATTTTTCAGTAATTAAGCTTCAAATACTTGTGAGAAATGCTAGAAATCATCAAAGACTCTATCTTTAATGCAATTCAACATATTCCTTGTCCTTAGAGAGTATAGATGAGGTTGTTGCAATGAATTTAGAGAATGATGTGCTCAAACAAGCTGTTTTCAAGATCTTTAAGTGTGAATGAGTGATAAGAACAGAAAGTGGAGCCTTGTTAGCAACAAATGAAGAGAGTGTCTCATTTTTCAGTAATTAAGCTTCAAATACTTGTGAAAAATGCTAGAAATCATCAAAGACTCTATGTTTAATGCAATTCAACGTGTTCCTAGTCCTTAGAGAGTATAGATGAGGTTGTTGCAATGAATTTAGTGAATGATGTGCTCAAACAAGCTGTTTTCAAGATCTTTAAGTGTGAATGAGTGATAAGAACAGAAAGTGGAGCCTTGTTAGCAACAAATGAAGAGAGTGTCTCATTTTTCAGTAATTAAGCTTCAAATACTTGTGAGAAACGCTAGAAATCATCAAAGACTCTATCTTTAATGCAATTCAACATATTCCTTGTCCTTAGAGAGTATAGATGAGGTTGTTGCAATGAATTTAGAGAATGATGTGCTCAAACAAGCTGTTTTCAAGATCTTTAAGTGTGAATGAGTGATAAGAACAGAAAGTGGAGCCTTGTTAGCAACAAATGAAGAGAGTGTCTCATTTTTCAGTAATTAAGCTGCAGATACTTGAGAAAAATGCTAGAAATCATCAATGACTCTATGTTTAATGCAATTCAACATATTCCTTGTCCTTAGAGAATATAGATGAGGTTGTTGCAATGAATTTATGATGCGGAAAACCCCAAAAAGACGTGGCTTAGGGACCCAACGCACACAATGAATCAAAGAGCAACCAGGAAAGCTAAATCAGAGTTTAATAACACAAACCCTAGACCCAAAATTTGAAGGAACACAAACCTAGGGTATTCAAGATGGATATGGACGCCACACTCCAGAAAAGGAAGGGATTGGGAGTGATAAGTCGATTTGAACGCCACAAAAGAAGTACCTCTTGATAATCTTTAAGTTCTTAGAAGAACAGAAAGTGGAGCCATTGCTTTCTAACACTGAAAGAGTGTCTGATTTCTTGATTGTCTGATCTGCAAAGCTTACAAGGGTGCCTATTTATAGGCTTAGATAGCAATCCTAAAGAGGCAAAATTCGTATTTAGGACAATTCCTTGTTTAGAGGAATTCCTATCTAGGTACAAATTCTTATATGGAAAAATAAACTCCTAATTTGGAGTGACTACTATTATTATACAATATTTTAATTACTCTAATGAATTAATAAGGCCTGGACTCTCTTCCAAGTTTAAATTCGCACCATTTTGAAGTTGGGTTGGCCTGAGCGTCCTGAATCAGCCCATTCGGTGCTTCTTTAATCTTTCTGCCCTAGCTCGTGTTATTGGGCCTTCTGGAATGTGCAATGGACCTCTTGCATCAATTGAACCCTAGCTCGTGTTATTGGGCCTTCTAGAATCTGCAATGGACCTCTTGCATCAATTGAAGCTCTAACTCGTGTTATTGGGCCTTCTGGAATGTGCAATGGACTTTGTGCATCCTTTGAAGCCTTCCACCCTTCATGTCTGCGGTTCTCATCAATTTAGAGAATGATGTGCTCAAACAAGCTGTTTTCAAGATCTTTAAGTGTGAATGAGTGATAAGAACAGAAAGTGGAGCCTTGTTAGCAACAAATGAAGAGAGTGTCTCATTTTTCAGTAATTAAGCTTCAAATACTTGTGCAAAATGCTAGAAATCATCAAAGACTCTATGTTTAAGGCAATTCAACGTGTTCCTAGTCCTTAGAGAGTATAGATGAGGTTGTTGCAATGAATTTAGTGAATGATGTGCTCAAACAAGCCGTTTTCAAGATCTTTAGGTGTCAATGAGTGATTAGATCAGAAAGTGGAGCCTTGTTAGCAACAAATGAAGTGAGTGTCTCATTTTTCAGTAATTAAGCATCAAATACTTGTGAGACACGCTAGAAATCATCAAAGACTCTATCTTTAATGCAATTCAACATATTCCTTGTCCTTAGAGAGTATAGATGAGGTTGTTGCAATGAATTTAGAGAATGATGTGCTCAAACAAGCTGTTTTCAAGATCTTTAAGTGTGAATGAGTGATAAGAACAGAAAGTGGAGCCTTGTTAGCAACAAATGAAGAGAGTGTCTCATTTTTCAGTAATTAAGCTTCAAATACTTGTGAAAAATGCTAGAAATCATCAAAGACTCTATGTTTAATGCAATTCAACGTGTTCCTAGTCCTTAGAGAGTATAGATGAGGTTGTTGCAATGAATTTAGTGAATGATGTGCTCAAACAAGCTGTTTTCAAGATCTTTAAGTGTGAATGAGTGATTAGAACAGAAAGTGGAGCCTTGTTAGCAACAAATGAAGAGAGTGTCTCATTTTTCAGTAATTAAGCTTCAAATACTTGTGAAAAATGCTAGAAATCATCAAAGACTCTATGTTTAATGCAATTCAACGTGTTCCTAGTCCTTAGAGAGTATAGATGAGGTTGTTGCAATGAATTTAGAGAATGATGTGCTCAAACAAGCTGTTTTCAAGATCTTTAAGTGTGAATGAGTGATTAGAACAGAAAGTGGAGCCTTGTTAGCAACAAATGAAGAGAGTGTCTCATTTTTCAGTAATTAAGCTTCAAATACTTGTGAAAAATGCTAGAAATCATCAAAGACTCTATGTTTAATGCAATTCAACGTGTTCCTAGTCCTTAGAGAGTATAGATGAGGTTGTTGCAATGAATTTAGTGAATGATGTGCTCAAACAAGCTGTTTTCAAGATCTTTAAGTGTGAATGAGTGATTAGAACAGAAAGTGGAGCCTTGTTAGCAACAAATGAAGAGAGTGTCTCATTTTTCAGTAATTAAGCTTCAAATACTTGTGAGAAATGCTAGAAATCATCAAAGACTCTATGTTTAATGCAATTCAACGTGTTCCTAGTCCTTAGAGAGTATAGATGAGGTTGTTGCAATGAATTTAGTGAATGATGTGCTCAAACAAGCTGTTTTCAAGATCTTTAAGTGTGAATGAGTGATAAGAACAGAAAGTGGAGCCTTGTTAGCAACAAATGAAGAGAGTGTCTCATTTTTCAGTAATTAAGCTTCAAATACTTGTGAAAAATGCTAGAAATCATCAAAGACTCTATGTTTAATGCAATTCAACGTGTTCCTAGTCCTTAGAGAGTATAGATGAGGTTGTTGCAATGAATTTAGTGAATGATGTGCTCAAACAAGCTGTTTTCAAGATCTTTAAGTGTGAATGAGTGATTAGAACAGAAAGTGGAGCCTTGTTAGCAACAAATGAAGAGAGTGTCTCATTTTTCAGTAATTAAGCATCAAATACTTGTGAGAAATGCTAGAAATCATCAAAGACTCTATGTTTAATGCAATTCAACGTGTTCCTAGTCCTTAGAGAGTATAGATGAGGTTGTTGCAATGAATTTAGTGAATGATGTGCTCAAACAAGCTGTTTTCAAGATCTTTAAGTGTGAATGAGTGATTAGAACAGAAAGTGGAGCCTTGTTAGCAACAAATGAAGAGAGTGTCTCATTTTTCAGTAATTAAGCTTCAAATACTTGTGAAAAATGCTAGAAATCATCAAAGACTCTATGTTTAATGCAATTCAACGTGTTCCTAGTCCTTAGAGAGTATAGATGAGGTTGTTGCAATGAATTTAGTGAATGATGTGCTCAAACAAGCTGTTTTCAAGATCTTTAAGTGTGAATGAGTGATTAGAACAGAAAGTGGAGCCTTGTTAGCAACAAATGAAGAGAGTGTCTCATTTTTCAGTAATTAAGCTTCAAATACTTGTGAAAAATGCTAGAAATCATCAAAGACTCTATGTTTAATGCAATTCAACGTGTTCCTAGTCCTTAGAGAGTATAGATGAGGTTGTTGCAATGAATTTAGTGAATGATGTGCTCAAACAAGCTGTTTTCAAGATCTTTAAGTGTGAATGAGTGATAAGAACAGAAAGTGGAGCCTTGTTAGCAACAAATGAAGAGAGTGTCTCATTTTTCAGTAATTAAGCTTCAAATACTTGTGAAAAATGCTAGAAATCATCAAAGACTCTATGTTTAATGCAATTCAACGTGTTCCTAGTCCTTAGAGAGTATAGATGAGGTTGTTGCAATGAATTTAGTGAATGATGTGCTCAAACAAGCTGTTTTCAAGATCTTTAAGTGTGAATGAGTGATTAGAACAGAAAGTGGAGCCTTGTTAGCAACAAATGAAGAGAGTGTCTCATTTTTCAGTAATTAAGCTTCAAATACTTGTGAAAAATGCTAGAAATCATCAAAGACTCTATGTTTAATGCAATTCAACGTGTTCCTAGTCCTTAGAGAGTATAGATGAGGTTGTTGCAATGAATTTAGAGAATGATGTGCTCAAACAAGCTGTTTTCAAGATCTTTAAGTGTGAATGAGTGATTAGAACAGAAAGTGGAGCCTTGTTAGCAACAAATGAAGAGAGTGTCTCATTTTTCAGTAATTAAGCTTCAAATACTTGTGAAAAATGCTAGAAATCATCAAAGACTCTATGTTTAATGCAATTCAACGTGTTCCTAGTCCTTAGAGAGTATAGATGAGGTTGTTGCAATGAATTTAGTGAATGATGTGCTCAAACAAGCTGTTTTCAAGATCTTTAAGTGTGAATGAGTGATAAGAACAGAAAGTGGAGCCTTGTTAGCAACAAATGAAGAGAGTGTCTCATTTTTCAGTAATTAAGCTTCAAATACTTGTGAAAAATGCTAGAAATCATCAAAGACTCTATGTTTAATGCAATTCAACGTGTTCCTAGTCCTTAGAGAGTATAGATGAGGTTGTTGCAATGAATTTAGAGAATGATGTGCTCAAACAAGCTGTTTTCAAGATCTTTAAGTGTGAATGAGTGATTAGAACAGAAAGTGGAGCCTTGTTAGCAACAAATGAAGAGAGTGTCTCATTTTTCAGTAATTAAGCTTCAAATACTTGTGAAAAATGCTAGAAATCATCAAAGACTCTATGTTTAATGCAATTCAACGTGTTCCTAGTCCTTTAGAGAGTATAGATGAGGTTGTTGCAATGAATTTAGAGAATGATGTGCTCAAACAAGCTGTTTTCAAGATCTTTAAGTGTGAATGAGTGATTAGAACAGAAAGTGGAGCCTTGTTAGCAACAAATGAAGAGAGTGTCTCATTTTTCAGTAATTAAGCTTCAAATACTTGTGAAAAATGCTAGAAATCATCAAAGACTCTATGTTTAATGCAATTCAACGTGTTCCTAGTCCTTAGAGAGTATAGATGAGGTTGTTGCAATGAATTTAGTGAATGATGTGCTCAAACAAGCCGTTTTCAAGATCTTTAAGTGTGAATGAGTGATTAGAACAGAAAGTGGAGCCTTGTTAGCAACAAATGAAGAGAGTGTCTCATTTTTCAGTAATTAAGCATCAAATACTTGTGAAAAATGCTAGAAATCATCAAAGACTCTATGTTTAATGCAATTCAACGTGTTCCTAGTCCTTAGAGAGTATAGATGAGGTTGTTGCAATGAATTTAGTGAATGATGTGCTCAAACAAGCTGTTTTCAAGATCTTTAAGTGTGAATGAGTGATTAGAACAGAAAGTGGAGCCTTGTTAGCAACAAATGAAGAGAGTGTCTCATTTTTCAGTAATTAAGCTTCAAATACTTGTGAAAAATGCTAGAAATCATCAAAGACTCTATCTTTAATGCAATTCAACGTGTTCCTAGTCCTTAGAGAGTATAGATGAGGTTGTTGCAATGAATTTAGTGAATGATGTGCTCAAACAAGCTGTTTTCAAGATCTTTAAGTGTGAATGAGTGATAAGAACAGAAAGTGGAGCCTTGTTAGCAACAAATGAAGAGAGTGTCTCATTTTTCAGTAATTAAGCTTCAAATACTTGTGAAAAATGCTAGAAATCATCAAGACTCTATGTTTAATGCAATTCAACGTGTTCCTAGTCCTTAGAGAGTATAGATGAGGTTGTTGCAATGAATTTAGAGAATGATGTGCTCAAACAAGCTGTTTTCAAGATCTTTAGGTGTGAATGAGTGATTAGAACAGAAAGTGGAGCCTTGTTAGCAACAAATGAAGAGAGTGTCTCATTTTTCAGTAATTAAGCATCAAATACTTGTGAGAAACGCTAGAAATCATCAAAGACTCTATCTTTAATGCAATTCAACATATTCCTTGTCCTTAGAGAGTATAGATGAGGTTGTTGCAATGAATTTAGAGAATGATGTGCTCAAACAAGCTGTTTTCAAGATCTTTAAGTGTGAATGAGTGATTAGAACAGAAAGTGGAGCCTTGTTAGCAACAAATGAAGAGAGTGTCTCATTTTTCAGTAATTAAGCATCAAATACTTGTGAAAAATGGTATAAATCATCAAAGACTCTATCTTTAATGCAATTCAACGTGTTCCTAGTCCTTTAGAGAGTATAGATGAGGTTGTTGCAATGAATTTAGAGAATGATGTGCTCAAACAAGCTGTTTTCAAGATCTTTAAGTGTGAATGAGTGATTAGAACAGAAAGTGGAGCCTTGTTAGCAACAAATGAAGAGAGTGTCTCATTTTTCAGTAATTAAGCTTCAAATACTTGTGAAAAATGCTAGAAATCATCAAGACTCTATGTTTAATGCAATTCAACGTGTTCCTAGTCCTTAGAGAGTATAGATGAGGTTGTTGCAATGAATTTAGAGAATGATGTGCTCAAACAAGCTGTTTTCAAGATCTTTAAGTGTGAATGAGTGATAAGAACAGAAAGTGGAGCCTTGTTAGCAACAAATGAAGAGAGTGTCTCATTTTTCAGTAATTAAGCTTCAAATACTTGTGAAAAATGCTAGAAATCATCAAGACTCTATGTTTAATGCAATTCAACGTGTTCCTAGTCCTTAGAGAGTATAGATGAGGTTGTTGCAACGAATTTAGTGAATGATGTGCTCAAACAAGCCGTTTTCAAGATCTTTAAGGTGTCAATGAGTGATTAGAACAGAAAGTGGAGCCTTGTTAGCAACAATGAAGAGAGTGTCTCATTTTTCAGTAATTAAGCATCAAATACTTGTGAGAAAGGCTAGAAATCATCAAAGACTCTATCTTTAATGCAATTCAACGTGTTCCTTGTCCTTAGAGAGTATAGATGAGGTTGTTGCAATGAATTTAGAGAATGATGTGCTCAAACAAGCTGTTTTCAAGATCTTTAAGTGTGAATGAGTGATTAGAACAGAAAGTGGAGCCTTGTTAGCAACAAATGAAGAGAGTGTCTCATTTTTCAGTAATTAAGCTTCAAATACTTGTGAAAATGCTAGAAATCATCAAAGACTCTATGTTTAATGCAATTCAACGTGTTCCTAGTCCTTAGAGAGTATAGATGTGGTTGTTGCAATGAATTTAGAGAATGATGTGCTCAAACAAGCTGTTTCAAGATCTTTAGTGTGAATGAGTGATTAAGAACAGAAAGTGGAGCCTTGTTAGCAACAAATGAAGAGAGTGTCTCATTTTTCAGTAATTAAGCTTCAAATACTTGTGAAAAATGCTAGAAATCATCAAAGACTCTATGTTTAATGCAATTCAACGTGTTCCTAGTCCTTAGAGAGTATAGATGAGGTTGTTGCAATGAATTTAGAGAATGATGTGCTCAAACAAGCTGTTTTCAAGATCTTTAAGTGTGAATGAGTGATAGAACAGAAAGTGGAGCCTTGTTAGCAACAAATGAAGAGAGTGTCTCATTTTTCAGTAATTAAGCTTCAAATACTTGTGAAAAATGCTAGAAATCATCAAAGACTCTATGTTTAATGCAATTCAACGTGTTCCTAGTCCTTAGAGAGTATAGATGAGGTTGTTGCAATGAATTTAGTGAATGATGTGCTCAAACAAGCTGTTTTCAAGATCTTTAAGTGTGAATGAGTGATTAGAACAGAAAGTGGAGCCTTGTTAGCAACAAATGAAGAGACTGTCTCATTTTTCAGTAATTAAGCTCAAATACTTGTGAGAAACGCTAGAAATCATCAAAGACTCTATCTTTAATGCAATTCAACATATTCCTTGTCCTTAGAGAGTATAGATGAGGTTGTTGCAATGAATTTAGAGAATGATGTGCTCAAACAAGCTGTTTTCAAGATCTTTAAGTGTGAATGAGTGATAAGAACAGAAAGTGGAGCCTTGTTAGCAACAAATGAAGAGAGTGTCTCATTTTTCAGTAATTAAGCTTCAAATACTTGTGAAAAATGCTAGAAATCATCAAAGACTCTATGTTTAATGCAATTCAACGTGTTCCTAGTCCTTAGAGAGTATAGATGAGGTTGTTGCAATGAATTTAGTGAATGATGTGCTCAAACAAGCCGTTTTCAAGATCTTTAAGTGTGAATGAGTGATTAGAACAGAAAGTGGAGCCTTGTTAGCAACAAATGAAGAGAGTGTCTCATTTTTCAGTAATTAAGCTTCAAATACTTGTGAGAAATGCTAGAAATCATCAAAGACTCTATGTTTAATGCAATTCAACGTGTTCCTAGTCCTTAGAGAGTATAGATGAGGTTGTTGCAATGAATTTAGTGAATGATGTGCTCAAACAAGCTTTTTCAAGATCTTTAAGTGTGAATGAGTGATTAGAACAGAAAGTTGAGCCTTGTTAGCAACAAATGAAGAGAGTGTCTCATTTTTCAGTAATTAAGCATCAAATACTTGTGAGAAACGCTAGAAATCATCAAAGACTCTATCTTTAATGCAATTCAACATATTCCTTGTCCTTAGAGAGTATAGATGAGGTTGTTGCAATGAATTTAGAGAATGATGTGCTCAAACAAGCTGTTTTCAAGATCTTTAAGTGTGAATGAGTGATAAGAACAGAAAGTGGAGCCTTGTTAGCAACAAATGAAGAGAGTGTCTCATTTTTCAGTAATTAAGCTTCAAATACTTGTGAAAAATGCTAGAAATCATCAATGACTCTATGTTTAATGCAATTCAACGTGTTCCTAGTCCTTAGAGAGTATAGATGAGGTTGTTGCAATGAATTTAGTGAATGATGTGCTCAAACAAGCCGTTTTCAAGATCTTTACGTGTCAATGAGTGATTACAACAGAAAGTGGAGCCTTTTAGCAACAAATGAAGAGAGTGTATCATTTTTCCGTAATTAAGCTTCAAATACTTGTGAAAAATGCTAGAAATCATCAAAGACTCTATGTTTAATCCAATTCAACGTGTTCCTAGTCCTTAGAGTGTATAGATGAGGTTGTTGCAATGAATTTAGTGAATGATGTGCTCAAACAAGCTGTTTTCAAGATCTTTAAGTGTAAATGAGTGATTAGAACAGAAAGCGGCGCCTTGTTTGGAACAAATGAAGAGAGTGTCTCATTTTCAGTAATTAAGCTTCAGATACTTGTGAGAAATGCTAGAAATCATCAAAGACTCTATCTTTAATGCAATTCAACATATTCCTTGCCCTTCGAGAGTATAGATGTGGTTGTTGCAATGAATTTAGGGAACGATGTGCTCAAACAAGCTGTTTTCAAGATCTTTAGGTGTCAATGAGTGATTAGAACAGAAAGTGGAGCCTTGTTAGCAACAAATGAAGAGAGTGTCTCATTTTTCAGTAATTAAGCATCAAATACTTGTGAGAAACGCTAGAAATCATCAAAGACTCTATCTTTAATGCAATTCAACATATTCCTTGTCCTTAGAGAGTATAGATGAGGTTGTTGCAATGAATTTAGAGAATGATGTGCTCAAACAAGCTGTTTTCAAGATCTTTAAGTGTGAATGAGTGATAGAACAGAAAGTGGAGCCTTGTTAGCAACAAATGAAGAGAGTGTCTCATTTTTCAGTAATTAAGCTTCAAATACTTGTGAAAAATGCTAGAAATCATCAATGACTCTATGTTTAATGCAATTCAACGTGTTCCTAGTCCTTAGAGAGTATAGATGAGGTTGTTGCAATGAATTTAGGGAATGATGTGCTCAAACAAGCCGTTTTCAAGATCTTTAGGTGTCAATGAGTGATTAGAACAGAAAGTGGAGCCTTGTTAGCAACAAATGAAGAGAGTGTCTCATTTTTCAGTAATTAAGCTTCAAATACTTGTGAAAAATGCTAGAAATCATCAAAGACTCTATGTTTAATGCAATTCAACGTGTTCCTAGTCCTTAGAGAGTATAGATGAGGTTGTTGCAATGAATTTAGGGAATGATGTGCTCAAACAAGCTGTTTTCAAGATCTTTAAGTGTGAATGAGTGATTAGAACAGAAAGTGGAGCCTTGTTAGCAACAAATGAAGAGAGTGTCTCATTTTTCAGTAATTAAGCTTCAAATACTTGTGAAAAATGCTAGAAATCATCAATGACTCTATGTTTAATGCAATTCAACGTGTTCCTA
Organism: Bruguiera gymnorhiza; assembly: GCA_020883675.1. Taxonomy (NCBI): domain Eukaryota; kingdom Viridiplantae; phylum Streptophyta; class Magnoliopsida; order Malpighiales; family Rhizophoraceae; genus Bruguiera; species Bruguiera gymnorhiza. The sequence goes on from JAIRCJ010000040.1 coordinate 701,228, forward strand.
GTCCTTAGAGAGTATAGATGAGGTTGTTGCAATGAATTTAGTGAATGATGTGCTCAAACAAGCCGTTTTCAAGATCTTTAGGTGTCAATGAGTGATTAGAACAGAAAGTGGAGCCTTGTTAGCAACAAATGAAGAGAGTGTCTCATTTTTCAGTAATTAAGCGTCAAATACTTGTGAGAAACGCTAGAAATCATCAAAGACTCTATCTTTAATGCAATTCAACGTATTCCTTGTCCTTAGAGAGTATAGATGTGGTTGTTGCAATGAATTTAGAGAATGATGTGCTCAAACAAGCTGTTTTCAAGATCTTTAAGTGTGAATGAGTGATAAGAACAGAAAGTGGAGCCTTGTTAGCAACAAATGAAGAGAGTGTCTCATTTTTCAGTAATTAAGCTTCAAATACTTGTGAAAAATGCTAGAAATCATCAATGACTCTATGTTTAATGCAATTCAACGTGTTCCTAGTCCTTAGAGTGTATAGATGAGGTTGTTGCAATGAATTTAGGGAATGATGTGCTCAAACAAGCCGTTTTCAAGATCTTTATGTGTGAATGAGTGATTAGAACAGAAAGTGGAGCCTTGTTAGCAACAAATGAAGAGAGTGTCTCATTTTTCAGTAATTAAGCTTCAAATACTTGTGAAAAATGCTAGAAATCATCAAAGACTCTATGTTTAATGCAATTCAACGTGTTCCTAGTCTTAGAGAGTATAGATGAGGTTGTTGCAATGAATTTGGAGAATGATGTGCTCAAACAAGCTGTTTTCAAGATCTTTAAGTGTGAATGAGTGATAAGAACAGAAAGTGGAGCCTTGTTAGCAACAAATGAAGAGAGTGTCTCATTTTTCAGTAATTAAGCATCAATACTTGTGAAAAATGCTAGAAATCATCAAAGACTCTATGTTTAATGCAATTCAACGTGTTCCTAGTCCTTAGAGAGTAATAGATGAGGTTGTTGCAATGAATTTAGTGAATGATGTGCTCAAACAAGCCGTTTTCAAGATCTTTAAGTGTCAATGAGTGATTAGAACAGAAAGTGGAGCCTTGTTAGCAACAAATGAAGAGAGTGTCTCATTTTTCAGTAATTAAGCTTCAAATACTTGTGAAAATGCTAGAAATCATCAAAGACTAAAAATGGTATAAATCATCAAAGACTGATGCGGAAAACCCCAAAAAGACGTGGCTTAGGGACCCAACGCACACAATGAATCAAAGAACAACCAGGAAAGCTAAATCAGAGTTAATAACACAAACCCTAGACCCAATATTCGAAGGAACAAAAACTTAGGGTATTCAAGAAGGATATGGACGCCACACTCCAGAAAAGAAAGGGATTGGGAGTGATAAGTCGATTTGAACGCCACAAGAAGGATAACCTCTTGATAAGTTCTTTAGTTCTTAAAAGAACCGAGGGAGAAACCCTTGCTTTCTATTTCACTGAAATTTGTCTGATTTCCAAAGCTTACAAGGGGTGCCTATTTATAGGCTTAGATAGCAATCCTAAAGAGGCAAAATTTCTATTTAGGAGAAATCCCTATTTTGGAGGAATTTCGGACTAATTCCAGCACATACAATGAACTCCTATTTAGGAGTGAATGCTATCACTTAGTCTGACCCATTAAGTAGTCCAATTATATTAATTAGGCCTGGGCTCTCTTTAGAACTTGAATTCGCACCATTTGAAGCTTGCTTGGCTTGAATGTCCTGAATCAGCCCATTTAGTGCTTCTTTAATCTTTTTGGCCCTAGCTCGTGTTATTGGGCCTTCTGGAATGTGCAATGGACCTCTTGCATCCATTGAAGCTCTAGCTTGTGTTATTGGGCCTTCTGGAATGGGCAATGGACTTCTTGCATCTATTGAAGCCTTCCACCCATCATCTCCATGGTTCTCATCATTCCCCCCTTCCTCAAAAGGATTCGCCCTCGAATCATCACCTACATCAAAAGGGGAAAGGTCAGAAACGTTAAATGTTGCACTCACATTATACTCACCAGGAAGTTCCAACTTATAAGCATTGTCATTAATTCGTGCTAGAACTTGGAAGGAGCCATCTCCTCTAGGTTGTAGCTTTGAACGTCTCTGTGCTGGGAATCGTTCCTTGCGCATATGCACCCAAACCCAATCACCAGGTTCAAACACCACCTTCTTTCGTCCCTTGTTGACATGGGATGCGTATTGCTCAGTTCGTTTTTCAATATGTTGCCGCACCTTCTCATGCAATTTTTTATCATGTCAGCTTTGTGTTCACCATCAACGTTGGCATACTCATTGACAGGTATAGGTACCAAATCCAGAGGAGTCAATGGATTAAAACCATATACAATTTCAAATGGAGAGTAGCTAGTAGTAGAATGAACACTTCTATTATATGCAAACTCGACATGTGGTAAACAATCTTCCCATGTTTTCAAATTTGTTTGAATAATAGCACGCAAAAGGGTAGAAAGAGTTCGATTAACCACCTCAGTCTGCCCATCAGTTTGTGGATGACAAGTAGTTGAAAACAATAGTTTAGTACCTAACTTACCCCACAAAGTCTTCCAGAAGTAGCTTAAGAACTTTGTATCTCGGTCTGAAACAATGCTCCGTGGCATGCCATGCAAACGCACTACTTCTCTAAAGAACAAGTCAGCCACATTGTTTGCATCATCAGTTTTATGGCATGGGATGAAGTGTGCCATCTTTGAAAATCTATCAACAACAACAAATACAGAATCCCTACCCCGTTTTGTTCGTGGCAATCCCAGTACAAAGTCCATGGATAAATCAACCCAGGGATGGTTAGGTATGGGTAAAGGGGTATACAAGCCATGGGGTAAAACTCTAGATTTAGCCTGTTTGCATGTTATGCATTTCTCACATATCCTCTCAACATCTCGTTTCATGCGTGGCCAAAAGAAGTGTTCATTTAGGACATCTAGGGTTTTCCTAACTCCGAAATGACCCATTAAACCACCCTCATGAGCTTCTCTTACAACCAACTCCCTTAAAGAACTCATAGGCATGCATAAACGATTTTCCCTAAATAAGAAACCCTTATGCCTATAAAACTTCTCAAAGGCTGACTTCTCACATGCTCCATACACGTTAGCAAAGTCCGGATCATTCACATATAAATCTTTAATATGTTCAAATCCTAATAAGTTTGCAGTAAGTGTAGAGATAAGGGCATACCTGCGAGATAATGCATCAGCTACCACATTGTCCTTACCTTGTTTATATTTGATGTTGTAGGGAAAGGTCTCAATAAATTCAATCCACTTAGCATGTCTTTTGTTCAACTTTCCTTGTCCCTTCAAGTGCTTCAACAATTCATGGTCAGTATGGATGACAAACTCCTTGGGCCAAAGGTAATGTTGCCATGTCTCCAAAGCTCGTACCAATGCATACATCTCTTTATCATAAGTAGGATAATTAAGGCTTGCTCCACTTAGCTTTTCACTGAAGTAAGCAATTGGGCGCCTTTCCTGCATCAAAACAGCTCCAATGCCAATACCTGAAGCATCACACTCAATCTCGAAAGCTTTTTCAAAGTTAGGTAAAGCAAGTAGGGGTGCAGAACTTAATTTTTCCTTTATGCAATTAAAAGCCTTGTCTTGGTCACTACCCCACCTAAAACTCGTGTTCTTTTTTATAAGCTCAGTGAGTGGGGCAGCAATGGTGCTAAAGTCCCTAACAAAGCGTCTATAGAAACTAGCTAGACCATGAAAGCTACGCACATCACTAATTGACTTAGGTGTAGGCCAATCACGAATTGCCTTAACTTTTTCCTCGTCAACCTCAACACCTTTAGAACTCACCACATAGCCAAGAAATGTGATCTGATTAGTACAAAAGGAACATTTCCTTAAGTTAGCATACAATTTTTCAGAACGTAAAACACTTACAATAGAACGTAAATGATCAAGATGCTCTTCTAGCGTTTTACTATAGACCAAAATATCATCAAAATACACAACCACAAATTTACCAATGAATGGACGCAAAACATGATTCATTAGTCGCATAAAAGTGCTTGGTGCATTAGTGAGACCAAATGGCATAACAAGCCATTCATACAGACCGTACTTAGTTTTGAAAGCTGTTTTCCACTCATCTCCCTCTCTCATCCTAATCTGATGATATCCGCTTTTCAAATCAATCTTAGAAAAGACACAGGAACCATGCAATTCATCCAACATGTCATCTAATCTAGGTATGGGGTGACGATACTTTACAGTGATTTTGTTGATTGCTCGACAATCAACACACATCCTCCAAGTCCCATCTTTCTTGGGTACAAGTAGGACAGGAACAGCACATGGACTCATGCTTTCCCTCACATATCCTTTGGAAATAAGCTCCTCAACCTGCCTTTGAAGCTCCTTTGTCTCCTCAGGATTACTCTTATATGCTGGCCGGTTAGGGATGGATGCACCTGGGATGAAATCAATTTGATGCTCAATTCCTCTATTAGGTGGCAATCCACTTGGAACATCATCAGGGAATACATCTTCAAATTCCTGCAATAGAGCAACAACAACACTAGGCAAAGATGGGTCAAACTTGTTAGTGTTAAAATAAGCCTCCTTGTACAGAAGTACGATCATAGGTTGTTTGGCATAGAATGCTCTTTTGACATCACTCCCTTTTGCATAGAAACTTTCTCTTTTCTTCTCTTTCTCTTGTGTCATCACGTTTTCTCCTCTCTTTTCTCTTTTATCAATCTTTCTTTTCTGTTCACTCTCATTTTTAATCCTTAATTGATCCTCATAAGCTTGTTGAGGTGATAATGGTACAAGAGTGACGGGTTTTTTATTCATTACAAAGGAATATCGGTTCTTGAAGCCATCATGCATAACTCGCCTATCAAATTGCCATGGTCTTCCTAATAGAATATGGCCCACATGCATAGGTACAACATCACATAAAATTTCATCACGGTACCTTCCGATAGAAAATGATATGAGCACTTGCTTATTTACCTTGACTTCACCACTGTCATTCAGCCATTGAAGCTTATATGGCCTAGGATGGTTCATAGTAGGTAAATCCAACTTCTCAACCATAGTTGTGCTAGCAACATTAGTGCAACTCCCACCATCAATAATCATACTACATACCTTATCTTTGATGAGACACCTCGTCTGAAAGATGTTATCTCGTTGCACCTCATTTTCTTCCTTTACTTGCACATTCAATGCTCGCCTTGTAACAAGAGCTACTCCATTAACTGGATACTCCTCTCCATCACTTTCACCCTCTGATGATGGCATAGAATCATCATCTGATTCACTTTCAGTTTCAACTTCACCATTACTTCTCAAGATCATTGCACGCTTATTTGGACATCGAGATGCAATGTGACCCCTGCCCAAACACTTAAAACATTTAACATCTCTATTTCTACTTGGTTGGGGGTCAGAATTACCTGCCTCCTTGCTAGAACCCACATTCTTGTACTTGGATAGCTCGGCTTTGGACTTGTAGTTGGTCATCTCGTCCCTTTTATTCCAATTTGGCTTCCAAGATGAGGTAGATCCTGAGTTCTGCCCAAACCGTGTGGAACCCTTTCGTTTGAGTTGCCTTTCAACTTTCATGGCCATGTGTACCATGTCTTCTAATTCCACATAGTGTTGCAATTCAACCACGTTTGCTATGTCCCCATTTAGCCCTTGCAGAAATCGAGCCATGGTTGCTTCTCTATCTTCTTCTACATTCGCCCGAATCATGGTAATCTCCATCTCCTTGTGGTAATCCTCCACACTTTTGGTGTCCTGAGTGAGCCCTTGCAGCCTTTGGTACAGCTCCCTGTAATAGTGATTAGGGACAAACCTCCTCCTCATGATAGCCTTCATCTCCTCCCATGTATCAATAGGCCGCTCACGATTCCTTCTCCTAGTCAAAACAAGTTGATCCCACCAAATAATAGCATAATCAGTGAATTCAACTGCAGCAAGCTTTACCTTTTTCTCCTCGGAATAGTTGTGGCAATCAAAAACCAACTCAACCTTCTTCTCCCATTCTAGGTATGCATCAGGATCATTCTTACCTTGGAATGGAGGAAGTGTCATTTTAATACTGCCCAAATTATGGTCATAGGTGCCTTGCCTCCCAAATTCTCTTTGATCCCTTCTATTGTTAGCAGTTCGGACTGCAGTAGTTTGATCATCAATTTCATCATCTTCTACATCATCTTCATGGTCATAGGCACGTCTCAACTGCCTTCTTGCTTTAGGAGCCTCATACTCCCCATGCCTCCTTTGCAACTCTGCTATAGTATTAGATTGCTCCTCCATCCTTTCCCTCATATCATCAAATCTGGTATTCATACGCTCAAATTGTTGTTGCATAGCTTTGATCATGAAGGACACATCACCAGCTCCCTCCTGAGCTGCACCTTTGTCTTTGGATGTCATAGTATTACTTCTACACAAAATAATAAGATACCTCACAGAGCACTCCCTCACGTGTTTCACTCAAAAGAAGGTGTCACACTCTTTCGTGTTTACACTCTTTATGGCTTTTTCTTTATATGAACTTTCACTCTTGCCTTTTACCACTCGGATTTCTCCTTTCAGCTCTATAAAGAACTAAAGAAGGTAAATCAAGAGTATTGATTTTGAACAGAATAAGATAAATGGTGTAGAATTGAACAAATTGGAGAACAAGGAATCAAAAAAAACGAAAAAGGATATCAAGGCAAACAATTTTAACGAACTAAACTCACAAAAAGAATCAGGATAAGGGAAGTTAAATTTAGAGGACAAACTTGGATAACAAGATAGGAAAATGGATGACAGAATTGGAGTTGAGCAAGAAAACTTTGTTATTATTGTGGCCAATATGACCAAACTGTTAACTTTATCAATAACTTGAATTTGATGTTTCCTTTCTTTTCTTCTTTTTCTTGTTCTTTTTCTTTCTTTGTTTTTTTTTTTTTTTTCGTTGATCCTTCTTTTTTTTTCCTTTTTCTTTTGCTCAACACAAAACAACAGTAGAACACTTAGATACAGCAATTGGAATTGAAATTAGCACGTTGAGAAGGATTGCCAGTAAACAGATTTGTGCATTTGAATTGTAATAGACAAATTGAATCGAAATAAATAAATCATAAGGTAGAAAATTGAAGAGTGAGTGGATTCAACCTGATTTAGAGCCAGGCTCTGATACCAACTGATGCGGAAAACCCCAAAAAGACGTGGCTTAGGGACCCAACGCACACAATGAATCAAAGAACAACCAGGAAAGCTAAATCAGAGTTTAATAACACAAACCCTAGACCCAAAATTCGAAGGAACACGAACCTAGGGTATTCAAGATGGATATGGACGCCACACTCCAGAAGAGGAAGGAATTGGGAGTGATAAGTCGGTTTGAACGCCACAAGAAGAAAACCTCTTGATAAGTTCTTTAGTTCTCAAAAGAACCGAAGGAGAAACCCTTGCTTTCTATTTCACTGAAAGTTGTCTGATTTCCAAAGCTTACAAGGGGTGCCTATTTATAGACTTAGATAGCAATCCTAAAGAGGCAAAATTCCTATTTAGGAGAAATCCCTATTTTGGAGGAATTTCGGACTAATTCCAGCACATACAATGAACTCCTATTTAGGAGTGAATGCTATCACTTAGTCTGACCCATTAAGTAGTCCAATTATATTAATTAGGCCTGGGCTCTCTTTAGAACTTGAATTCGCACCATTTGAAGCTTGCTTGGCTTGAATGTCCTGAATCAGCCCATTTAGTGCTTCTTTAATCTTTTTGGCCCTAGCTCGTGTTATTGGGCCTTCTGGAATGTGTAATGGACCTCTTGCATCCATTGAAGCTCTAGCTTGTGTTATTGGGCCTTCTGGAATGGGCAATGGACTTCTTGCATCTATTGAAGCCTTCCACCCATCATCTCCATGGTTCTCATCATGGACAACATGATTCACTAAATTCATTGCAAAAACCTCATCTATACACTATTGGGACTGGAATATGTAGAATTGCACTAGACAAAGAGTCTTAGGTATTTCTAGCATTTTTCACATGTATTTGATGCTTAATCACCCAAACGTGAGACCGTCTCATCATTTCTTCCTAACAGGACTCCTCATTTCGTTGTAATGACTCATTCACACTCAAACATCTTGAAAACACCTTGTAGGAAAACATGATTCCCTAAATTCGTTGCAAAATCCTCATCTATACGCTATTGGGACTGGGAATATGTAGAATTGCACTAGACAAAGAGCCTTTGGTGATTTCTAGCATTTTTCACTTGTATTTCATGCTTAATCACTCAAAAATGACACCGTTTCATCATTTCTTCCTAACAGGACTCCTCATTTCGTTGTAATGACTCATTTACACTCAAACATCTTGAAAACAGCTTGTAGGACAACATGATTCCCTAAATTTATTGCGAAAACCTCATCTATACACTATTGGGACTAGGAATATGTAGAATTGCACTAGACAAGGAGTCTTTGGTGATTTCTAGTATTTTTCACATGTATTTGATGCTTAATCACTCTAAAGTGAGACCGTCTCATCATTTCTTCCAAACAGGACTCCTCATTTCGTTGTAATGACTCATTCACACTCAAACATCTTGAAAACAGCTAGTAGGACCTCATCATTTTCCGAATTGATTGCAAAAACATCATCTATACACTCTTCGGACTAGGAATATGTAGAATTGCACTAGACAAGGAGTCTTTGGTGATTGCTAGCATTTTTCGCATGTATTTGATGCTTTATCACTCAAAAATGACACCGTCTCATCATTTCTTCCTAACAGGACTCCTCATTTCGTTGTAATGACCCATTCACACTCAAACATCTTCAAAACACCCTGTAGGACAACATGAGTCCCTATATTCATTGCAAAATACTCATCTATACGCTATTGGGACTGGGAATATGTAGAATTGCACTAGACAAAGAGTTTTTGGTGATTTCTAGCATTTTTCACATGTATTTGATGCTTAATCACTCAAAAGTGACACCGTCTCATCATTTCTTCCTAACAGGACTCCTCATTTCGTTGTAATGACTCATTCACACTCAAACATCTTGAAAACAGCTTGTAGGACAACCAGATTCTCTAAATTCATTGCGAAAACCTCATCTATACACTATTGGGACTAGGAATATGTAGAATTCCACTAGACAAAGAGTCTTTGGTGATTTCTAGCATTTTTCACATGTATTTGATGCTTAATCACTCAAAAGTGAGACCGTCTCATCATTTCTTCCCAACAGGACTCCTCATTTCGTTGTAATGACTCATTCACACTCAAACATCATGAGAACAGCTTGTAGGACAACATGATTCACTAAATTCATTGCAAAAACCTCATCTATACACTATTGGGACTAGGAATATCTAGAATTGCTGTAGACAAGGAGTCTTTGGTGATTTCTAGCATTTTTCACATGTATTTGATGCTTAATCACTCAAAAGTGACACCGTCTCATCATTTCTTCCTAACAGGACTCCTCATTTCGTTGTAATTTGATGCGGAAAACCCCAAAAAGACGTGGCTTAGGGACCCAACGCACACAATGAATCAAAGAACAACCAGGAAAGCTAAATCAGAGTTAATAACACAAACCCTAGACCCAATATTCGAAGGAACACAAACTTAGGGTATTCAAGAAGGATATGGACGCCACACTCCAGAAAAGAAAGGGATTGGGAGTGATAAGTCGATTTGAACGCCACAAGAAGGATAACCTCTTGATAAGTTCTTTAGTTCTTAAAAGAACCGAGGGAAAAACCCTTGCTTTCTATTTCACTGAAAGTTGTCTTATATCTTGATTGTCTGATTCCCAAAGCTTACAAGGGGTGCCTATTTATAGGCTTAGATAGCAATCCTAAAGAGGCATAAATTCCTAATTAGGACAATTCCTTATTTAGGAGGAATTCCTATCTGGGTACAAATTCTTATATGGAAAATAAACTCCTAATTTGGAGTGACTATTATTACTAGTCCTAACACTTTAATTACTCTAATGATATTAATAAGGCTGGACTCTCTTTTATGTTTAAATTCGCACCATTTGAAGCTGGGTTGGCCTGAGTGTCCTTAATAAGACCATTTAGTGCTTCTTTCATCTTTCTGGCTCTAACTCGTGTTATTGGGCCTTCTGGAATGTGTAATGGACCTCTTGCAACCATTGAAGCTCTAGCTCGTGTTATTGGGCCTTCTGGAATGGGCAATGGACCTTTTGGATCTATTGAAGCCTTCCACCCATCATCTCCACGATTCTCATCATTCCCCCTTTCCTCAAAATGATTCGTCCTCGAATCCTTGCCTTGTTTATACTGGATGATGTAGGGAAAGGTTTGAATGAATTTGATCCACTTGGCATGTCTTTTGTTCAACTTTCCTTGTACAAGTAGGACAGGAACTGCATAAGGACTCATGCTTTCCCTTACATGCCCTTTTGAAATATGTTCCTCAACCTGCATTTGAAACTGCCTTGTCTCCTTTGGATTACTCTTATATGTTGGCCGATTTTGGATGGATGCACCAAGGATGAAATCAATTTGATGCTCAATTCCTCTCTTGGGTGGCAATCCACTTGGGTCATTGTCATGGAATACACCTTCAAATTCCTGCAATAGAACAACAACACTAGGCAAAGATGACTCAAACTTGTTAGTGTTAAAATAAGCCTCTTTATACAAAAGTATGATCATAGGTTGTTTGGCAAATATTGCTCTTTGTACATCACTTTCTTTTGCATAGGAACTTTCTGTTTTCTTCTCCTTCTCTTGTGTTCTCACGTTTTCTCCTCTCTTTTCTCTTTTTCCATCTCTCTTTTCTGTTCACTCTCAGTTTTAATCCTTAATTGATCCTCATAAGCTTGTTGAGGTGATAATGGTACAAGAGTGACGGGTTTATCATTCATTACAAAGGAATATCGATTCTTGAATCCGTCATACATAACTCGTATGTCAAACTGCCATGGCCTTCCTAATAGAATATGGCCTGCTTGCATAGGTACAACATCACATAAAACTTCATCGTGATACCTTCCAATAGAAAATGACACGTGCACTTGCTTATCTACTTTAACTTCACCACTCTCATTCATCCATTGAAGCTTATATGGTTTAGGATGCTTCATAGTAGGTAAATTCAGCTTCTCAACCATAGTGGTGCTAGCAAGATTGGTGCAACTTCCACCATCAATAATCATACTACATACCTTATCTTTGATGAGACATCTCGTCTGAAAGATGTTACCTCGTTGCCCCTCATTTTCTTCTTTTACTTGCACATTCAATGCTTGCCTTGTGATGAGAGCTACTCCATTAACCGGATACTTCTCTCCATCACTTTCACCCTCTGATGATGGCACAGAATCATCATCTTCGTGGTCATAGGCACGTCTCAATTGCCTTCTAGCTTTAGAAGCCTCATATTCTTCGTGCCTCCTCTGCAACTCTGCTATTGTATTAGCTTGCTCCTCCATCCTCTCACTCATATCATCAAATCTGGTATTCATGTGCTCAAATTGTTGTTGCATAGCTTTGATCATGAATGACATGTCCACAGCTCCCTCCATAGCAGCACCTTTGTGTTTCGAAGTCATACTATTTTTTTTTTATTTTTTCTGATTTAGAGCCAACTGATTTAGAGCCAGGCTCTGATACCAACTGATTTAGAGCCGGGCTCTGATACCAACTGATGCGGAAAACCCCAAAAAGACGTGGCTTAGGGACCCAACGCACACAATGAATCAAAGAACAACCAGGAAAGCTAAATCAGAGTTAATAACACAAACCCTAGACCCAATATTCGAAGGAACACAAACTTAGGGTATTCAAGAAGGATATGGACGCCACACTCCAGAAAAGAAAGGGATTGGGAGTGATAAGTCGATTTGAACGCCACAAGAAGGATAACCTCTTGATAAGTTCTTTAGTTCTTAAAAGAACCGAGGGAAAAACCCTTGCTTTCTATTTCACTGAAAGTTGTCTTATATCTTGATTGTCTGATTCCCAAAGCTTACAAGGGGTGCCTATTTATAGGCTTAGATAGCAATCCTAAAGAGGCATAAATTCCTAATTAGGACAATTCCTTATTTAGGAGGAATTCCTATCTGGGTACAAATTCTTATATGGAAAATAAACTCCTAATTTGGAGTGACTATTATTACTAGTCCTAACACTTTAATTACTCTAATGATATTAATAAGGCTGGACTCTCTTTTATGTTTAAATTCGCACCATTTGAAGCTGGGTTGGCCTGAGTGTCCTTAATAAGACCATTTAGTGCTTCTTTCATCTTTCTGGCTCTAACTCGTGTTATTGGGCCTTCTGGAATGTGTAATGGACCTCTTGCAACCATTGAAGCTCTAGCTCGTGTTATTGGGCCTTCTGGAATGGGCAATGGACCTTTTGGATCTATTGAAGCCTTCCACCCATCATCTCCACGATTCTCATCATAATGACTCATTCACACTCAAACATCTTGAAAACAGCTTGTAGGACAACCTGATTCTCTAAATTCATTGCGAAAACCTCATCTATACACTATTGGGACTAGGAATATGTAGAATTCCACTAGACAAAGAGTCTTTGGTGATTTCTAGCATTTTTCACATGTATTTGATGCTTAATCACTCAAAAGTGAGACCGTCTCATCATTTCTTCCCAACAGGACTCCTCATTTCGTTGTAATGACTCATTCACACTCAAACATCTTGAAAACAGCTTGTAGGACAACATGATTCACTAAATTCATTGCAAAAACCTCATCTATACACTATTGGGACTAGGAATATGTAGAATTGCACTAGACAAGGAGTCTTTGGTGATTTCTAGCATTTTTCACATGTATTTGATGCTTAATCACTCAAAAATGACACCGTCTCATCATTTCTTCCTAACAGGACTCCTCATTTCGTTGTAATGACTCATTCACACTCAAACATCTTCAAAACACCTTGTAGGACAACATGATTCCCTAAATTCATTGCAAAATCCTCATCTATACACTATTGGGACTCGGAATATGTAGAATTGCACTAGACAAAGAGTCTTTGGTGATTTCTAGCATTTTTCACATGTATTTGATGCTTAATCACTCAAAAATGACACCGTCTCATCATTTCTTCCTAACAGGACTCCTCATTTCGTTGTAATGACTCATTCACACTCAAACATCTTGAAAACACCTTGTAGGACAACATGATTCACTAAATTCATTGCAAAAACCTCATCTATACACTATTGGGACTAGGAATATGTAGAATTGCACTAGACAAAGAGTCTTTGGTGATTTCTAGCATTTTTCACATGTATTTGATGCTTAATCACTCAAAATGACACCGTCTCATCATTTCTTCCTAACAGGACTCCTCATTTCGTTGTAATGACTCATTCACACTCAAACATCTTGAAAACACCTTGTAGGACAACATGATTCCCTAAATTCATTGCAAAAACCTCATCTATACACTATTGGGACTGGGAATATGTAGAATTGCACTAGACAAAGAGTCTTTGGTGATTTCTAGCATTTTTCACATGTATTTGATGCTTAATCACTCAAAATGACACCGTCTCATCATTTCTTCCTAACAGGACTCCTCATTTCGTTGTAATGACTCATTCACACTCAAACATCTTGAAAACACCTTGTAGGACAACATGATTCACTAAATTCATTGCAAAAACCTCATCTATACACTATTGGGACTAGGAATATGTAGAATTGCACTAGACAAAGAGTCTTTGGTGATTTCTAGCATTTTTCACATGTATTTGATGCTTAATCACTCAAAAATGACACCGTCTCATCATTTCTTCCTAACAGGACTCCTCATTTCGTTGTAATGACTCATTCACACTCAAACATCTTGAAAACACCTTGTAGGACAACATGATTCCCTAAATTCATTGCAAAAACCTCATCTATACACTATTGGGACTGGGAATATGTAGAATTGCACTAGACAAAGAGTCTTTGGTGATTTCTAGCATTTTTCACATGTATTTGATGCTTAATCACTCAAAAATGAGACCGTCTCATCATTTCTTCCTAACAGGACTCCTCATTTCGTTGTAATGACTCATTCACACTCAAACATCTTGAAAACACCTTGTAGGACAACATGATTCCCTAAATTCATTGCAAAATCCTCATCTATACACTATTGGGACTGGGAATATGTAGAATTGCACTAGACAAAGAGTCTTTGGTGATTTCTAGCATTTTTCACATGTATTTGATGCTTAATCACTCAAAAATGACACCGTCTCATCATTTCTTCCTAACAGGACTCCTCATTTCGTTGTAATGACTCATTCACACTCAAACATCTTGAAAACACCTTGTAGGACAACATGATTCCCTAAATTCATTGCAAAATCCTCATCTATACACTATTGGGACTGGGAATATGTAGAATTGCACTAGACAAAGAGTCTTTGGTGATTTCTAGCATTTTTCACATGTATTTGATGCTTAATCACTCAAAAATGACACCGTCTCATCATTTCTTCCTAACAGGACTCCTCATTTCGTTGTAATGACTCATTCACACTCAAACATCTTGAAAACACCTTGTAGGACAACATGATTCCCTAAATTCATTGCAAAATCCTCATCTATACACTATTGGGACTGGGAATATGTAGAATTGCACTAGACAAAGAGTCTTTGGTGATTTCTAGCATTTTTCACATGTATTTGATGCTTAATCACTCAAAAATGACACCGTCTCATCATTTCTTCCTAACAGGACTCCTCATTTCGTTGTAATGACTCATTCACACTCAAACATCTTGAAAACACCTTGTAGGACAACATGATTCCCTAAATTCATTGCAAAATCCTCATCTATACACTATTGGGACTGGGAATATGTAGAATTGCACTAGACAAAGAGTCTTTGGTGATTTCTAGCATTTTTCACATGTATTTGATGCTTAATCACTCAAAAGTGAGACCGTCTCATCATTTCTTCCTAACAGGACTCCTCATTTCGTTGTAATGACTCATTCACACTCAAACATCTTGAAAACACCTTGTAGGACAACATGATTCCCTAAATTCATTGCAAAATCCTCATCTATACACTATTGGGACTGGGAATATGTAGAATTGCACTAGACAAAGAGTCTTTGGTGATTTCTAGCATTTTTCACATGTATTTGATGCTTAATCACTCAAAAGTGACACCGTCTCATCATTTCTTCCTAACAGGACTCCTCATTTCGTTGTAATGACTCATTCACACTCAAACATCTTGAAAACACCTTGTAGGACAACATGATTCCCTAAATTCATTGCAAAAACCTCATCTATACACTATTGGGACTGGGAATATGTAGAATTGCACTAGACAAAGAGTCTTTGGTGATTTCTAGCATTTTTCACATGTATTTGATGCTTAATCACTCAAAAGTGAGACCGTCTCATCATTTCTTCCTAACAGGACTCCTCATTTCGTTGTAATGACTCATTCACACTCAAACATCTTGAAAACACCTTGTAGGACAACATGATTCCCTAAATTCATTGCAAAAACCTCATCTATACACTATTGGGACTAGGAATATGTAGAATTGCACTAGACAAAGAGTCTTTGGTGATTTCTAGCATTTTTCACATGTATTTGATGCTTAATCACTCAAAAGTGACACCGTCTCATCATTTCTTCCTAACAGGACTCCTCATTTCGTTGTAATGACTCATTCACACTCAAACATCTTGAAAACACCTTGTAGGACAACATGATTCCCTAAATTCATTGCAAAAACCTCATCTATACACTATTGGGACTGGGAATATGTAGAATTGCACTAGACAAAGAGTCTTTGGTGATTTCTAGCATTTTTCACATGTATTTGATGCTTAATCACTCAAAAGTGAGACCGTCTCATCATTTCTTCCTAACAGGACTCCTCATTTCGTTGTAATGACTCATTCACACTCAAACATCTTGAAAACACCTTGTAGGACAACATGATTCACTAAATTCATTGCAAAAACCTCATCTATACACTATTGGGACTAGGAATATGTAGAATTGCACTAGACAAAGAGTCTTTGGTGATTTCTAGCATTTTTCACATGTATTTGATGCTTAATCACTCAAAAATGACACCGTCTCATCATTTCTTCCTAACAGGACTCCTCATTTCGTTGTAATGACTCATTCACACTCAAACATCTTGAAAACACCTTGTAGGACAACATGATTCACTAAATTCATTGCAAAAACCTCATCTATACACTATTGGGACTGGGAATATGTAGAATTGCACTAGACAAAGAGTCTTTGGTGATTTCTAGCATTTTTCACATGTATTTGATGCTTAATCACTCAAAAATGACACCGTCTCATCATTTCTTCCTAACAGGACTCCTCATTTCGTTGTAATGACTCATTCACACTCAAACATCTTGAAAACACCTTGTAGGACAACATGATTCCCTAAATTCATTGCAAAAACCTCATCTATACACTATTGGGACTAGGAATATGTAGAATTGCACTAGACAAAGAGTCTTTGGTGATTTCTAGCATTTTTCACATGTATTTGATGCTTAATCACTCAAAAATGAGACCGTCTCATCATTTCTTCCTAACAGGACTCCTCATTTCGTTGTAATGACTCATTCACACTCAAACATCTTGAAAACAGCTTGTAGGACAACATGATTCACTAAATTCATTGCAAAAACCTCATCTATACACTATTGGGACTAGGAATATGTAGAATTGCACTAGACAAAGAGTCTTTGGTGATTTCTAGCATTTTTCACATGTATTTGATGCTTAATCACTCAAAATGACACCGTCTCATCATTTCTTCCTAACAGGACTCCTCATTTCGTTGTAATGACTCATTCACACTCAAACATCTTGAAAACACCTTGTAGGACAACATGATTCCCTAAATTCATTGCAAAAACCTCATCTATACACTATTGGGACTGGGAATATGTAGAATTGCACTAGACAAAGAGTCTTTGGTGATTTCTAGCATTTTTCACATGTATTTGATGCTTAATCACTCAAAAGTGAGACCGTCTCATCATTTCTTCCTAACAGGACTCCTCATTTCGTTGTAATGACTCATTCACACTCAAACATCTTGAAAACACCTTGTAGGACAACATGATTCCCTAAATTCATTGCAAAATCCTCATCTATACACTATTGGGACTGGGAATATGTAGAATTGCACTAGACAAAGAGTCTTTGGTGATTTCTAGCATTTTTCACATGTATTTGATGCTTAATCACTCAAAAGTGAGACCGTCTCATCATTTCTTCCTAACAGGACTCCTCATTTCGTTGTAATGACTCATTCACACTCAAACATCTTGAAAACACCTTGTAGGACAACATGATTCACTAAATTCATTGCAAAAACCTCATCTATACACTATTGGGACTAGGAATATGTAGAATTGCACTAGACAAGGAGTCTTTGGTGATTTCTAGCATTTTTCACATGTATTTGATGCTTAATCACTCAAAAATGACACCGTCTCATCATTTCTTCCTAACAGGACTCCTCATTTCGTTGTAATGACTCATTCACACTCAAACATCTTGAAAACACCTTGTAGGACAACATGATTCCCTAAATTCATTGCAAAATCCTCATCTATACGCTATTGGGACTGGGAATATGTAGAATTGCACTAGACAAAGAGTCTTTGGTGATTTCTAGCATTTTTCACATGTATTTGATGCTTAATCACTCAAAAGTGAGACCGTCTCATCATTTCTTCCTAACAGGACTCCTCATTTCGTTGTAATGACTCATTCACACTCAAACATCTTGAAAACAGCTTGTAGGACAACATGATTCACTAAATTCATTGCAAAAACCTCATCTATACACTATTGGGACTAGGAATATGTAGAATTGCACTAGACAAAGAGTCTTTGGTGATTTCTAGCATTTTTCACATGTATTTGATGCTTAATCACTCAAAAATGACACCGTCTCATCATTTCTTCCTAACAGGACTCCTCATTTCGTTGTAATGACTCATTCACACTCAAACATCTTGAAAACACCTTGTAGGACAACATGATTCCCTAAATTCATTGCAAAATCCTCATCTATACACTATTGGGACTGGGAATATGTAGAATTGCACTAGACAAAGAGTCTTTGGTGATTTCTAGCATTTTTCACATGTATTTGATGCTTAATCACTCAAAAATGACACCGTCTCATCATTTCTTCCTAACAGGACTCCTCATTTCGTTGTAATGACTCATTCACACTCAAACATCTTGAAAACACCTTGTAGGACAACATGATTCACTAAATTCATTGCAAAAACCTCATCTATACACTATTGGGACTAGGAATATGTAGAATTGCACTAGACAAAGAGTCTTTGGTGATTTCTAGCATTTTTCACATGTATTTGATGCTTAATCACTCAAAAATGACACCGTCTCATCATTTCTTCCTAACAGGACTCCTCATTTCGTTGTAATGACTCATTCACACTCAAACATCTTGAAAACACCTTGTAGGACAACATGATTCCCTAAATTCATTGCAAAATCCTCATCTATACACTATTGGGACTGGGAATATGTAGAATTGCACTAGACAAAGAGTCTTTGGTGATTTCTAGCATTTTTCACATGTATTTGATGCTTAATCACTCAAAAGTGACACCGTCTCATCATTTCTTCCTAACAGGACTCCTCATTTCGTTGTAATGACTCATTCACACTCAAACATCTTGAAAACACCTTGTAGGACAACATGATTCCCTAAATTCATTGCAAAAACCTCATCTATACACTATTGGGACTGGGAATATGTAGAATTGCACTAGACAAAGAGTCTTTGGTGATTTCTAGCATTTTTCACATGTATTTGATGCTTAATCACTCAAAATGACACCGTCTCATCATTTCTTCCTAACAGGACTCCTCATTTCGTTGTAATGACTCATTCACACTCAAACATCTTGAAAACACCTTGTAGGACAACATGATTCCCTAAATTCATTGCAAAAACCTCATCTATACACTATTGGGACTGGGAATATGTAGAATTGCACTAGACAAAGAGTCTTTGGTGATTTCTAGCATTTTTCACATGTATTTGATGCTTAATCACTCAAAAATGAGACCGTCTCATCATTTCTTCCTAACAGGACTCCTCATTTCGTTGTAATGACTCATTCACACTCAAACATCTTGAAAACACCTTGTAGGACAACATGATTCACTAAATTCATTGCAAAAACCTCATCTATACACTATTGGGACTAGGAATATGTAGAATTGCACTAGACAAAGAGTCTTTGGTGATTTCTAGCATTTTTCACATGTATTTGATGCTTAATCACTCAAAAATGACACCGTCTCATCATTTCTTCCTAACAGGACTCCTCATTTCGTTGTAATGACTCATTCACACTCAAACATCTTGAAAACACCTTGTAGGACAACATGATTCACTAAATTCATTGCAAAAACCTCATCTATACACTATTGGGACTAGGAATATGTAGAATTGCATTGCACTAGACAAAGAGTCTTTGGTGATTTCTAGCATTTTTCACATGTATTTGATGCTTAATCACTCAAAAGTGAGACCGTCTCATCATTTCTTCCTAACAGGACTCCTCATTTCGTTGTAATGACTCATTCACACTCAAACATCTTGAAAACACCTTGTAGGACAACATGATTCCCTAAATTCATTGCAAAATCCTCATCTATACGCTATTGGGACTGGGAATATGTAGAATTGCACTAGACAAAGAGTCTTTGGTGATTTCTAGCATTTTTCACATGTATTTGATGCTTAATCACTCAAAATGACACCGTCTCATCATTTCTTCCTAACAGGACTCCTCATTTCGTTGTAATGACTCATTCACACTCAAACATCTTGAAAACACCTTGTAGGACAACATGATTCCCTAAATTCATTGCAAAAACCTCATCTATACACTATTGGGACTGGGAATATGTAGAATTGCACTAGACAAAGAGTCTTTGGTGATTTCTAGCATTTTTCACATGTATTTGATGCTTAATCACTCAAAAGTGAGACCGTCTCATCATTTCTTCCTAACAGGACTCCTCATTTCGTTGTAATGACTCATTCACACTCAAACATCTTGAAAACACCTTGTAGGACAACATGATTCCCTAAATTCATTGCAAAAACCTCATCTATACACTATTGGGACTAGGAATATGTAGAATTGCACTAGACAAAGAGTCTTTGGTGATTTCTAGCATTTTTCACATGTATTTGATGCTTAATCACTCAAAATGACACCGTCTCATCATTTCTTCCTAACAGGACTCCTCATTTCGTTGTAATGACTCATTCACACTCAAACATCTTGAAAACACCTTGTAGGACAACATGATTCACTAAATTCATTGCAAAAACCTCATCTATACACTATTGGGACTAGGAATATGTAGAATTGCACTAGACAAAGAGTCTTTGGTGATTTCTAGCATTTTTCACATGTATTTGATGCTTAATCACTCAAAAATGACACCGTCTCATCATTTCTTCCTAACAGGACTCCTCATTTCGTTGTAATGACTCATTCACACTCAAACATCTTGAAAACACCTTGTAGGACAACATGATTCCCTAAATTCATTGCAAAAACCTCATCTATACACTATTGGGACTGGGAATATGTAGAATTGCACTAGACAAAGAGTCTTTGGTGATTTCTAGCATTTTTCACATGTATTTGATGCTTAATCACTCAAAAATGAGACCGTCTCATCATTTCTTCCTAACAGGACTCCTCATTTCGTTGTAATGACTCATTCACACTCAAACATCTTGAAAACACCTTGTAGGACAACATGATTCCTAAATTCATTGCAAAAACCTCATCTATACACTATTGGGACTAGGAATATGTAGAATTGCACTAGACAAGGAGTCTTTGGTGATTTCTAGCATTTTTCACATGTATTTGATGCTTAATCACTCAAAAATGACACCGTCTCATCATTTCTTCCTAACAGGACTCCTCATTTCGTTGTAATGACTCATTCACACTCAAACATCTTGAAAACACCTTGTAGGACAACATGATTCCCTAAATTCATTGCAAAAACCTCATCTATACACTATTGGGACTGGGAATATGTAGAATTGCACTAGACAAAGAGTCTTTGGTGATTTCTAGCATTTTTCACATGTATTTGATGCTTAATCACTCAAAAGTGACACCGTCTCATCATTTCTTCCTAACAGGACTCCTCATTTCGTTGTAATGACTCATTCACACTCAAACATCTTGAAAACACCTTGTAGGACAACATGATTCACTAAATTCATTGCAAAACCTCATCTATACACTATTGGGACTAGGAATATGTAGAATTGCACTAGACAAGAGTCTTTGGTGATTTCTAGCATTTTTCACATGTATTTGATGCTTAATCACTCAAAAATGACACCGTCTCATCATTTCTTCCTAACAGGACTCCTCATTTCGTTGTAATGACTCATTCACACTCAAACATCTTGAAAACACCTTGTAGGACAACATGATTCCCTAAATTCATTGCAAAAACCTCATCTATACACTATTGGGACTGGGAATATGTAGAATTGCACTAGACAAAGAGTCTTTGGTGATTTCTAGCATTTTTCACATGTATTTGATGCTTAATCACTCAAAAGTGAGACCGTCTCATCATTTCTTCCTAACAGGACTCCTCATTTCGTTGTAATGACTCATTCACACTCAAACATCTTGAAAACACCTTGTAGGACAACATGATTCCTAAATTCATTGCAAAAACCTCATCTATACACTATTGGGACTAGGAATATGTAGAATTGCACTAGACAAAGAGTCTTTGGTGATTTCTAGCATTTTTCACATGTATTTGATGCTTAATCACTCAAAAATGAGACCGTCTCATCATTTCTTCCTAACAGGACTCCTCATTTCGTTGTAATGACTCATTCACACTCAAACATCTTGAAAACACCTTGTAGGACAACATGATTCCCTAAATTCATTGCAAAATCCTCATCTATACACTATTGGGACTGGGAATATGTAGAATTGCACTAGACAAAGAGTCTTTGGTGATTTCTAGCATTTTTCACATGTATTTGATGCTTAATCACTCAAAAGTGACACCGTCTCATCATTTCTTCCTAACAGGACTCCTCATTTCGTTGTAATGACTCATTCACACTCAAACATCTTGAAAACACCTTGTAGGACAACATGATTCCCTAAATTCATTGCAAAAACCTCATCTATACACTATTGGACTAGGAATATGTAGAATTGCACTAGACAAAGAGTCTTTGGTGATTTCTAGCATTTTTCACATGTATTTGATGCTTAATCACTCAAAAGTGAGACCGTCTCATCATTTCTTCCTAACAGGACTCCTCATTTCGTTGTAATGACTCATTCACACTCAAACATCTTGAAAACAGCTTGTAGGACAACATGATTCCCTAAATTCATTGCAAAACCTCATCTATACACTATTGGGACTGGGAATATGTAGAATTGCACTAGACAAGAGTCTTTGGTGATTTCTAGCATTTTTCACATGTATTTGATGCTTAATCACTCAAAAATGACACCGTCTCATCATTTCTTCCTAACAGGACTCCTCATTTCGTTGTAATGACTCATTCACACTCAAACATCTTGAAAACACCTTGTAGGACAACATGATTCACTAAATTCATTGCAAAAACCTCATCTATACACTATTGGGACTAGGAATATGTAGAATTGCACTAGACAAGGAGTCTTTGGTGATTTCTAGCATTTTTCACATGTATTTGATGCTTAATCACTCAAAATGACACCGTCTCATCATTTCTTCCTAACAGGACTCCTCATTTCGTTGTAATGACTCATTCACACTCAAACATCTTGAAAACACCTTGTAGGACAACATGATTCCCTAAATTCATTGCAAAATCCTCATCTATACACTATTGGGACTAGGAATATGTAGAATTGCACTAGACAAAGAGTCTTTGGTGATTTCTAGCATTTTTCACATGTATTTGATGCTTAATCACTCAAAAATGACACCGTCTCATCATTTCTTCCTAACAGGACTCCTCATTTCGTTGTAATGACTCATTCACACTCAAACATCTTGAAAACACCTTGTAGGACAACATGATTCCCTAAATTCATTGCAAAAACCTCATCTATACACTATTGGGACTAGGAATATGTAGAATTGCACTAGACAAAGAGTCTTTGGTGATTTCTAGCATTTTTCACATGTATTTGATGCTTAATCACTCAAAAATGACACCGTCTCATCATTTCTTCCTAACAGGACTCCTCATTTCGTTGTAATGACTCATTCACACTCAAACATCTTGAAAACACCTTGTAGGACAACATGATTCCCTAAATTCATTGCAAAAACCTCATCTATACACTATTGGGACTGGGAATATGTAGAATTGCACTAGACAAAGAGTCTTTGGTGATTTCTAGCATTTTTCACATGTATTTGATGCTTAATCACTCAAAAGTGAGACCGTCTCATCATTTCTTCCTAACAGGACTCCTCATTTCGTTGTAATGACTCATTCACACTCAAACATCTTGAAAACACCTTGTAGGACAACATGATTCCCTAAATTCATTGCAAAAACCTCATCTATACACTATTGGGACTGGGAATATGTAGAATTGCACTAGACAAAGAGTCTTTGGTGATTTCTAGCATTTTTCACATGTATTTGATGCTTAATCACTCAAAAATGACACCGTCTCATCATTTCTTCCTAACAGGACTCCTCATTTCGTTGTAATGACTCATTCACACTCAAACATCTTGAAAACACCTTGTAGGACAACATGATTCCCTAAATTCATTGCAAAATCCTCATCTATACACTATTGGGACTGGGAATATGTAGAATTGCACTAGACAAAGAGTCTTTGGTGATTTCTAGCATTTTTCACATGTATTTGATGCTTAATCACTCAAAAATGACACCGTCTCATCATTTCTTCCTAACAGGACTCCTCATTTCGTTGTAATGACTCATTCACACTCAAACATCTTGAAAACACCTTGTAGGACAACATGATTCCCTAAATTCATTGCAAAAACCTCATCTATACACTATTGGGACTGGGAATATGTAGAATTGCACTAGACAAAGAGTCTTTGGTGATTTCTAGCATTTTTCACATGTATTTGATGCTTAATCACTCAAAAATGACACCGTCTCATCATTTCTTCCTAACAGGACTCCTCATTTCGTTGTAATGACTCATTCACACTCAAACATCTTGAAAACACCTTGTAGGACAACATGATTCACTAAATTCATTGCAAAAACCTCATCTATACACTATTGGGACTGGAATATGTAGAATTGCACTAGACAAAGAGTCTTTGGTGATTTCTAGCATTTTTCACATGTATTTGATGCTTAATCACTCAAAAATGACACCGTCTCATCATTTCTTCCTAACAGGACTCCTCATTTCGTTGTAATGACTCATTCACACTCAAACATCTTGAAAACAGCTTGTAGGACAACATGATTCACTAAATTCATTGCAAAAACCTCATCTATACACTATTGGGACTAGGAATATGTAGAATTGCACTAGACAAGGAGTCTTTGGTGATTTCTAGCATTTTTCACATGTATTTGATGCTTAATCACTCAAAAGTGACACCGTCTCATCATTTCTTCCTAACAGGACTCCTCATTTCGTTGTAATGACTCATTCACACTCAAACATCTTGAAAACACCTTGTAGGACAACATGATTCCCTAAATTCATTGCAAAATACCTCATCTATACGCTATTGGGACTGGGAATATGTAGAATTGCACTAGACAAAGAGTCTTTGGTGATTTCTAGCATTTTTCACATGTATTTGATGCTTAATCACTCAAAAGTGAGACCGTCTCATCATTTCTTCCTAACAGGACTCCTCATTTCGTTGTAATGACTCATTCACACTCAAACATCTTGAAAACACCTTGTAGGACAACATGATTCCCTAAATTCATTGCAAAATCCTCATCTATACGCTATTGGGACTGGGAATATGTAGAATTGCACTAGACAAAGAGTCTTTGGTGATTTCTAGCATTTTTCACATGTATTTGATGCTTAATCACTCAAAAATGACACCGTTCTCATCATTTCTTCCTAACAGGACTCCTCATTTCGTTGTAATGACTCATTCACACTCAAACATCTTGAAAACAGCTTGTAGGACAACATGATTCCCTAAATTCATTGCAAAACCTCATCTATACACTATTGGGACTAGGAATATGTAGAATTGCACTAGACAAAGAGTCTTTGGTGATTTCTAGCATTTTTCACATGTATTTGATGCTTAATCACTCAAAAGTGAGACCGTCTCATCATTTCTTCCTAACAGGACTCCTCATTTCGTTGTAATGACTCATTCACACTCAAACATCTTGAAAACACCTTGTAGGACAACATGATTCCCTAAATTCATTGCAAAATCCTCATCTATACACTATTGGGACTGGGAATATGTAGAATTGCACTAGACAAAGAGTCTTTGGTGATTTCTAGCATTTTTCACATGTATTTGATGCTTAATCACTCAAAAATGACACCTTCTCATCATTTCTTCCTAACATGGCTCCTCATTTCGTTGTAATGACTCATTCACACTCAAACATCTTGAAAACACCTTGTAGGACAACATGATTCGCTAAATTCATTGCAAATGCTCATCTATACGCTATTGGGACTGGGAATATGTAGAATTGCACTGGACAAAGAGTCTTTGGTGATTTCTAGCATTTTTCACATGTATTTGATGCTTAATCACTCAAAATGACACCGTCTCATCATTTCTTCCTAACAGGACTCCTCATTTCGTTGTAATGACTCATTCACACTCAAACATCTTGAAAACACCTTGTAGGACAACATGATTCCCTAAATTCATTGCAAAATCCTCATCTATACGCTATTGGGACTGGGAATATGTAGAATTGCACTAGACAAAGAGTCTTTGGTGATTTCTAGCATTTTTCACATGTATTTGATGCTTAATCACTCAAAAGTGAGACCGTCTCATCATTTCTTCCTAACAGGACTCCTCATTTCGTTGTAATGACTCATTCACACTCAAACATCTTGAAAACAGCTTGTAGGACAACATGATTCACTAAATTCATTGCAAAACCTCATCTATACACTATTGGGATAGGAATATGTAGAATTGCACTAGACAAAGAGTCTTTGGTGATTTCTAGCATTTTTCACATGTATTTGATGCTTAATCACTCAAAATGACACCGTCTCATCATTTCTTCCTAACAGGACTCCTCATTTCGTTGTAATGACTCATTCACACTCAAACATCTTCAAAACACCTTGTAGGACAACATGATTCACTAAATTCATTGCAAAAACCTCATCTATACACTATTGGGACTGGGAATATGTAGAATTGCACTAGACAAAGAGTCTTTGGTGATTTCTAGCATTTTTCACAGGTATTTGATGCTTAATCACTCAAAAGTGAGACCGTCTCATCATTTCTTCCTAACAGGACTCCTCATTTCGTTGTAATGACTCATTCACACTCAAACATCTTGAAAACAGCTTGTAGGACAACATGATTCACGAAATTCATTGCAAAAACCTCATCTATACTCTATTGGGATTAGGAATATGAAGAATTGCACTAGACAAAGAGTCTTTGGTGATTTCTAGCATTTTTCACATGTATTTGATGCTTAATCACTCAAAAATGACACCGTCTCATCATTTCTTCCTAACAGGACTCCTCATTTCGTTGTAATGACTCATTCACACTCAAACATCTTGAAAACACCTTGTAGGACAACATGAGTCCCTAAATTCATTGCAAAATACTCATCTATACGCTATTGGGACTGGGAATATGTAGAATTGCACTAGACAAAGAGTCTTTGGTGATTTCTAGCATTTTTCACATGTATTTGATGCTTAATCACTCAAAAGTGAGACCGTCTCATCATTTCTTCCTAACAGGACTCCTCATTTCGTTGTAATGACTCATTCACACTCAAACATCACGAAAACACCTTGTAGGACAACATGATTCCCTAAATTCATTGCAAAATACTCATCTATACGCTATTGGGACTGGGAATATGTAGAATTGCACTAGACAAAGAGTCTTTGGTGATTTCTAGCATTTTTCACATGTATTTGATGCTTAATCACTCAAAAGTGAGACCGTCTCATCATTTCTTCCTAACAGCACTCCTCATTTCGTTGTAATGACTCATTTGCACTCAAACATCTTGAAAACACCTTGTAGGACAACATGATTCGCTAAATTCATTGCAAAAACCTCATCTATACACTATTGGGACAAGGAATATGTAGAATTGCACTAGACACGGAGTCTTTGGTGATTTCTAGCATTTTTCACATGTATTAGATGCTTAATCATTCAAAAATGACACCGTCTCATCATTTCTTCCTAATAGGACTCCTCATTTCGTTGTTGATGAGAACCATAGACATGAAGGGTGGAAGCGCTTCAAAGGATGCAAAAAGTCCCATTACACATTCCAGAAGGCCCCAATAACACAAGTTAGAGATTCAATTGATGCAAGAGGTCCATTGCACATTCTAGAAGGCCCAATAACACGAGCTAGGGCTTCAATGGATGCAAGAGGTCCATTGCATATTCTAGAAGACCAATAACACGAGCTAGGGCCAGAAAGATTAAAGAAGCACTAAATGGGCTGATTCAGGATGCTCAGGCCAACCCAACTTCAAATGGTGCGAATTTAAACTGGAAGAGAGTCCAGGCCTTATTAATATCATTAGAGTAATTAAAGTGTTAGGACTAATAATAGTAAGTAACTCCAAATTAGGAAGTTTATTTTCCATATAAGAATTTTACCTAGATAGGAATTCCGCCTAAATAAGGAATTGTCCTAGCTAGTATTTATGCCTCTTTAGGATTGCTATCTTAGCCTATAAAATAGGCACCCCTGTAAAGCTTTGGAAATCAGACAATCAAGAAATCAGACAACTTTCAGTGAAATAGAAAGCAAGGGCTTTCTCCCTCGGTTCTTTTAAGAACTAAAGAACTTATCAAGAGGTTATTCTTCTTGTGGCGTTCAAATCGACTTATCACTCCCAATTCCTTCCTCTTCTGGAGTGTGGCGTCCATATCCATCTTGAATACCCTAGGTTCGTGTTCCTTCGAATATTGGGGTCTAGGGTTTGTGTTATTAAACCCTGATTTAGCTTTCCTGGTTGTTCTTTGATTCATTGTGTGCGTTGGGTCCCTAAGCCACGTCTTTTTGGGGTTTTCCGCATCAGTTGGTATCAGAGCCTGGCTCTAAATCAGTTGGTATCCGAGCCGCTCTAAATCAGTTGGCTCTAATCAAAAAAAAAAAATAAATATGTCTTGAAAGACAAAGGTGCTGCTCAGGAGGGAGCTGTTGACATGTCCTTCATGATCAAAGCTATGCAACAACAATTTGAGCACATGAATACCAGATTTGATGATATGAGAGAGATGATGGAGGAGCAAGCTAATACAATAGCAGAGTTGCAAAGGAGGCACGAAGAATATGAGGCTTCTAAAGCAAGAAGGCAATTGAGACGTGCCTATGACCACGAAGATGATGATTCTGTGCCATCATCAGAGGGTGAAAGTGATGGAGAGAAGTATCAGGCTAATGGAGTAGCTCTCATCACAAGGCGAGCATTGAATGTGCAAGTGAAAGAAGAAAATGAGGGGCAACGAGATAACATCTTTCAGACGAGATGTCTCATCAAAGATAAGGTATGTAGTATGATTATTGATGGTGGGAGTTGCACTAATCGTTGCTAGCACAACTATGGTTGAGAAGCTGAATTTACCTACTATGAAGCATCCTAAACCATATAAACTTCAATGGTTGAATGAGAATGGTGAAGTTAAGGTAGATAAGCAAGTTCTCGTGTCATTTTCTATTGGAAGGTACCGTGATGAAGTTTTATGTGATGTTGTACCTATGCAAGCAGGCCATATTCTATTAGGAAGGCCATGGCAGTTTGACAGCGAGTTATGCACGATGGATTCAAGAACGATATTCCTTTGTAATGAATGATAAACCGTCACTCTTGTACCATTATCACCTCAACAGGCTTATGAGGATCAATTAAGGATTAAAACTGAGAGTGAACAGAAAAGAGAGATGGAAAAAAGAGAAAAGAGAGGAGAAAACATGAGAACACAGGAAAGAGAAGAAAACAGAAAGTTCCTATGCAAAAGAAAGTGATGCCAAAGATGCATTTTTGCCAAACAACCTATGATCATACTTTGTACAAAAGGCTTCTTTTAACACTATCAAGCTTGAACCATCTTTGCCTAGTACAATTGTTGTTCTATTGCAGGAATTTGAAGATGAATTCCATGATGATGTCCCAAGTGGATTGCCTACCTAAGAGAGGAATTAAGAATCAAATTGTTTTCATCCCTGGTGCATCCATGCCAAACGGTCAGCATATAAGAGTAATCTTGAGGAGACAAAGGAGCATAAAAGACAGGTTGAAGAACTTATTTCAAAGGATATGTGAGGGAAAGCATGAGTTTTGTGCAGTTCCTATCCTACTTGTACGAGGAAGTTGAACAGAAGGCATGCCAAGTGGATCAAATTCATTCAGACATTTCCCTACGTCATCAAGTATAAACAAAGGTGATGATTCCGAGGACGAATCTTTTTGAGGAAAGGGGGAATGATGAGAACTGTAGACATGAAGGGTGGAAGGCTTCAAAGGATGCCCAAAAAGTCCATTGCACATTCCAGAAGGCCCAATAACACGAGTTAAGAGATTCAATTGATGTAAGAGGTCCATTGCACATTCTAGAAGGCCCAATAACACGAGCTAGGGCTTCAATGGATGCAAAGAGGTCCATTGCACATTCCAGAAAGGCCCAATAACACGAGCTAGGGCCAGAAAGATTAAAGAAGCACTAACTGGGCTGACTCAGGATGCTCAGACCAAACCCAGCTTCAAATGGTGCGAATTTAAATTGGAAGAGAGTCCAGGCCTTATTAATATCATTAGAGCAATTAAAGTGTTAGGACTAATAATAGTAGTCACTCCAATTAGGAGTTTATTTTCCATATAAGAATTTGTACCTAGATAGGAAATTCCGCTAAATAAGGAATTGTCCTAACTAGGAATTTATGCCTTTTTAGGATTGCTATCTTAGCCTATAAATAGGCAACCCTTGTAAGCTTTGGAAATCAGACAATCAAGAAATCAGACACACTTTCAGTGAAATAGAAAGCAAGGGTTTCTCCTTCGGATTCTTTTGAGAACTAAAGAACTTATCAAGAGGTTGTTCTTCTTGTGGCGTTCAAACCGACTTATCACTCCCAATTCCTTCCTCTTCTGGAGTGTGGCGTCCATATCCATCTTGAATACCCTAGGTTTCGTGTTCCTTCGAATTTTGGGTCTAGGGTTTGTGTTATTAAACCCTGATTTAGCTTTCCTGGTTGTTCTTTGATTTCATTGTGGTGCGTTGGGTCCCTAAGCCACGTCTTTTTGGGGTTTTCCGCATCAGTTGGTATCAGAGCCTGGCTCTAAATCAGTTGGCTCTAAATCAGAAAAAATAAAAAAAATAATATGTCTTCAAAAGACAAAGGTGCTGCTCAGGAGGGAGCTGTTGACATGTCCTTCATGATCAAAGCTATGCAACAACAATTTGAGCACATGAATACCAGATTTGATGATATGAGAGAGATGATGGAGGAGCAAGCTAATACAATAGCAGAGTTGCAAAGGAGGCACGAAGAATATGAGGCTTCTAAAGCAAGAAGGCAATTGAGACTTGCCTATGACCACGAAGATGATGATTCTGTGCCATCATCAGAGGGTGAAAGTGATGGAGAGAAGTATCTGGCTAATGGAGTAGCTCTCATCACAAGGCAAGCATTGAATGTGCAAGTGAAAGAAGAAAATGAGGGGCAACGAGGTAACATCTTTCAGACGAGATGTCTCATCAAAGATAAGGTATGTAGTATGATTATTGATGGTGGAAGTTGCACTAATCTTGCTAGCACAACTATGGTTGAGAAGCTGAATTTACCTACTATGAAGCATCCTAAACCATATAAACTTCAATGGTTGAATGAGAATGGTGAAGTTAAGGTAGATAAGCAAGTGCTCGTGTCATTTTCTATTGGAAGGTACTGTGATGAAGTTTTATGTGATGTTGTACCTATGCAAGCAGGCCATATTCTATTAGGAAGGCCATGGCAGTTTGACAGGCGAGTTATGCATGATGGATTCAAGAACCGATATTCCTTTGTAATGAATGAAAAACCTGTCACTCTTGTAACATTATCACCTCAACAAGCTTATGAGGATCAATTAAGGATTAAAAATGAGAGTGAACAGAAAAGAGAGATTGAAAAAAGAGAAAAAGAGAGGAGAAAACGTGAGAACACAGGAGAAGGAGAAAAACAGAAAGTTTCTATGCAAAAGAGAGTGATGCCAAAAGAGCATTCTGTGCCAAACAACCTATGATCATACAATACAAAGAGGCTTATTTTAACACTAATAAGTTTGACCTATCTTTGCCTAGTGTAGTTGTTCTATTGCAGGAATTTGAAGATGAATTCCCTGACGATGTCCCAAGTGGATTGCCACCTAAGAGAAGAATTGAGCAACAAATTGTTTTCATCCCTGGTGCATCCATCCCAAACTGGCCAGCATATAAGAGTAATCTTGACGAGACAAATGAGCATAAAAAACAGGTTGAAGAACTTATTTTCAGAGGAAATGTGAGGGAAAGCATGAGTCATTGTGTAGTTCCTATCCTACTTGTACGAGGAAAGTTGAACAGAAGGCATGCCAAGTGGATCAAATTCATTCAGACCTTTCCCTACGTCATCAAGTATAAACAAGGTGATGATTCGAGGACGAATCTTTTGAGGAAAGGGGGAATGATGAGAACCATAGACATGAAGGGTGGAAGGCTTCAAAGGATGCAAAAAGTCCATTACACATTCCAGAAGGCCCAATAACACAAGTTAGAGATTCAATTGATGCAAGAGGTCCATTGCACATTCTAGAAGGCCCAATAACACGAGCTAGGGCTTCAATGGATGCAAGAGGTCCATTGCATATTCTAGAAGACCCAATAACACGAGCTAGGGCCAGAAAGATTAAAGAAGCACTAAATGGGCTGATTCAGGATGCTCAGGCCAACCCAACTTCAAATGGTGCGAATTTAAACTTGGAAGAGAGTCCAGGCCTTATTAATATCATTAGAGTAATTAAAGTGTTAGGACTAATAATAGTAGTAACTCCAAATTAGGAGTTTATTTTCCATATAAGAATTTCTACCTAGATAGGAATTCCGCCTAAATAAGGAATTGTCCTAGCTAGTAATTTATGCCTCTTTAGGATTGCTATCTTAGCCTATAAATAGGCACCCCTTGTAAGCTTTGGAAATCAGACAATCAAGAAATCAGACAACTTTCAGTGAAATAGAAAGCAAGGGCTTTTCTCCCTCGGTTCTTTTAAGAACTAAAGAACTTATCAAGAGGTT
Organism: Bruguiera gymnorhiza; assembly: GCA_020883675.1. Classification (NCBI taxonomy): domain Eukaryota; kingdom Viridiplantae; phylum Streptophyta; class Magnoliopsida; order Malpighiales; family Rhizophoraceae; genus Bruguiera; species Bruguiera gymnorhiza. The sequence continues at coordinate 733,778 of JAIRCJ010000040.1, forward strand.
ATTCTTCTTGTGGCGTTCAAATCGACTTATCACTCCCAATTCCTTCCTCTTCTGGAGTGTGGCGTCCATATCCATCTTGAATACCCTAGGTTCGTGTTCCTTCGAATATTGGGTCTAGGGTTTGTGTTATTAAACCCTGATTTAGCTTTCCTGGTTGTTCTTTGATTCATTGTGTGCGTTGGGTCCCTAAGCCACGTCTTTTTGGGTTTTCCGCATCATTTGTAATGACTCATTCAGACACAAACATCCTGAAACAACCTTGTAGGAAACATGAGTCCCTAAATTCATTGCAAAATACTTCATCTATCCGCTATTGGGATGGGAATTATGTAGAATTGCACTAGACAAAGAGTCTTTGGTGATTTTCTAGCATTTTTCACATAGTATTTGATGCTTAATCACTCAAAAGTAGAGACCGTGCTCATCATTTCTTCCTAACAGGACTCCTTATTGCGTTGTAATGACTCATTCACGCTCAAACATCTTGAAAACACCTTGTAGGACAACATGATTCCCTAAATTCATTGCAAAATCCTCATCTATACGCTATTGGGACTGGGAATATGTAGAATTGCACTAGACAAAGAGTCTTTGGTGATTTCTAGCATTTTTCACATGTATTTGATGCTTAATCACTCAAAAATGAGACCGTCTCATCATTTCTTCCTAACAAGACTCCTCATTTCGTTGTAATGACTCATTCACACTCAAACATCTTGAAAACACCTTGTAGGACAACATGATTCCCTAAATTCATTGCCAAAATCCTCATGTATACGCCATTGGGACTGGGAATATGTAGAATTGCACGAGACAAAGAGTCTTTGGTGATTCTAGCATTTTCACATGTAGTTTTGATGCTTAATCATCGAAATTGAAACCGTCTCATCATTTCTTCTAACAGGACTCCTCATTTCGTTGTAATGACTCATTCACACTCAAACATTCTGAAAACACGACTTGTATGGACAACATGATTCACTAAATTCATCTGCGAAACCTCATCTAATACCTATTGGGACTAAGAATATTAGAATTGCACTAGACACAAGAGTCCTTTGGTCGATTTCGAGCATTTTTCACAAGTATTTGAATGCTTAATGCTACTCAAAATGAACCGTCTCATCATTTCTTCTAACAGGACTCCTCATTTCGTTGTAATGACTCATTCACACTCAAACAATCTTGAAAAACAGCTTGCTAGGACAACATGATCACTCAAATTCATTGCAAAAACCTCATCTATACACTATTGGGACTTGGAATATGTAGAATTGCACTAGACAAGAGTCTTTGGTGATTTCTAGCATTTTTCACATGTATTTAATGCTTAATCACTCAAAATGAGACCGTCGCATCATTCTTTCTAACAAGACTCCTCATTTCGTTGTAATGACTCATTCACACTCAAACATCTTGAAAACACCTTGTAGGACAACATGATTCACTAAATTCATTGCGAAAAACCTCATCTATACACTATTGGGCTAGGAATATGTAGAATTGCACTAGACAAGGAGTCTTTGGGTGATTTCTAGCATTTTTCACATGTATTTGATGCTTAATCACACAAAAATGACACCGTCTCATCATTTCTTCCTAACAGGACTCCTCATTTCGTTGTAATGACTCACTCACACTCAAACATCTTGAAAAAACACCTTGTAGCGGACAACATGATTGCACTAAATTCATTGCGAGCATTTTTCACATGTATTTGATGCTTAATCACTCAAAGTGAGCACCGTCTTCATCATTTCTTCCTAACAGGACTCCTCATTTCGTTGTAATGACTCATTCACACTCAAACATCTTGAAACACCTTGTAGGACAACATGATTCACTAACTTCATTGGCAAAAACTCTCATCTATACACTATTGGGACTGGGATAGTAGTTAGGAATTGCAGCTAGACCGAAAGATGTCTTTGGTGATTTCTAGCATTTTTCACATGTATTTGATGCTTAATCACTCAAAAATGACACCGTCTCATCATTCTCCTAACAGGACTCCTCATTTCGTTGTAATGGACTCATTCACACTCACAACATCTTGAAAACACCTTGTAGGACAACATGATTCCCTAAATTCATTTGCAAAATCCTCATCTATACAGCTTATTGGGACTGGGAATAATGTAGAATTGCACTAGACAAAGAGTCTTTGGTGATTTCTAGCATTTTTCACATGTATTTGATGCTTAATCACTCAAAAAGTGAGACCGTCTCATCATTTCTTCCTAACAGGACTCCTCATTTCGTTGTAATGACTCATTCACAATCAAACTTCTGAAAAACACCTTGTAGGAGAACATGTTCCCTAAATCATTTGCAAAACCTCATCTATTACACTATTGGGGACTCGGAATATATAGAATTAGCACTAGACAAGAGTCTTGGTGAATTCTAGCATTTTTCACATGTATTTGATGCTTAATCACTCAAAAATGGACACCGCTCTCGTCATTCCTTCCTAACAGGACTCCTCATTTCGTTGTAATGACTCATTCGCACTCAAACATCTTGAAAACACCCTTGTAGGACAACATGATTCGCTAAAACTCATTGGCAAAAACCTCATCTATACACTATGGGACTAGGAATATGTAGAATTGCACTAGACAAGGAGTCTTTGGTGATTTCTAGCATTTTCACATGTATTTGATGCTTAATCACTCAAAAATGACACCGTCTCATCATTTCTTCCTAACAGGACTCCTCATTTCGTTGTAATGACTCATTCACACTCAAACATCTTGAAAACACCTTGTAGGACAACATGATTCCCTAAATTCATTGCAAAATCCTCATCTATACGCTATTGGGACTGGGAATATGTAGAATTGCACTAGACAAAGAGTCTTTGGTGATTTCTAGCATTTTTCACATGTATTTGATGCTTAATCACTCAAAATGAGACCGTCTCATCATTTCTTCCTAACAGGACTCCTCATTTCGTTGTAATGACTCATTCACACTCAAACATCTTGAAAACACCTTGTAGGACAACATGATTCCCTAAATTCATTGCAAAATCCTCATCTATACACTATTGGGACTGGGAATATGTAGAATTGCACTAGACAAAGAGTCTTTGGTGATTTCTAGCATTTTTCACATGTATTTGATGCTTAATCACTCAAAAATGACACCGTCTCATCATTTCTTCCTAACAGGACTCCTCATTTCGTTGTAATGACTCATTCACACTCAAACATCTTGAAAACACCTTGTAGGACAACATGATTCCTAAATTCATTGCAAAATCCTCATCTATACACTATTGGGACTGGGAATATGTAGAATTGCACTAGACAAAGAGTCTTTGGTGATTTCTAGCATTTTTCACATGTATTTGATGCTTAATCACTCAAAAATGACACCGTCTCATCATTTCTTCCTAACAGGACTCCTCATTTCGTTGTAATGACTCATTCACACTCAAACATCTTCGAAAACACCTTGTAGGACAACATGATTCCCTAAATTCATTGCAAAATCCTCATCTATACGCTATTGGGACTGGGAATATGTAGAATTGCACTAGACAAAGAGTCTTTGGTGATTTCTAGCATTTTTCACATGTATTTGATGCTTAATCACTCAAAAGTGAGACCGTCTCATCATTTCTTCCTAACAGGACTCCTCATTTCGTTGTAATGACTCATTCACACTCAAACATCTTGAAAACACCTTGTAGGACAACATGATTCACTAAATTCATTGCAAAAACCTCATCTATACACTATTGGGACTAGGAATATGTAGAATTGCACTAGACAAAGAGTCTTTGGTGATTTCTAGCATTTTTCACATGTATTTGATGCTTAATCACTCAAAATGACACCGTCTCATCATTTCTTCCTAACAGGACTCCTCATTTCGTTGTAATGACTCATTCACACTCAAACATCTTGAAAACACCTTGTAGGACAACATGATTCCCTAAATTCATTGCAAAATCCTCATCTATACGCTATTGGGACTGGGAATATGTAGAATTGCACTAGACAAAGAGTCTTTGGTGATTTCTAGCATTTTTCACATGTATTTGATGCTTAATCACTCAAAAGTGAGACCGTCTCATCATTTCTTCCTAACAGGACTCCTCATTTCGTTGTAATGACTCATTCACACTCAAACATCTTGAAAACACCTTGTAGGACAACATGATTCACTAAATTCATTGCAAAAACCTCATCTATACACTATTGGGACTAGGGAATATGTAGAATTGCACTAGACAAAGAGTCTTTGGTGATTTCTAGCATTTTTCACATGTATTTGATGCTTAATCACTCAAAAATGACACCGTCTCATCATTTCTTCCTAACAGGACTCCTCATTTCGTTGTAATGACTCATTCACACTCAAACATCTTGAAAACACCTTGTAGGACAACATGATTCCCTAAATTCATTGCAAAATCCTCATCTATACACTATTGGGACTGGAATATGTAGAATTGCACTAGACAAAGAGTCTTTGGTGATTTCTAGCATTTTTCACATGTATTTTGATGCTTAATCACTCAAAAATGACACCGTCTCATCATTTCTTCCTAACAGGACTCCTCATTTCGTTGTAATGACTCATTCACACTCAAACATCTTGAAAACACCTTGTAGGACAACATGATTCACTAAATTCATTGCAAAAACCTCATCTATACACTATTGGGACTGGGAATATGTAGAATTGCACTAGACAAAGAGTCTTTGGTGATTTCTAGCATTTTTCACATGTATTTGATGCTTAATCACTCAAAAATGACACCGTCTCATCATTTCTTCCTAACAGGACTCCTCATTTCGTTGTAATGACTCATTCACACTCAAACATCTTGAAAACACTTGTAGGACAACATGATTCCCTAAATTCATTGCAAAATCCTCATCTATACACTATTGGGACTGGGAATATGTAGAATTGCACTAGACAAAGAGTCTTTGGTGATTTCTAGCATTTTTCACATGTATTTGATGCTTAATCACTCAAAAATGAGACCGTCTCATCATTTCTTCCTAACAGGACTCCTCATTTCGTTGTAATGACTCATTCACACTCAAACATCTTGAAAACACCTTGTAGGACAACATGATTCACTAAATTCATTGCAAAAACCTCATCTATACACTATTGGGACTAGGAATATGTAGAATTGCACTAGACAAAGAGTCTTTGGTGATTTCTAGCATTTTTCACATGTATTTGATGCTTAATCACTCAAAAATGACACCGTCTCATCATTTCTTCCTAACAGGACTCCTCATTTCGTTGTAATGACTCATTCACACTCAAACATCTTGAAAACACCTTGTAGGACAACATGATTCCCTAAATTCATTGCAAAATCCTCATCTATACGCTATTGGGACTGGGAATATGTAGAATTGCACTAGACAAAGAGTCTTTGGTGATTTCTAGCATTTTTCACATGTATTTGATGCTTAATCACTCAAAAATGACACCGTCTCATCATTTCTTCCTAACAGGACTCCTCATTTCGTTGTAATGACTCATTCACACTCAAACATCTTGAAAACACCTTGTAGGACAACATGATTCCCTAAATTCATTGCAAAAACCTCATCTATACACTATTGGGACTAGGGAATATGTAGAATTGCACTAGACAAAGAGTCTTTGGTGATTTCTAGCATTTTTCACATGTATTTGATGCTTAATCACTCAAAATGAGACCGTCTCATCATTTCTTCCTAACAGGACTCCTCATTTCGTTGTAATGACTCATTCACACTCAAACATCTTGAAAACACCGTGCAGGACAACATGAGTCCCTTAAATTCATTGCAAAATCCTCATCTATACGCTATTGGGACTGGGAATATGTACAATTGCACTAGACAAGGAGTCTTTGGTGATTTCTAGCATTTTTCACATGTATTTGATGCTTAATCACACAAAAATGACACCATCTCATCATTTCTTCCTTACAGGACTCCTCATTTCGTTGTAATGACTCATTCACACTCAAACATCTTCAAAACACCTTGTAGGACAATATGATTCCCTAAATTCATTGCAAAAACCTCATTTATACACTATTGGGACTGGGAATATGTAGAATTGCACTAGACAAAGAGTCTTTGGTATTCTAGCATTTTTCACATGTATTTGATGCTCAATCGCCCAAAAGTGAGACCGTCTCATAATTTCTTCCAAACAGGACTCCTTATTTCGTTGTAATGACTCATTCACACTCAAACATCTTGAAAACACCTTGTAGGACAACATGATTCCCTACATTCATTGCAAAAACCTCATTTATACACTATTGGGACTGGGAATATGTAGAATTACACAAGACAAAGAGTTTTTGGTGATTTCTAGCATTTTTCACATGTATTTGATGCTTAATCACTCAAAAATGACACCGTCTCATCATTTCTTCCTAACAGGACTCCTCATTTCGTTGTAATGACTCATTCACACTCAAGCATCTTGAAAACAAATTGTAGGACAACATGATTCCCTAAATTCATTGCAAAAACCTCATCTATACACTATTGGGACTAGGAATATGTACAATTGCACTAGACAAGGAGTCTTTCGTGATTTCTAGCATTTTCACATGTATTTGATGCTTAATCACACAAAAATGACACCCTCTCATCATTTCTTGATGAGAACTGTAGACATGGAGGGTGGAAGGCTTCAATGGATGCAAGAGGTCCATTGCACATTCCAGAAGGCCCAATAACACAAGCTAGGGCCAGAAAGATTAAAGAAGTACTGAATGGGCTGATTCAGGATGCTCAGGCCAACCCAGCTTCAAATGGTGCGAATTTAAACTTGGAAGAGAGTCCAGGCCTTATTAATATCATTAGAGTAATTAAGTGTTAGGACTAATAATAGTAGTCACTCCAAATTAGGAGTTTAATTTTCCATATAAGAATTTGTACCCAGATAGGAATTCCTCCTAAATAAGGAATTGTCCTAACTAGGAATTTATGCCTTTTAGGATTGCTATCTTAGCCTATAAATAGGCACCCCTTGTAAGCTTTGGGAATCAGACAATCAAGATATCAGACAACTTTCAGTGAAATAGAAAGCAAGGGTTTCTCCATCGGTTCTTTTGAGAACTAAAGAACTTATCAAGAGGTTTCTTCTTGTGGCGTTCAAACCGACTTATCACTCCCAATTCCTTCCTCTTCTGGAGTGTGGCGTCCATATCCATCTTGAATACCCTAGGTTCGTGTTCCTTCGAATTTTGGGTCTAGGGTTTGTGTTGTTAAACTCTGATTTAGCTTTCCTGGTTGTTCTTTGATTCATTGTGTGCGTTGGGTCCCTAAGCCACGTCTTTTGGGGTTTTCCGCATCATTTCTTCCTTACAGGACTCCTCATTTCGTTGTAATGACTCATTCACACTCAAACATCTTCAAAACACCTTGTAGGACAATATGATTCCCTAAATTCATTGCAAAATCGTCATCTATACACTATTGGGACTGGGAATATGTAGAATTGCACAAGACAAAGAGTCTTTGGTGATTTCTAGCATTTTTCACATGTATTTGATGCTTAATCACTCAAAAATGACACCGTCTCATCATTTCTTCCTAACAGGACTGCTCATTTCGTTGTAATGACTCATTCACACTCAAGCATCTTGAAAACACCTTGTAGGACAACATGATTCCCTAAATTCATTGCAAAATCCTCATCTATACACTATTGGGACTGGGAATATGTAGAATTGCACTAGACAAAGACTCTTTGGTGTTTTCTAGCATTTTTCACATGTATTTGATGCTTAATCACTCAAAATGACCACCGTGTCATCATTTCTCCTATCAGGACTCCTCATTTCGTTGTAATGACACATTCACACTCAATACACTTGGAAAACACGTAGTAGGACAACATGATTCACGAAATCCATGCAAAAACCTCATCTATACACTATTGGGACTCGGAATTTTGTAGAATTGCACTAGACAAGGAGTCTTGGTGATTTTCTGGCATTCACCATGTATTTGATGCTTTAATTCACCCCAAAAGTGAGACCGTCTTCATTCATTCTCTTCCTAACAGGACTGCTCATTTCGTTGTAATGCCTCATTCCACACTCAAGCATCTTGAAAACACCTGTTAGGACAACATGATTCCCTACATTCATTGCAAAATCCTCATCCATACACTATTGGGACTGGGAATATGTAGAATTGCACTAGACAAAGATCTTTGGGTGATTTCTAGCATTTTAACATGTATTTGATGCTTAATCACTCTAAAATGAGACCGTCTCATCATTCTTCCTAACAGGACTCCTTATTTCGTTGTAATGACTCATTCACACTCAAACATCTTCAAAAACACCTTGTAGGAACAACATGATTCACTAAATTCATTGCAAAAACCTCATCTATAACTATTGGGACTGGGAATATGTAGAATTGCACTAGACAAGAGTCTTTGGTATTTCTAGCATTTTTTCACATGTATTTCATGCTTAATCAACCCAAAAGTGAGACCGTCTCATCATCATCCTAACAGGACTCCTCATTTCGGTGTAATGACTCATTCACACTCAAACATCTTGAAATCAGGTTGTAGGACAACATGATTCACTAAATTCATTGCAAAATCCTCATCTATACACTATTGGACTAGGAATATGTAGAATTGCACTAAGACAAGGAGTCTTTGGGTGATTTCAGCATTTTTCACATGTATTATGCTTAATCCCTAAAAAATGAGACCGTCTCATCATTTCTTCCTAACAAGACTCCTCATTTCGTTCTAATGACTCATTCACACTCACACATCTTGAAAACAGCTAGTAGGTCNATTTCTTCCTAACAGGACCCCTCATTTCGTTGTAATGACTCATTCACACACAAACATCTTGAAAACAGGCTAGTCGGACCTCATCATTTTCTAAATTGATTGCAAAAACATCATCTATACACTCTTCGGACTAGGAATATGTAGAATTGGACTAGGCAAGGAGTCTTTGGTGATTTCTAGCGTTTTTCACATGTATTTGATGCTTAATCACTCAAAAAGGACACCGTCTCATCATTTCTTCCTAACAGCACTCCTCATTTCGTTGTAATGACTCATTCACACTCAAACATCTTCAAAACACCACGTAGGACAACATGTTTCCCTAAATTCATTGCGAAATCCTCATCTATACGCTATTCGGACAGGGAATATGTAGAATTGCACTAGACAGAGAGTCTTTGGTGATTTCTAGCATTTTTCACATGTATTTGATGCGTAATCGCTCCAAAATGACACCGTCTCATCATTTCTTCCGAACAGGACTCCTCATTTCGTTGTAATGACTCATTCACACTCAAACATCTTCAAAAACACCTTGTAGGACAACATGATTCACTAAATTCAATGCAAAAACCTCATCTATACACTATTGGGACTCGGAATATGTAGAATTGCACTAGACAAAGAGTCTTTGGTATTTCTAGCATTTTTCACATGTATTTGATGCTTAATCACTCAAAAGTGAGACCGTCTCATCATTTCTTCGTAACAGGACTCCTCATTTCGTTGTAATGACTCGTTCACACTCAAACATCTTGAAAACACCTTGTAGGACAACATGATTCACTAAATTCATTGCAAAAACCTCATCTATACACTATTGGGACTAGGAATATGTAGAATTGCACTAGGCAAGGAGTCTTTGGTGATTTCTAGCGTTTTTCACATGTATTTGATGCTTAATCACTCAAAAATGACACCGTCTCATCATTTCTTCCTAACAGCACTCCTCATTTCGTTGTAATGACTCATTCACACTCAAACATCTTCAAAACACCATGTAGGACAACATGTTTCCCTAAATTCATTGCAAAATCCTCATCTATACAATATTGGGACTGGGAATATGTAGAATTGCACTAGACAAAGAGTCTTTGGTGATTTCTAGCATTTTTCACATGTATTTGATGCTTAATCACTCAAAAATGACGCCATCTCATCATTTCTTCCTAACAGGACTCCTCATTTCGTTGTAATGACTCATTCACACTCAAACATCTTCAAAACACCTTGTAGGACAACATGATTCACTAACTTCATTGCAAAAACCTCATCTATACACTATTGGGACTGGGAATATGTAGAATTGCACTAGACAAAGAGTCTTTGTTAATTTCTAGCATTTTTCCCATGTATTTGATGCTTAATCACTCAAAAGTGAGACCGTCTCCTCATTTCTTCCTAACAGGACACCTCATTTCGTTGTAATGACTCATTCACACTCAAACACGTTGAAAACACCGTGTAGGACAACATGATTCCCTAAATTCATTGCAAAAACCTCATCTATGCACTATTGGGACTAGGAATATATAGAATTGCACTAGACAAGGAGTCTTTGGTGACTTCTAGCATTTTTCACATGTATTTGATGCTTAATCACTCAAAAATGACACCGTCTCATAATTTCTTCCTATCAGGACTCCTCATTTCGTTGTAATGACTCATTCACACTCAAAAATCTTGAAAACACGTTGTAGGACAACATGATTCACTAAATTCATTGCAAAAACCTCATCTATACACTATTGGGACTAGGAATTTGTAGAATTGCACTAGACAAGGAGTCTTTGGTGATTTCTAGCATTTTTCTCATGTACTTGATGCTTAATCACTCAAAAATGACACCGTCTCTTAATTTCTTCCTAACAGGACTCCTTATTTCGTTGTAATGACTCATTCACACTCAAGCATCTTGAAAACACCTTGTAGGACAACATGATTCCCTAAATTCATTCCAAAATCCTCATCTATACAATATTGGGACTGGGAATATGTAGAATTGCACTAGACAAAGAGTCTTTGGTGATTTCTAGCATTTTTCACATGTATTTGATGCTTAATCACTCAAAAATGACACCATCTCATCATTTCTTCCTAACAGGACCCCTCATTTCGTTGTAATGACTCATTCACACACAAACATCTTGAAAACAGCTAGTCGGACCTCATCATTTTCTAAATTGATTGCAAAAACATCATCTATACACTCTTCGGACTAGGAATATGTAGAATTGGACTAGGCAAGGAGTCTTTGGTGATATCTAGCGTTTTTCACATGTATTTGATGCTTAATCACTCAAAAAGGACACCGTCTCATCATTTCTTCCTAACAGCACTCCTCATTTCGTTGTAATGACTCATTCACACTCAAACATCTTCAAAACACCACGTAGGACAACATGTTTCCCTAAATTCATTGCGAAATCCTCATCTATACGCTATTCGGACAGGGAATATGTAGAATTGCACTAGACAGAGAGTCTTTGGTGATTTCTAGCATTTTTCACATGTATTTGATGCGTAATCGCTCCAAAATGACACCGTCTCATCATTTCTTCCTAACAGGACTCCTCATTTCGTTGTAATGACTCATTCACACTCAAACATCTTCAAAACACCTTGTAGGACAACATGATTCACTAAATTCAATGCAAAAACCTCATCTATACACTATTGGGACTCGGAATATGTAGAATTGCACTAGACAAAGAGTCTTTGGTATTTCTAGCATTTTTCACATGTATTTGATGCTTAATCACTCAAAAGTGAGACCGTCTCATCATTTCTTCGTAACAGGACTCCTCATTTCGTTGTAATGACTCATTCACACTCAAACATCTTGAAAACACCTTGTAGGACAACATGATTCACTAAATTCATTGCAAAAACCTCATCTATACACTATTGGGACTAGGAATATGTAGAATTGCACTAGGCAAGGAGTCTTTGGTGATTTCTAGCGTTTTTCACATGTATTTGATGCTTAATCACTCAAAAATGACACCGTCTCATCATTTCTTCCTAACAGCACTCCTCATTTCGTTGTAATGACTCATTCACACTCAAACATCTTCAAAACACCATGTAGGACAACATGTTTCCCTAAATTCATTGCAAAATCCTCATCTATACAATATTGGGACTGGGAATATGTAGAATTGCACTAGACAAAGAGTCTTTGGTGATTTCTAGCATTTTTCACATGTATTTGATGCTTAATCACTCAAAAATGACACCCTCTCATCATTTCTTCCTAACAGGACCCCTCATTTCGTTGTAATGAATCATTCACACTCAAACATCTTCAAAACACCTTGTAGGACAACATGATTCCCTAAATTCATTGCAAAATCCTCATCTATACACTATTGCGACTAGGAATATGTAGAATTGCACTAGACCAGGAGTCTTTGATGATTTCTAGCACTTTTCACCTCTATTTAATGCTTAATCACTCAAAAATGAGACCGTCTCATCATTTCTTCCTAACAAGACTCCTCATTTCGTTGTAATGACTCATTCACACTCAAACATCTTGAAAACAGCTAGTAGGACCTCATCATTTTCTAAATTGATTGCAAAAACATCATCTATACACTCTTCGGACTAGGAATATGTAGAATTGCACTAGGCAAGGAGTCTTTGGTGATTTCTAGCGTTTTTCACATGTATTTGATGCTTAATCACTCAAAAATGACACCGCCTCATCATTTCTTCCTAACAGGACTCCTCATTTCGTTGTAATGACACATTCACACTCAAACATCCTGAACACACCTTGTAGGACAACATGATTCCCTAAATGCTTTGCAAAATCCTCATCTATACGCTATTCGGACAGGGAATATGTAGAATTGCACTAGACAAAGAGTCTTTGGTGATTTATAGCATTTTTCACATGTATTTGATGCTTAATCGCTCCAAAATGACACCGTCTCATCATTTCTTCCTGATAGGACTCCCCATTTCGTTGTAATGACTCATTCACACTCAAACAACTTCAAAACACCTTGTAGGACAACATGATTCACTAAATTCATTGGAAAAACCTCATCTATACACTATTGGGACTGGGATTATGTAGAATTGCCCGAGACAAAGAGTCTTCGGTATTTCTAGCATTTTTCACATGTATTTGGTGCTTAATCACTCAAAAATGACACCGTCTCATCATTTCTACCTAACAGGACTCCTCATGTCGTTGTAATGACTCATTCACACTCAAACATCTTCAAAACACCTGGTAGGACAATATGATTCCCTAAATTGTGTGCAAAATCCTCATCTTTAAACTATTGGGACTGGGAATATGTAGAATTGCCCTAGACAAAGAGTCTTTGGTATTTCTAGCATTTTTCACATGTATTTGATGCTTAATCACTCAAAAATGACACCGTCTTATCATTTCTACCTAACAGGACTCCTCATTTCGTTGTAATGACTCATTCACACTCAAACATCTTCAAAACACCTTGTAGGACAACATGATTCCTTAAATTCTTTGCAAAATCCTCATTCATACGCTATTCGGACAGGGAATATGTAGAATTGGACTAGACAAAGAGTCTTTGGTGATTTCTAGCATTTTTAACATGTATTTGATGCTTAATCACTCAAAAATGACACCGTCTCATCATTTCTTCCTAACAGGACTCCTCATTTCGTTGTAATGACTCATTCGCCCTCAAACATCCTGAAAGCACCTTGTAGGACAACATGATTCCCTAAATTCTTTGCAAAATCCTCATTTATACGCTATTCGGACAGGGAATATGTAGAATTGCACTAGACAAAGAGTCTTTGGTGATTTCTAACATTTTTAACATGTATTTGATCCATAATCACTCAAAAATGACACCGTCTCATCATTTCTTCCTAACAGGACTCCTCATTTCGTTGTAATGACTCATTCGCCCTCAAACATCCTGAAAGCACCTTGTAGGACAACATGATTCCCTAAATTCTTTGCAAAATCCTCATTTATACGCTATTCGGACAGGGAATATGTAGAATTGCACTAGACAAAGAGTCTTTGGTGATTTCTAACATTTTTAACATGTATTTGATCCTTAATCACTCAAAAATGACACCGTCTCATCATTTCTTCCTAACAGGACTCCTCATTTCGTTGTAATGACTCATTCACACTCAAACATCCTGAAAACACCTTGTAGGACAACATGATTCGCTAAATTCTTTGCAAAATCCTCATTTATACGCTATTCGGACAGGGAATATGTAGAATTGCACTAGCCAAAGAGTCTTTGGTGATTACTAGCATTTTTCACATGTATTTCATGCTTAATCACCCAAAAATGACACCGTCTCATCATTTCTTCCTTACAGCACTCCTCATTTCGTTGTAATGACTCATTGACGCTCAAACATCTTGAAAGCACCTTGTAGGACAACATGATTCCCTAAATTCATTGCAAAAACCTCATCTATACGCTATTGGGACTGGGAATATGTAGAATTGCACTAGACAAAGAGTCTTTCGTATTTGTAGCATTTTTCACATGTATTTGATGCTTAATCACTCAAAAATGACACCGTCTCATCATTTCTTCCTAACAGGACTCCTCATTTCGTTGTAATGACTCATTCACACTCAAACATCTTCAAAACACCTTGTAGGACAATATGATTCCCTAAATTCTGTGCAAAATCCTCATCTTTAAACTATTGGGACTGGGAATATGTAGAATTGCCCTAGACAAAGAGTCTTTGGTATTTCTAGCATTTTTCACATATATTTGATGCTTAATCACTCAAAAATGACACCGTCTCATCATTTCTTCCTAACAGGACTCCTCATTTCGTTGTAATGACTCATTCGCCCTCACACATCCTGAAAGCACCTTGTAGGACAACATGATTCCCTAAATTCTTTGCAAAATCCTCATTTATACGCTATTCGGACAGGGAATATGTAGAATTGCACTAGACAAAGAGTCTTTGGTGATTTCTAACATTTTTAACATGTATTTGATCCTTAATCACTCAAAAATGACACCGTCTCATCATTTCTTCCTAACAGGACTCCTCATTTCGTTGTAATGACTCATTCACACTCAAAAATCCTGAAAACACCTTGTAGGACAACATGATTCCCTAAATTCTTTGCAAAATCCTCATTTATACGCTATTCGGACAGGGAATATGTAGAATTGCACTAGACAAAGAGTCTTTGGTGATTACTAGCATTTTTCACATGTTTTTGATGCTTAATCACTCAAAAATGACACCGTCTCATCATTTCTTCCTAACAGCACTCCTCATTTCGTTGTAATGACTCATTGACGCTCAAACATCTTGAAAACACCTTGTAGGACAACATGATTCCCTAAATTCATTGCAAAAACCTCATCTATACGCTATTGGGACTGGGAATATGTAGAATTGCACTAGACAAAGAGTCTTTCGTATTTGTAGCATTTTTTACATGTATTTGATGCTTAATCACTCAAAAATGACACCGTGATGAGAACTGTAGACATGAAGGGTGGAAGGATGCAAAAAGTCCATTGCACATTCCAGAAGGCCCAATAACACGAGTTAGAGATTCAGTTGATGCAAGAGGTCCATTGCACATTCTAGATGGCCCAATAACACGAGCTAGGGCTTCAATGGATGCAAGAGGTCCATTGCACATTCCAGAAGGCCGAGCTAGGGCCAGAAAGATTAAAGAAGCACTAAATGGGCTGATTCAGGATGCTCAGGCCAACCCAACTTCAAATGGTGCGAATTTAAACTTGGAAGAGAGTCCAGGCCTTATTAATATCATTAGAGTAATTAAAGTGTTAGGACTAATAATAGTAGTAACTCCAAATTAGGAGTTTATTTTCCATATAAGAATTTCTACCTAGATAGGAATTCCGCCTAAATAAGGAATTGCCCTAACTAGTAATTTATGCCTCTTTAGGATTGCTATCTTAACCTATAAATAGGCACCCCTTGTAAGCTTTGGAAATCAGACAATCAAGATATAAGACAACTTTCAGTGAAATAGAAAGCAAGGGTTTCTCCTTCAGTTCTTTTGAGAACTAAAGAACTTATCAAGAGGTTTTCTTCTTGTGGCGTTCAAACCGACTTATCACTCCCAATTCCTTCCTCTTCTGGAGTGTGGCGTCCATATCCATCTTGAATACCCTAGGTTCGTGTTCCTTCGAATTTTGGGTCTAGGGTTTGTGTTATTAAACCCTGATTTAGCTTTCCTGGTTGTTCTTTGATTCATTGTGTGCGTTGGGTCCCTAAGCCACGTCTTTTTGGGGTTTTCCGCATCACACCGTCTCATCATTTCTTCCTAACAGGACTCCTCATTTCGTTGTAATGACTCATTCACACTCAAACATCTTCAAAACAACATGTAGGACAACATGTTTCCCTAAATTCATTGCAAAATCCTCATCTATACGCTATTCGGACAGGGAATATGCAGAATTGCACCAGACAAGGAGTCTTTGGTGATTTCTAGCGTTTTTCACATGTATTTGATGCTTAATCACTCAAAAATGACACCGTCTCATCATTTCTTCCTAACAGCACTCCTCATTTCGTTGTAATGACTCATTCACACTCAAACATCTTCAAAACACCATGTAGGACAACATGTTTCCCTAAATTCATTGCAAAATCCTCATCTATACGCTATTCGGACAGGGAATATGCAGAATTGCACTAGACAAAGAGTCTTTGGTGATTTCTAGCATTTTTCACATGTATTTGATGCTTAATCGCTCCAAAATGACACCGTCTCATCATTTCTTCCTAACAGGACTCCTCATTTCGTTGTAATGACTCATTCACACTCAAACATCTTCAAAACACCTTGTAGGACAACATGATTCACTAAATTCATTGCAAAAACCTCATCTATACACTATTGGGACTGGGATTACGTAGAATTGCCCGAGACAAAGAGTCTTCGGTATTTCTAGCATTTTTCACATGTTTTTGGTGCTTAATCACTCAAAAATGACACCGTCTCATCATTTCTTCCTAACAGGACTCCTCATTTCGTTGTAATGACTCATTCACACTCAAACACGTTGAAAACACCGTGTAGGACAACATGATTCCCTAAATTCATTGCAAAATACTCATCTATACACTATTGGGACTGGGAATATGTAGAATTGCACGAGACAAAGAGTCTTTGGTGATTTCTAGCATTTTTCACATGTATTTGATGCTTAATCACTCGAAAATGACACCATCTCATCATTTCTTCCTAAGAGGACTCCTCATTTCGTTGTAATGACTCATTCACACTCAAACATCTTGAAAACACCTTGTAGGACAACATGATTCACTAAATTCATATCAAAAACCTCATCTATACACTATTGGGACTAGGAATATGTAGAATTGCACTAGACAAGGAGTCTTTGGTCATTTCTAGCATTTTTCACATGTATTTGATGCTTCATCACTCAAAAATGACACCGTGTCATCATTTCTTCCTAACAGGACTCCTCATTTCCTTGTAATGACTCATTCACACTCAAACATCTTCAAAACACCTTGTGGGACAACATGATTCACTAACTTCATTGCAAAAACCTCATCTATACACTATTGGGACTGGGAATATGTAGAATTGCACTAGACAAAGAGTCTTTGGTGATTTCTAGCATTTTTCCCATGTATTTGATGCTGAATCACTCAAAAGTGAGACCGTCTCCTCATTTCTTCCTAACAGGACACCTCATTTCGTTCTAATGACTCATTCACACTGAAACACGTTGAAAACACCGTGTAGGACAACATGATTCCCTAAATTCATTGCAAAATCCTCATCTATACACTATTGGGACTGGGAATATGTAGAATTGCACTAGACAAGGAGTCTTTGGTGCTTTCTAGAATTTTTCACATGTATTTAATGCTTAATCACTCAAAAATGAGACCGTCTCGTCATTTCTTCCTAACAAGACTCCTCATTTCGTTGTAATGACTCATTCACACTCAAACATCTTGAAAACAGCTAGTAGGACCTCATCATTTTCTAAATTGATTGCAAAAACATCATCTATACACTCTTCGGACTCGGAATATGTAGAATTGCACTAGGCAAGGAGTCTTTGGTGATTTCTAGCGTTTTTCACATGTATTTGATGCTTAATCACTCAAAAATGACACCATCTCATCATTTCTTCCTAACAGGACTCCTCATTTCGTAGTAATGACTCATTCACACTCAAACATCTTGAAAACACCTTGTAGGACAACATGATTCACTAAATTCATTTCATAAACCTCATCTATACACTATTGGGACTAGGAATATGTAGAATTGCACTAGACAAGGAGCCTTTGGTCATTTCTAGCATTTTTCACATGTATTTGATGCTTCATCACTCAAAAATGACACTGTCTCATCATTTCTTCCTAACAGGACTCCTCCTTTCGTTGTAAAGACTCATTCACACCCAAACATCTTCAAAACACCTTGTAGGACAACATGATTCACTAAATTCAATGCAAAAACCTCATCTATACACTATTGGGACTCGGAATAAGTAGAATTGCACTAGACAAAGAGTCTTTGGTATTTCTAGCATTTTTCACATGTATTTGATGCTTAATCACTCAAAAGTGAGACCGTCTCATCATTTCTTCCTAACAGGACTCCTCATTTCGTTGTAATGACTCTTTCACACTCAAACATCTTGAAAACACCTTGTAGGACAACATGATTCACTAAATTCATTGCAAAAACATCATCTATACACTATTGGGACTAGGAATATGTAGAATTGCACTAGACAATGAGTCTTTGGTGATTTCTAGCATTTTTCACATGTATTTGATGCTTAATCACTCAAAAATGACACCCTCTCATCATTTCTTCCTAACAGGACCCCTCATTTCGTTGTAATGAATCATTCACACTCAAACATCTTCAAAACACCTTGTAGGACAACATGATTCCCTAAATTCATTGCAAAATCCTCATCTATACACTATTGCGACTAGGAATATGTAGAATTGCACTAGACCAGGAGTCTTTGATGATTTCTAGCACTTTTCACCTCTATTTAATGCTTAATCACTCAAAAATGAGACCGTCTCATCATTTCTTCCTAACAAGACTCCTCATTTCGTTGTAATGACTCATTCACACTCAAACATCTTGAAAACAGCTAGTAGGACCTCATCATTTTGTAAATTGATTGCAAAAACATCATCTATACACTCTTCGGACTAGGAATATGTAGAATTGCACTAGGCAAGGAGTCTTTGGTGATTTCTAGCGTTTTTCACATGTATTTGATGCTTAATCACTCAAAAATGACACCGTCTCATCATTTCTTCCTAACAGGACTCCTCATTTCGTTGTAATGACTCATTCACACTCAAACATCCTGAAAACACCTTGTAGGACAACATGATTCCCTAAATGCTTTGCAAAATCCTTATCTATACGCTATTCGGACAGGGAATATGTAGAATTGCACTAGACAAAGAGTCTTTGGTGATTTCTAGCAATTGTCACATGTATTTTGATGCGGAAAACCCCAAAAAGACGTGGCTTAGGGACCCAACGCACACAATGAATCAAAGAACAACCAGGAAAGCTAAATCAGGGTTTAATAACACAAACCCTAGACCCAAAATTCGAAGGAACACGAACCTAGGGTATTCAAGATGGATATGGACGCCACACTCCAGAAGAGGAAGGAATTGGGAGTGATAAGTCGGTTTGAACGCCACAAGAAGAAAACCTCTTGATAAGTTCTTTAGTTCTCAAAAGAACCGAAGGAGAAACCCTTGCGAATGTGCAATGGACTTTTTGCATCCTTTGAAGCCTTCCACCCATCATGTCTACGGTTCTCATCATATTTGATGCTTAATCGCTCCAAAATGACACCGTCTCATCATTTCTTCCTGATAGGACTCCTCATTTCGTTGTAATGACTCATTCACACTCAAACATCTCCAAAACACCTTGTAGGACAACATGATTCACTAAATTCATTGGCAAAACCTCATCTATACACTATTGGGACTGGGATTATGTAGAATTGCCCTAGACAAAGAGTCTTCGGTATTTCTAGCATTTTTCACATGTATTTGATGCTTAATCACTCAAAAATGACACCGTCTCATCATTTCTTCCTAAGAGGAGACCTCATTACGTTTTCATGAATCATTCACACTCAAACATCTTGAAAACACCTTGTAGGACAACATCATTCACTAAATTCATTGCAAAAACCTCATCTATACACTATTGGGACTGGGAATATGTAGAATTGCAGTAGACAAAGAGTCTTTTGTATTTTTAGCATTTTTCACATCTATTTGATGCTTAATCACTCGAAAATGACACCGTCTCATCATTTCTTCCTAACAGGACACCTCATTTCGTTGTAATGACTCATTCACACTCAAACATCTTCAAAACACCTTGTAGGACAACATGATTCCCTAAATTCATTGCAAAATCCTCATCTATACACTATTGGGACAGGGAATATGTTGAATTGCCCAAGACAAAGAGTCTTCGGTATTTCTAGCATTTTTCACATGTATTTGATGCTTAATCACTCAAAAGTGAGACCGTCTCATCATTTCTTCCTAACAGGACTCCTCATTTCGTTGTAATGACTAATTCACACTCAAACATCTTGAAAACACCTTGTAGGACAACGTGATTCACTAAATTCATTGCAAAAACATCATCTATACACTATTGGGACTAGGAATATGTAGAATTGCACTAGACAATGAGTCTTTGGTGATTTCTAGCATTTTTCACGTGTATTTGATGCTTAATCACTCAAAAATGACACCATCTCATCATTTCTTCCTAACAGGACTCCTCATTTCGTTGTAATGACTCATTCACACTCAAACATCTTCAAAACACCTTGTAGGACAACATGATTCCCTAAATTCATTGCAAAATCCTCATCTATACACTATTGCGACTAGGAATATGTAGAATTGCACTAGACAAGGAGTCTTTGGTGATTTCTAGCATTTTTCACATGTATTTAATGCTGAATCACTCAAAAATGGGCCCGTCTCATCATTTCTTCCTAACAAGACTCCTCATTTCGTTGTAATGACTCATTCACACTCAAACATCTTGAAAACAGCTAGTAGGACCTCATCATTTTGTAAATTGATTGCAAAAACATCATCTATACACTCTTCGGACTAGGAATATGTAGAATTGCACTAGGGAAGGAGTCTTTGGTGATTTCTAGCGTTTTTCACATGTATTTGATGCTTAATCACTCAAAAATGACACCGTCTCATCATTTCTTCCTAACAGGACTCCTCATTTCGTTGTAATGACTCATTCACACTCAAACATCCTGAAAACACCTTGTAGGACAACATGATTCCCTAAATGCTTTGCAAAATCCTTATCTATACGCTATTCGGACAGGGAATATGTAGAATTGCACTAGACAAAGAGTCTTTGGTGATTTCTAGCATTTTTCACATGTATTTTGATGCGGAAAACCCCAAAAAGACGTGGCTTAGGGACCCAACGCACACAATGAATCAAAGAACAACCAGGAAAGCTAAATCAGGGTTTAATAACACAAACCCTAGACCCAAAATTCGAAGGAACACGAACCTAGGGTATTCAAGATGGATATGGACGCCACACTCCAGAAGAGGAAGGAATTGGGAGTGATAAGTCGGTTTGAACGCCACAAGAAGAAAACCTCTTGATAAGTTCTTTAGTTCACAAAAGAACCGAAGGAGAAACCCTTGCGAATGTGCAATGGACTTTTTGCATCCTTTGAAGCCTTCCACCCATCATGTCTACGGTTCTCATCATATTTGATGCTTAATCGCTCCAAAATGACACCGTCTCATCATTTCTTCCTGATAGGACTCCTCATTTCGTTGTAATGACTCATTCACACACAAACATCTTCAAAACACCTTGTAGGACAACATGATTCACTAAATTCATTGGAACAACCTCATCTATACACTATTGGGACTGGGATTATGTAGAATTGCCCTAGACAAAGAGTCCTCGGTATTTCTAGCATTTTTCACATGTATTTGATGCTGAATCACTCAAAAATGACACCGTCTCATCATTTCTTCCTAAGAGGAGACCTCATTTCGTTTTCATGAATCATTCACACTCAAACATCTTGAAAACACCTTGTAGGACAACATCATTCACTAAATTCATTGCAAAAACCTCATCTATACACTATTGGGACTGGGAATATGTAGAATTGCACTAGACAAAGATTCTTTTGTATTTTTAGCATTTTTCACATCTATTTGATGCTTAATCACTCGAAAATGACACCGTCTCATCATTTCTTCCTAACAGGACACCTGATTTCGTTGTAATGACTCATTCACACTCAAACATCTTCAAAACACCTTGTAGGACAACATGATTCCCTAAATTCATTGCAAAATCCTCATCTATACACTATTGGGACAGGGAATATGTTGAATTGCCCAAGACAAAGAGTCTTCGGTATTTCTAGCATTTTTCACATGTATTTGATGCTTAATCACTCAAAAGTGAGACCGTCTCATCATTTCTTCCTAACAGGACTCCTCATTTCGTTGTAATGACTCATTCACACTCAAACATCTTGCAAACACCTTGTAGGACAACGTGATTCACTAAATTCATTGCAAAANAACACCTTTAGAACTCACCACATAGCCAAGAAATGTGATCTGATTAGTACAAAAGAACATTTCCTTAAGTTAGGCATACAATTTTTCAAAGAACGTAAAACACTTACAATAGGAACGTAAATGATCAAAGATGCTCTTCTAGGGTTTTTACTATAGATCGAAAATATCATCAAAATACACAACCACAAATTTACCATGAATGGACGCAAAACATGATTCATTAGTCGCATAAAAGTGCTTGGTGCATTAGTGAGACCAAATGGCATAACAGCCATCATACAACCGTACTTAGTTTTGAAAGCTGTTTTCCACTCATCTCCCTCTCTCACCTATTTTTTATCTGATGATATTCCGCTTTCAATCAATCTTAAAAAGACACGGAACCATGCAATTCATCCAACATGTCATCTAATCTAGGTATGGGGTGACGACACTTTAACAGTGATTTTGTTGATTGCTCGACAATCAACACACATCCTCCAAGTCCATCTTTCTTGGGTAGTGGACAGGAATAGCACATACAATGAACTCCTATTTAGGAGTGAATGCTATCACTTAGTCTGACCCATTAAGTAGTCAATTATATTAATTAGGCCTGGGCTCTCTTTAGAACTTGAAAATTCGCACCATTGAAGCTTGCTTTGCTGAATGTCCTGAATCAGCCATTTAGTGCTTCTTAATCTTTTGGCCCTAGCTCGTGTTATGGGCCTTCTGGAATGTGAATGGACCTCTTGCACCATTGAAGCTCTAGCTGTGTTAATTGGGCCTCTGGAATGGGCAATGGACTTCTTGCATCTATTGAAGCCTCCACCCATCATCTCCATGGTTCTCATCAGATATGTAGAATTGCACTAGACAAGGAGTCTTTGGTGATTTCTAGCATTTTTCACATGTATTTGATGCTTAATCACTCAAAACTGACACCGTCTCATCATTTCTTCCTAACAGGACTCCTCATTTCGTTGTAATGACTCATTCACACTCAAACATCTTGAAAACAGCTTGTAGGACAAGCATGATTCCCTAAATTCATTGCAAAAACCTCATCTATACACTATTGGGATTAGGGAATATGTAAGAATTGCACTAGACAAAGAGTCTTTGGTGATTTCTAGCATTTTTCACATGTATTTGATGCCTTAATCACTCAAAAATGACACCCGTCTCATCATTCTTCCTAACAGGACTCCTCATTTCGTTGTAATGACTCATTCACACTCAAACATCTTGAAAACACCTTGTAGGACAACATGATTCACTAAATTCATTGCAAAACCTCATCTATACACTATTGGGACTGGGAATATGTAGAATTGCCACTAGACAAAGAGTCTTTGGTGATTTCTAGCATTTTTCACAAGTATTTGATGCTTAATCACTCAAAAGTGAGACACGTCTCATCATTTCTTCCTACAGGACTCCTCATTTCGTTGTAATGACTCATTCACAATCAAACATCTTGAAAACAGCTTGTAGGACAACATGATTCCCTAAATTCATTGCAAAATCCTCATCTATACACTATTGGGACGAGGAATATGTAGAATTGCACTAGACAAAGGAGTCTTTGGTGATTTCTAGCATTTTTCACATGTATTTGATGCTTAATCACTCAAAAATGACACCGTCTCATCATTTCTTCCTAACAGGACTCCTCATTTCGTTGTAATGACTCATTCACACTCAAACATCTTGAAAACACCTTGTAGGACAACATGATTCACTAAATTCATTGCAAAAACCTCATCTATACACTATTGGGACTAGGAATATGTAGAATTGCACTAGACAAAGGAGTCTTGGTGATTTCTAGCATTTTCACATGTATTTGATGCTTAATCACTCAAAAATGACACCGTCTCATCATTTCTTCCTAACAGGACTCCTCATTTCGTTGTAATGACTCATTCACACTCAAACATCTTCAAAACACCTTGTAGGACAACATGATTCACTAAATTCATTGCAAAAACTCATCTATACACTATTGGGACTGGAATATGTAGAATTGCACTAGACAAGGAGTCTTTGGTGATTTCTAGCATTTTCACATGTATTTGATGCTTAATCACTCAAAAATGAGACCGTCTCATCATTTCTTCCTAACAGACTCCTCATTTCGTTGTAATGACTCATTCACACTCAAACATCTTGAAAACACCTTGTAGGACAACATGATTCACTAAATTCATTGCAAAACCTCATCTATACACTATTGGGACTGGAATATGTAGAATTGCACTAGACAAGAGTCTTTGGTGATTTCTAGCATTTTTCACATGTATTTGATGCTTAATCACTCAAAAATGACACCGTCTCATCATTTCTTCCTAACAGGACTCCTCATTTCGTTGTAATGACTCATTCACACTCAAACATCTTGAAAACACTTGTAGGACAACATGATTCACTAAATTCATTGCAAAAACCTCATCTATACACTATTGGGACTAGGAATATGTAGAATTGCACTAGACAAAGAGTCTTTGGTGATTTCTAGCATTTTTCACATGTATTTGATGCTTAATCACTCAAAATGACACCGTCTCATCATTTCTTCCTAACAGGACTCCTCATTTCGTTGTAATGACTCATTCACACTCAAACATCTTGAAAACACCTTGTAGGACAACATGATTCACTAAATTCATTGCAAAAACCTCATCTATACACTATTGGGACTGGGAATATGTAGAATTGCACTAGACAAAGAGTCTTTGGTGATTTCTAGCATTTTTCACATGTATTTGATGCTTAATCACTCAAAAATGAGACCGTCTCATCATTTCTTCCTAACAGGACTCCTCATTTCGTTGTAATGACTCATTCACACTCAAACATCTTGAAAACACCTTGTAGGACAACATGATTCACTAAATTCATTGCAAAAACCTCATCTATACACTATTGGGACTGGGAATATGTAGAATTGCACTAGACAAAGAGTCTTTGGTGATTTCTAGCATTTTTCACATGTATTTGATGCTTAATCACTCAAAATGAGACCGTCTCATCATTTCTTCCTAACAGGACTCCTCATTTCGTTGTAATGACTCATTCACACTCAAACATCTTGAAAACAGCTTGTAGGACAACATGATTCACTAAATTCATTGCAAAACCTCATCTATACACTATTGGGACTAGGAATATGTAGAATTGCACTAGACAAAGAGTCTTTGGTGATTTCTAGCATTTTTCACATGTATTTGATGCTTAATCACTCAAAAATGAGACCGTCTCATCATTTCTTCCTAACAGGACTCCTCATTTCGTTGTAATGACTCATTCACACTCAAACATCTTGAAAACAGCTTGTAGGACAACATGATTCACTAAATTCATTGCAAAACCTCATCTATACACTATTGGGACTAGGAATATGTAGAATTGCACTAGACAAGGAGTCTTTGGTGATTTCTAGCATTTTTCACATGTATTTGATGCTTAATCACTCAAAATGAGACCGTCTCATCATTTCTTCCTAACAGGACTCCTCATTTCGTTGTAATG
This sequence comes from Bruguiera gymnorhiza, assembly GCA_020883675.1. NCBI lineage: Eukaryota > Viridiplantae > Streptophyta > Magnoliopsida > Malpighiales > Rhizophoraceae > Bruguiera > Bruguiera gymnorhiza. The sequence goes on from JAIRCJ010000040.1 coordinate 759,755, forward strand.
ACTCATTCACACTCAAACATCTTGAAAACACCTTGTAGGACAACATGATTCACTAAATTCATTGCAAAACCTCATCTATACACTATTGGGACTAGGAATATGTAGAATTGCACTAGACAAAGAGTCTTTGGTGATTCTAGCATTTTTCACATGTATTTGATGCTTAATCACTCAAAAATGACACCGTCTCATCATTTCTTCCTAACAGGACTCCTCATTTCGTTGTAATGACTCATTCACACTCAAACATCTTGAAAACACCTTGTAGGACAACATGATTCCCTAAATTCATTGCAAAACCTCATCTATACACTATTGGGACTAGGGAATATGTAGAATTGCACTAGACAAAGAGTCTTTGGTGATTTCTAGCATTTTTCACATGTATTTGATGCTTAATCACTCAAAAATGACACCGTCTCATCATTTCTTCCTAACAGGACTCCTCATTTCGTTGTAATGACTCATTCACACTCAAACATCTTGAAAACACCTTGTAGGACAACATGATTCACTAAATTCATTGCAAAAACCTCATCTATACACTATTGGGACTAGGAATATGTAGAATTGCACTAGACAAAGAGTCTTTGGTGATTTCTAGCATTTTTCACATGTATTTGATGCTTAATCACTCAAAAATGAGACCGTCTCATCATTTCTTCCTAACAGGACTCCTCATTTCGTTGTAATGACTCATTCACACTCAAACATCTTGAAAACACTTGTAGGACAACATGATTCCCTAAATTCATTGCAAAAACTCATCTATACACTATTGGGACTAGGAATATGTAGAATTGCACTAGACAAAGAGTCTTTGGTGATTTCTAGCATTTTTCACATGTATTTGATGCTTAATCACTCAAAAGTGAGACCGTCTCATCATTTCTTCCTAACAGGACTCCTCATTTCGTTGTAATGACTCATTCACACTCAAACATCTTGAAAACACCTTGTAGGACAACATGATTCACTAAATTCATTGCAAAACCTCATCTATACACTATTGGGACTAGGAATATGTAGAATTGCACTAGACAAAGAGTCTTTGGTGATTTCTAGCATTTTTCACATGTATTTGATGCTTAATCACTCAAAAATGACACCGTCTCATCATTTCTTCCTAACAGGACTCCTCATTTCGTTGTAATGACTCATTCACACTCAAACATCTTGAAAACACCTTGTAGGACAACATGATTCCCTAAATTCATTGCAAAAACCTCATCTATACGCTATTGGGACTGGGAATATGTAGAATTGCACTAGACAAAGAGTCTTTGGTGATTTCTAGCATTTTTCACATGTATTTGATGCTTAATCACTCAAAAGTGAGACCGTCTCATCATTTCTTCCTAACAGGACTCCTCATTTCGTTGTAATGACTCATTCACACTCAAACATCTTGAAAACAGCTTGTAGGACAACATGATTCACTAAATTCATTGCAAAAACCTCATCTATACACTATTGGGACTAGGAATATGTAGAATTGCACTAGACAAGAGTCTTTGGTGATTTCTAGCATTTTTCACATGTATTTGATGCTTAATCACTCAAAAATGAGACCGTCTCATCATTTCTTCCTAACAGGACTCCTCATTTCGTTGTAATGACTCATTCACACTCAAACATCTTGAAAACACCTTGTAGGACAACATGATTCCCTAAATTCATTGCAAAACCTCATCTATACACTATTGGGACTGGGAATATGTAGAATTGCACTAGACAAAGAGTCTTTGGTGATTTCTAGCATTTTTCACATGTATTTGATGCTTAATCACTCAAAATGACACCGTCTCATCATTTCTTCCTAACAGGACTCCTCATTTCGTTGTAATGACTCATTCACACTCAAACATCTTGAAAACACCTTGTAGGACAACATGATTCACTAAATTCATTGCAAAAACCTCATCTATACACTATTGGGACTAGGAATATGTAGAATTGCACTAGACAAAGAGTCTTTGGTGATTTCTAGCATTTTTCACATGTATTTGATGCTTAATCACTCAAAATGACACCGTCTCATCATTTCTTCCTAACAGGACTCCTCATTTCGTTGTAATGACTCATTCACACTCAAACATCTTGAAACAGCTTGTAGGACAACATGATTCACTAAATTCATTGCAAAAACCTCATCTATACACTATTGGGACTAGGAATATGTAGAATTGCACTAGACAAGAGTCTTTGGTGATTTCTAGCATTTTTCACATGTATTTGATGCTTAATCACTCAAAATGAGACCGTCTCATCATTTCTTCCTAACAGGACTCCTCATTTCGTTGTAATGACTCATTCACACTCAAACATCTTGAAAACAGCTTGTAGGACAACATGATTCCCTAAATTCATTGCAAAACCTCATCTATACACTATTGGGACTAGGAATATGTAGAATTGCACTAGACAAAGAGTCTTTGGTGATTTCTAGCATTTTTCACATGTATTTGATGCTTAATCACTCAAAATGAGACCGTCTCATCATTTCTTCCTAACAGGACTCCTCATTTCGTTGTAATGACTCATTCACACTCAAACATCTTGAAAACAGCTTGTAGGACAACATGATTCACTAAATTCATTGCAAAACCTCATCTATACACTATTGGGACTAGGAATATGTAGAATTGCACTAGACAAGGAGTCTTTGGTGATTTCTAGCATTTTTCACATGTATTTGATGCTTAATCACTCAAAAATGACACCGTCTCATCATTTCTTCCTAACAGGACTCCTCATTTCGTTGTAATGACTCATTCACACTCAAACATCTTGAAAACACCTTGTAGGACAACATGATTCCCTAAATTCATTGCAAAAACCTCATCTATACACTATTGGGACTAGGAATATGTAGAATTGCACTAGACAAAGAGTCTTTGGTGATTTCTAGCATTTTTCACATGTATTTGATGCTTAATCACTCAAAAATGACACCGTCTCATCATTTCTTCCTAACAGGACTCCTCATTTCGTTGTAATGACTCATTCACACTCAAACATCTTGAAAACAGCTTGTAGGACAACATGATTCACTAAATTCATTGCAAAACCTCATCTATACACTATTGGACTAGGAATATGTAGAATTGCACTAGACAAGGAGTCTTTGGTGATTTCTAGCATTTTTCACATGTATTTGATGCTTAATCATTCAAAATGACACCGTCTCATCATTTCTTCCTAACAGGACTCCTCATTTCGTTGTAATGACTCATTCACACTCAAACATCTTGAAAACACCTTGTAGGACAACATGATTCCCTAAATTCATTGCAAAAACCTCATCTATACACTATTGGGACTGGGAATATGTAGAATTGCACTAGACAAGAGTCTTTGGTGATTTCTAGCATTTTTCACATGTATTTGATGCTTCAATCACTCAAAAGTGACACCGTCTCATCATTTCTTCCTAACAGGACTCCTCATTTCGTTGTAATGACTCATTCACACTCAAACATCTTGAAAACACCTTGTAGGACAACATGATTCCCTAAATTCATTGCAAAAACCTCATCTATACACTATTGGGACTAGGAATATGTAGAATTGCACTAGACAAAGAGTCTTTGGTGATTTCTAGCATTTTTCACATGTATTTGATGCTTAATCACTCAAAAATGACACCGTCTCATCATTTCTTCCTAACAGGACTCCTCATTTCGTTGTAATGACTCATTCACACTCAAACATCTTGAAAACACTCTGTAGGACAACATGATTCACTAAATTCATTGCAAAAACCTCATCTATACACTATTGGACTGGGAATATGTAGAATTGCACTAGACAAAGAGTCTTTGGTGATTTCTAGCATTTTTCACATGTATTTGATGCTTAATCACTCAAAAGTGAGACCGTCTCATCATTTCTTCCTAACAGACTCCTCATTTCGTTGTAATGACTCATTCACCACTCAAACATCTTGAAACAGCTTGTAGGACAACATGATTCACTAAATTCATTGCAAAACCTCATCTATACACTATTGGGACTAGGAATATGTAGAATTGCACTAGACAAAGAGTCTTTGGTGATTTCTAGCATTTTTCACATGTATTGATGCTTAATCACTCAAAAATGACACCGTCTCATCATTTCTTCCTAACAGGACTCCTCATTTCGTTGTAATGACTCATTCACACTCAAACATCTTGAAAACCGTTGTAGGACAACATGATTCCTAAATTCATTGCAAAATCCTCATCTATACACTATTGGGACTAGGAATATGTAGAATTGCACTAGACAAAGAGTCTTTGTGATTTCTAGCATTTTTCACATGTATTTAATCACTCAAAAATGAACCANCCATGATTCACTAAATTCATTGCAAAACCTCATCTATACACTATTGGGACTAGGAATATGTAGAATTGCACTAGACAAGAGTCTTTGGTGATTTCTAGCATTTTTCACATGTATTTGATGCTTAATCACTCAAAAATGACACCGTCTCATCATTTCTTCCTAACAGGACTCCTCATTTCGTTGTAATGACTCATTCACACTCAAACATCTTGAAAACACTTGTAGGACAACATGATTCCCTAAATTCATTGCAAAATACTCATCTATACACTATTGGGACTGGGAATATGTAGAATTGCACTAGACAAGAGTCTTTGGTGATTTCTAGCATTTTTCACATGTATTTGATGCTTAATCACTCAAAAGTGAGACCGTCTCATCATTTCTTCCTAACAGGACTCCTCATTTCGTTGTAATGACTCATTCACACTCAAACATCTTGAAAACAGCTTGTAGGACAACATGATTCACTAAATTCATTGCAAAAACCTCATCTATACACTATTGGGACTAGGAATATGTAGAATTGCACTAGACAAGGAGTCTTTGGTGATTTCTAGCATTTTCACATGTATTTGATGCTTAATCACTCAAAAATGACACCGTCTCATCATTTCTTCCTAACAGGACTCCTCATTTCGTTGTAATGACTCATTCACACTCAAACATCTTGAAAACACCTTGTAGGACAACATGATTCACTAAATTCATTGCAAAACCTCATCTATACCTATTGGGACTGGAATATGTAGAATTGCACTAGACAAAGAGTCTTTGGTGATTTCTAGCATTTTTCACATGTATTTGATGCTTAATCACTCAAAATGACACCGTCTCATCATTTCTTCCTAACAGGACTCCTCATTTCGTTGTAATGACTCATTCACACTCAAACATCTTGAAAACAGCTTGTAGGACAACATGATTCACTAAATTCATTGCAAAAACCTCATCTATACACTATTGGGACTAGGAATATGTAGAATTGCACTAGACAAGGAGTCTTTGGTGATTTCTAGCATTTTTCACATGTATTTGATGCTTAATCACTCAAAAATGACACCGTCTCATCATTTCTTCCTAACAGGACTCCTCATTTCGTTGTAATGACTCATTCACACTCAAACATCTTGAAAACACCTTGTAGGACAACATGATTCCCTAAATTCATTGCAAAATCCTCATCTATACACTATTGGGACTGGGAATATGTAGAATTGCACTAGACAAAGAGTCTTTGGTGATTTCTAGCATTTTTCACATGTATTTGATGCTTAATCACTCAAAAGTGAGACCGTCTCATCATTTCTTCCTAACAGGACTCCTCATTTCGTTGTAATGACTCATTCACACTCAAACATCTTGAAAACACCTTGTAGGACAACATGATTCCTAAATTCATTGCAAAAACCTCATCTATACACTATTGGGACTAGGAATATGTAGAATTGCACTAGACAAGAGTCTTTGGTGATTTCTAGCATTTTTCACATGTATTTGATGCTTAATCACTCAAAAGTGACACCGTCTCATCATTTCTTCCTAACAGGACTCCTCATTTCGTTGTAATGACTCATTCACACTCAAACATCTTGAAAACAGCTTGTAGGACAACATGATTCACTAAATTCATTGCAAAAACCTCATCTATACACTATTGGGACTAGGAATATGTAGAATTGCACTAGACAAAGAGTCTTTGGTGATTTCTAGCATTTTTCACATGTATTTGATGCTTAATCACTCAAAATGAGACCGTCTCATCATTTCTTCCTAACAGGACTCCTCATTTCGTTGTAATGACTCATTCACACTCAAACATCTTGAAAACACCTTGTAGGACAACATGATTCCCTAAATTCATTGCAAAAACCTCATCTATACACTATTGGGACTAGGAATATGTAGAATTGCACTAGACAAAGGAGTCTTTGGTGATTTCTAGCATTTTTCACATGTATTTGATGCTTAATCACTCAAAATGACACCGTCTCATCATTTCTTCCTAACAGGACTCCTCATTTCGTTGTAATGACTCATTCACACTCAAACATCTTGAAAACACCTTGTAGGACAACATGATTCCTAAATTCATTGCAAAAACCTCATCTATACACTATTGGGACTGGGAATATGTAGAATTGCACTAGACAAAGAGTCTTTGGTGATTTCTAGCATTTTTCACATGTATTTGATGCTTAATCACTCAAAAGTGAGACCGTCTCATCATTTCTTCCTAACAGGACTCCTCATTTCGTTGTAATGACTCATTCACACTCAAACATCTTGAAAACAGCTTGTAGGACAACATGATTCCTAAATTCATTGCAAAACCTCATCTATACACTATTGGGACTAGGAATATGTAGAATTGCACTAGACAAAGAGTCTTTGGTGATTTCTAGCATTTTTCACATGTATTTGATGCTTAATCACTCAAAATGACACCGTCTCATCATTTCTTCCTAACAGGACTCCTCATTTCGTTGTAATGACTCATTCACACTCAAACATCTTGAAAACACCTTGTAGGACAACATGATTCCCTAAATTCATTGCAAAAACCTCATCTATACACTATTGGGACTGGGAATATGTAGAATTGCACTAGACAAAGAGTCTTTGGTGATTTCTAGCATTTTTCACATGTATTTGATGCTTAATCACTCAAAATGACACCGTCTCATCATTTCTTCCTAACAGGACTCCTCATTTCGTTGTAATGACTCATTCACACTCAAACATCTTGAAAACACCTTGTAGGACAACATGATTCCTAAATTCATTGCAAAACCTCATCTATACACTATTGGGACTAGGAATATGTAGAATTGCACTAGACAAAGAGTCTTTGGTGATTTCTAGCATTTTTCACATGTATTTGATGCTTAATCACTCAAAATGAGACCGTCTCATCATTTCTTCCTAACAGGACTCCTCATTTCGTTGTAATGACTCATTCACACTCAAACATCTTGAAAACACCTTGTAGGACAACATGATTCCCTAAATTCATTGCAAAAACCTCATCTATACACTATTGGGACTAGGAATATGTAGAATTGCACTAGACAAAGAGTCTTTGGTGATTTCTAGCATTTTTCACATGTATTTGATGCTTAATCACTCAAAAATGACACCGTCTCATCATTTCTTCCTAACAGGACTCCTCATTTCGTTGTAATGACTCATTCACACTCAAACATCTTGAAAACACCTTGTAGGACAACATGATTCCTAAATTCATTGCAAAACCTCATCTATACACTATTGGGACTGGGAATATGTAGAATTGCACTAGACAAAGAGTCTTTGGTGATTTCTAGCATTTTTCACATGTATTTGATGCTTAATCACTCAAAATGAGACCGTCTCATCATTTCTTCCTAACAGGACTCCTCATTTCGTTGTAATGACTCATTCACACTCAAACATCTTGAAAACACCTTGTAGGACAACATGATTCACTAAATTCATTGCAAAACCTCATCTATACACTATTGGGACTAGGAATATGTAGAATTGCACTAGACAAAGAGTCTTTGGTGATTTCTAGCATTTTTCACATGTATTTGATGCTTAATCACTCAAAATGACACCGTCTCATCATTTCTTCCTAACAGGACTCCTCATTTCGTTGTAATGACTCATTCACACTCAAACATCTTGAAAACACCTTGTAGGACAACATGATTCCCTAAATTCATTGCAAAAACCTCATCTATACACTATTGGGACTGGGAATATGTAGAATTGCACTAGACAAAGAGTCTTTGGTGATTTCTAGCATTTTTCACATGTATTTGATGCTTAATCACTCAAAATGACACCGTCTCATCATTTCTTCCTAACAGGACTCCTCATTTCGTTGTAATGACTCATTCACACTCAAACATCTTGAAAACACCTTGTAGGACAACATGATTCCCTAAATTCATTGCAAAAACCTCATCTATACACTATTGGGACTGGGAATATGTAGAATTGCACTAGACAAAGAGTCTTTGGTGATTTCTAGCATTTTTCACATGTATTTGATGCTTAATCACTCAAAAATGACACCGTCTCATCATTTCTTCCTAACAGGACTCCTCATTTCGTTGTAATGACTCATTCACACTCAAACATCTTGAAAACACCTTGTAGGACAACATGATTCACTAAATTCATTGCAAAAACCTCATCTATACACTATTGGGACTAGGAATATGTAGAATTGCACTAGACAAAGAGTCTTTGGTGATTTCTAGCATTTTTCACATGTATTTGATGCTTAATCACTCAAAAATGACACCGTCTCATCATTTCTTCCTAACAGGACTCCTCATTTCGTTGTAATGACTCATTCACACTCAAACATCTTGAAAACACCTTGTAGGACAACATGATTCCCTAAATTCATTGCAAAATCCTCATCTATACACTATTGGGACTGGGAATATGTAGAATTGCACTAGACAAAGAGTCTTTGGTGATTTCTAGCATTTTTCACATGTATTTGATGCTTAATCACTCAAAATGACACCGTCTCATCATTTCTTCCTAACAGGACTCCTCATTTCGTTGTAATGACTCATTCACACTCAAACATCTTGAAAACACCTTGTAGGACAACATGATTCACTAAATTCATTGCAAAAACCTCATCTATACACTATTGGGACTAGGGAATATGTAGAATTGCACTAGACAAAGAGTCTTTGGTGATTTCTAGCATTTTTCACATGTATTTGATGCTTAATCACTCAAAATGAGACCGTCTCATCATTTCTTCCTAACAGGACTCCTCATTTCGTTGTAATGACTCATTCACACTCAAACATCTTGAAAACACCTTGTAGGACAACATGATTCACTAAATTCATTGCAAAAACCTCATCTATACACTATTGGGACTGGGAATATGTAGAATTGCACTAGACAAAGAGTCTTTGGTGATTTCTAGCATTTTTCACATGTATTTGATGCTTAATCACTCAAAAATGACACCGTCTCATCATTTCTTCCTAACAGGACTCCTCATTTCGTTGTAATGACTCATTCACACTCAAACATCTTGAAAACACCTTGTAGGACAACATGATTCACTAAATTCATTGCAAAAACCTCATCTATACACTATTGGGACTAGGAATATGTAGAATTGCACTAGACAAAGAGTCTTTGGTGATTTCTAGCATTTTTCACATGTATTTGATGCTTAATCACTCAAAAATGACACCGTCTCATCATTTCTTCCTAACAGGACTCCTCATTTCGTTGTAATGACTCATTCACACTCAAACATCTTGAAAACACCTTGTAGGACAACATGATTCACTAAATTCATTGCAAAAACCTCATCTATACACTATTGGGACTAGGAATATGTAGAATTGCACTAGACAAAGAGTCTTTGGTGATTTCTAGCATTTTTCACATGTATTTGATGCTTAATCACTCAAAATGAGACCGTCTCATCATTTCTTCCTAACAGGACTCCTCATTTCGTTGTAATGACTCATTCACACTCAAACATCTTGAAAACACCTTGTAGGACAACATGATTCCCTAAATTCATTGCAAAACCTCATCTATACACTATTGGGACTGGGAATATGTAGAATTGCACTAGACAAAGAGTCTTTGGTGATTTCTAGCATTTTTCACATGTATTTGATGCTTAATCACTCAAAAGTGAGACCGTCTCATCATTTCTTCCTAACAGGACTCCTCATTTCGTTGTAATGACTCATTCACACTCAAACATCTTGAAAACACCTTGTAGGACAACATGATTCCCTAAATTCATTGCAAAAACCTCATCTATACGCTATTGGGACTGGGAATATGTAGAATTGCACTAGACAAAGAGTCTTTGGTGATTTCTAGCATTTTTCACATGTATTTGATGCTTAATCACTCAAAAATGAGACCGTCTCATCATTTCTTCCTAACAGGACTCCTCATTTCGTTGTAATGACTCATTCACACTCAAACATCTTGAAAACACCTTGTAGGACAACATGATTCCCTAAATTCATTGCAAAAACCTCATCTATACACTATTGGGACTGGGAATATGTAGAATTGCACTAGACAAAGAGTCTTTGGTGATTTCTAGCATTTTTCACATGTATTTGATGCTTAATCACTCAAAATGACACCGTCTCATCATTTCTTCCTAACAGGACTCCTCATTTCGTTGTAATGACTCATTCACACTCAAACATCTTCAAAACACCTTGTAGGACAACATGATTCCCTAAATTCATTGCAAAACCTCATCTATACACTATTGGGACTGGGAATATGTAGAATTGCACTAGACAAAGAGTCTTTGGTGATTTCTAGCATTTTTCACATGTATTTGATGCTTAATCACTCAAAAGTGAGACCGTCTCATCATTTCTTCCTAACAGGACTCCTCATTTCGTTGTAATGACTCATTCACACTCAAACATCTTGAAAACACCTTGTAGGACAACATGATTCCTAAATTCATTGCAAAAACCTCATCTATACACTATTGGGACTGGGAATATGTAGAATTGCACTAGACAAAGAGTCTTTGGTGATTTCTAGCATTTTTCACATGTATTTGATGCTTAATCACTCAAAAATGACACCGTCTCATCATTTCTTCCTAACAGGACTCCTCATTTCGTTGTAATGACTCATTCACACTCAAACATCTTGAAAACACCTTGTAGGACAACATGATTCCCTAAATTCATTGCAAAATCCTCATCTATACACTATTGGGACTGGGAATATGTAGAATTGCACTAGACAAAGAGTCTTTGGTGATTTCTAGCATTTTTCACATGTATTTGATGCTTAATCACTCAAAATGAGACCGTCTCATCATTTCTTCCTAACAGGACTCCTCATTTCGTTGTAATGACTCATTCACACTCAAACATCTTGAAAACACCTTGTAGGACAACATGATTCACTAAATTCATTGCAAAAACCTCATCTATACACTATTGGGACTGGAATATGTAGAATTGCACTAGACAAAGAGTCTTTGGTGATTTCTAGCATTTTTCACATGTATTTGATGCTTAATCACTCAAAAATGACACCGTCTCATCATTTCTTCCTAACAGGACTCCTCATTTCGTTGTAATGACTCATTCACACTCAAACATCTTGAAAACACCTTGTAGGACAACATGATTCCCTAAATTCATTGCAAAAACCTCATCTATACACTATTGGGACTAGGAATATGTAGAATTGCACTAGACAAAGAGTCTTTGGTGATTTCTAGCATTTTTCACATGTATTTGATGCTTAATCACTCAAAATGACACCGTCTCATCATTTCTTCCTAACAGGACTCCTCATTTCGTTGTAATGACTCATTCACACTCAAACATCTTGAAAACACCTTGTAGGACAACATGATTCCCTAAATTCATTGCAAAAACCTCATCTATACACTATTGGGACTGGGAATATGTAGAATTGCACTAGACAAAGAGTCTTTGGTGATTTCTAGCATTTTTCACATGTATTTGATGCTTAATCACTCAAAAATGAGACCGTCTCATCATTTCTTCCTAACAGGACTCCTCATTTCGTTGTAATGACTCATTCACACTCAAACATCTTGAAAACACCTTGTAGGACAACATGATTCACTAAATTCATTGCAAAAACCTCATCTATACACTATTGGGACTAGGAATATGTAGAATTGCACTAGACAAAGAGTCTTTGGTGATTTCTAGCATTTTTCACATGTATTTGATGCTTAATCACTCAAAAATGACACCGTCTCATCATTTCTTCCTAACAGGACTCCTCATTTCGTTGTAATGACTCATTCACACTCAAACATCTTGAAAACACCTTGTAGGACAACATGATTCACTAAATTCATTGCAAAAACCTCATCTATACACTATTGGGACTAGGAATATGTAGAATTGCACTAGACAAAGAGTCTTTGGTGATTTCTAGCATTTTTCACATGTATTTGATGCTTAATCACTCAAAAATGACACCGTCTCATCATTTCTTCCTAACAGGACTCCTCATTTCGTTGTAATGACTCATTCACACTCAAACATCTTGAAAACACCTTGTAGGACAACATGATTCCCTAAATTCATTGCAAAAACCTCATCTATACACTATTGGGACTAGGAATATGTAGAATTGCACTAGACAAGGAGTCTTTGGTGATTTCTAGCATTTTTCACATGTATTTGATGCTTAATCACTCAAAAATGACACCGTCTCATCATTTCTTCCTAACAGGACTCCTCATTTCGTTGTAATGACTCATTCACACTCAAACATCTTGAAAACACCTTGTAGGACAACATGATTCCCTAAATTCATTGCAAAAACCTCATCTATACACTATTGGGACTGGGAATATGTAGAATTGCACTAGACAAAGAGTCTTTGGTGATTTCTAGCATTTTTCACATGTATTTGATGCTTAATCACTCAAAATGAGACCGTCTCATCATTTCTTCCTAACAGGACTCCTCATTTCGTTGTAATGACTCATTCACACTCAAACATCTTGAAAACACCTTGTAGGACAACATGATTCACTAAATTCATTGCAAAAACCTCATCTATACACTATTGGGACTGGGAATATGTAGAATTGCACTAGACAAAGAGTCTTTGGTGATTTCTAGCATTTTTCACATGTATTTGATGCTTAATCACTCAAAAATGACACCGTCTCATCATTTCTTCCTAACAGGACTCCTCATTTCGTTGTAATGACTCATTCACACTCAAACATCTTGAAAACACCTTGTAGGACAACATGATTCCCTAAATTCATTGCAAAATCCTCATCTATACACTATTGGGACTGGGAATATGTAGAATTGCACTAGACAAAGAGTCTTTGGTGATTTCTAGCATTTTTCACATGTATTTGATGCTTAATCACTCAAAAGTGAGACCGTCTCATCATTTCTTCCTAACAGGACTCCTCATTTCGTTGTAATGACTCATTCACACTCAAACATCTTGAAAACACCTTGTAGGACAACATGATTCCCTAAATTCATTGCAAAAACCTCATCTATACACTATTGGGACTGGGAATATGTAGAATTGCACTAGACAAAGAGTCTTTGGTGATTTCTAGCATTTTTCACATGTATTTGATGCTTAATCACTCAAAAATGACACCGTCTCATCATTTCTTCCTAACAGGACTCCTCATTTCGTTGTAATGACTCATTCACACTCAAACATCTTGAAAACACCTTGTAGGACAACATGATTCACTAAATTCATTGCAAAAACCTCATCTATACACTATTGGGACTGGGAATATGTAGAATTGCACTAGACAAAGAGTCTTTGGTGATTTCTAGCATTTTTCACATGTATTTGATGCTTAATCACTCAAAAATGACACCGTCTCATCATTTCTTCCTAACAGGACTCCTCATTTCGTTGTAATGACTCATTCACACTCAAACATCTTGAAAACACCTTGTAGGACAACATGATTCCCTAAATTCATTGCAAAATCCTCATCTATACACTATTGGGACTGGGAATATGTAGAATTGCACTAGACAAAGAGTCTTTGGTGATTTCTAGCATTTTTCACATGTATTTGATGCTTAATCACTCAAAAGTGAGACCGTCTCATCATTTCTTCCTAACAGGACTCCTCATTTCGTTGTAATGACTCATTCACACTCAAACATCTTGAAAACACCTTGTAGGACAACATGATTCACTAAATTCATTGCAAAAACCTCATCTATACACTATTGGGACTAGGAATATGTAGAATTGCACTAGACAAAGAGTCTTTGGTGATTTCTAGCATTTTTCACATGTATTTGATGCTTAATCACTCAAAAATGACACCGTCTCATCATTTCTTCCTAACAGGACTCCTCATTTCGTTGTAATGACTCATTCACACTCAAACATCTTGAAAACACCTTGTAGGACAACATGATTCCCTAAATTCATTGCAAAATCCTCATCTATACACTATTGGGACTGGGAATATGTAGAATTGCACTAGACAAAGAGTCTTTGGTGATTTCTAGCATTTTTCACATGTATTTGATGCTTAATCACTCAAAATGACACCGTCTCATCATTTCTTCCTAACAGGACTCCTCATTTCGTTGTAATGACTCATTCACACTCAAACATCTTGAAAACACCTTGTAGGACAACATGATTCACTAAATTCATTGCAAAAACCTCATCTATACACTATTGGGACTAGGAATATGTAGAATTGCACTAGACAAAGAGTCTTTGGTGATTTCTAGCATTTTTCACATGTATTTGATGCTTAATCACTCAAAAATGACACCGTCTCATCATTTCTTCCTAACAGGACTCCTCATTTCGTTGTAATGACTCATTCACACTCAAACATCTTGAAAACACCTTGTAGGACAACATGATTCCCTAAATTCATTGCAAAAACCTCATCTATACACTATTGGGACTGGGAATATGTAGAATTGCACTAGACAAAGAGTCTTTGGTGATTTCTAGCATTTTTCACATGTATTTGATGCTTAATCACTCAAAATGAGACCGTCTCATCATTTCTTCCTAACAGGACTCCTCATTTCGTTGTAATGACTCATTCACACTCAAACATCTTGAAAACACCTTGTAGGACAACATGATTCCCTAAATTCATTGCAAAAACCTCATCTATACACTATTGGGACTGGGAATATGTAGAATTGCACTAGACAAAGAGTCTTTGGTGATTTCTAGCATTTTTCACATGTATTTGATGCTTAATCACTCAAAATGAGACCGTCTCATCATTTCTTCCTAACAGGACTCCTCATTTCGTTGTAATGACTCATTCACACTCAAACATCTTGAAAACACCTTGTAGGACAACATGATTCACTAAATTCATTGCAAAAACCTCATCTATACACTATTGGGACTAGGAATATGTAGAATTGCACTAGACAAGAGTCTTTGGTGATTTCTAGCATTTTTCACATGTATTTGATGCTTAATCACTCAAAAGTGAGACCGTCTCATCATTTCTTCCTAACAGGACTCCTCATTTCGTTGTAATGACTCATTCACACTCAAACATCTTGAAAACACCTTGTAGGACAACATGATTCACTAAATTCATTGCAAAAACCTCATCTATACACTATTGGGACTAGGAATATGTAGAATTGCACTAGACAAGAGTCTTTGGTGATTTCTAGCATTTTTCACATGTATTTGATGCTTAATCACTCAAAAATGACACCGTCTCATCATTTCTTCCTAACAGGACTCCTCATTTCGTTGTAATGACTCATTCACACTCAAACATCTTGAAAACACCTTGTAGGACAACATGATTCACTAAATTCATTGCAAAAACCTCATCTATACACTATTGGGACTAGGAATATGTAGAATTGCACTAGACAAGGAGTCTTTGGTGATTTCTAGCATTTTTCACATGTATTTGATGCTTAATCACTCAAAAATGACACCGTCTCATCATTTCTTCCTAACAGGACTCCTCATTTCGTTGTAATGACTCATTCACACTCAAACATCTTGAAAACACCTTGTAGGACAACATGATTCCCTAAATTCATTGCAAAATCCTCATCTATACACTATTGGGACTGGGAATATGTAGAATTGCACTAGACAAAGAGTCTTTGGTGATTTCTAGCATTTTTCACATGTATTTGATGCTTAATCACTCAAAAGTGAGACCGTCTCATCATTTCTTCCTAACAGGACTCCTCATTTCGTTGTAATGACTCATTCACACTCAAACATCTTGAAAACAGCTTGTAGGACAACATGATTCACTAAATTCATTGCAAAAACCTCATCTATACACTATTGGGACTAGGAATATGTAGAATTGCACTAGACAAGGAGTCTTTGGTGATTTCTAGCATTTTTCACATGTATTTGATGCTTAATCACTCAAAAATGAGACCGTCTCATCATTTCTTCCTAACAGGACTCCTCATTTCGTTGTAATGACTCATTCACACTCAAACATCTTGAAAACACCTTGTAGGACAACATGATTCCCTAAATTCATTGCAAAATCCTCATCTATACACTATTGGGACTGGGAATATGTAGAATTGCACTAGACAAAGAGTCTTTGGTGATTTCTAGCATTTTTCACATGTATTTGATGCTTAATCACTCAAAAATGACACCGTCTCATCATTTCTTCCTAACAGGACTCCTCATTTCGTTGTAATGACTCATTCACACTCAAACATCTTGAAAACACCTTGTAGGACAACATGATTCCCTAAATTCATTGCAAAATCCTCATCTATACACTATTGGGACTGGGAATATGTAGAATTGCACTAGACAAAGAGTCTTTGGTGATTTCTAGCATTTTTCACATGTATTTGATGCTTAATCACTCAAAAATGACACCGTCTCATCATTTCTTCCTAACAGGACTCCTCATTTCGTTGTAATGACTCATTCACACTCAAACATCTTGAAAACACCTTGTAGGACAACATGATTCCCTAAATTCATTGCAAAAACCTCATCTATACACTATTGGGACTGGGAATATGTAGAATTGCACTAGACAAAGAGTCTTTGGTGATTTCTAGCATTTTTCACATGTATTTGATGCTTAATCACTCAAAAATGACACCGTCTCATCATTTCTTCCTAACAGGACTCCTCATTTCGTTGTAATGACTCATTCACACTCAAACATCTTGAAAACACCTTGTAGGACAACATGATTCCCTAAATTCATTGCAAAATCCTCATCTATACACTATTGGGACTGGGAATATGTAGAATTGCACTAGACAAAGAGTCTTTGGTGATTTCTAGCATTTTTCACATGTATTTGATGCTTAATCACTCAAAAATGACACCGTCTCATCATTTCTTCCTAACAGGACTCCTCATTTCGTTGTAATGACTCATTCACACTCAAACATCTTGAAAACACCTTGTAGGACAACATGATTCACTAAATTCATTGCAAAAACCTCATCTATACACTATTGGGACTGGGAATATGTAGAATTGCACTAGACAAAGAGTCTTTGGTGATTTCTAGCATTTTTCACATGTATTTGATGCTTAATCACTCAAAATGAGACCGTCTCATCATTTCTTCCTAACAGGACTCCTCATTTCGTTGTAATGACTCATTCACACTCAAACATCTTGAAAACACCTTGTAGGACAACATGATTCACTAAATTCATTGCAAAAACCTCATCTATACACTATTGGGACTAGGAATATGTAGAATTGCACTAGACAAAGAGTCTTTGGTGATTTCTAGCATTTTTCACATGTATTTGATGCTTAATCACTCAAAAATGACACCGTCTCATCATTTCTTCCTAACAGGACTCCTCATTTCGTTGTAATGACTCATTCACACTCAAACATCTTGAAAACACCTTGTAGGACAACATGATTCACTAAATTCATTGCAAAAACCTCATCTATACACTATTGGGACTAGGAATATGTAGAATTGCACTAGACAAAGAGTCTTTGGTGATTTCTAGCATTTTTCACATGTATTTGATGCTTAATCACTCAAAAATGACACCGTCTCATCATTTCTTCCTAACAGGACTCCTCATTTCGTTGTAATGACTCATTCACACTCAAACATCTTGAAAACACCTTGTAGGACAACATGATTCCCTAAATTCATTGCAAAATCCTCATCTATACACTATTGGGACTGGGAATATGTAGAATTGCACTAGACAAAGAGTCTTTGGTGATTTCTAGCATTTTTCACATGTATTTGATGCTTAATCACTCAAAAATGAGACCGTCTCATCATTTCTTCCTAACAGGACTCCTCATTTCGTTGTAATGACTCATTCACACTCAAACATCTTGAAAACACCTTGTAGGACAACATGATTCACTAAATTCATTGCAAAAACCTCATCTATACACTATTGGGACTAGGAATATGTAGAATTGCACTAGACAAAGAGTCTTTGGTGATTTCTAGCATTTTTCACATGTATTTGATGCTTAATCACTCAAAATGACACCGTCTCATCATTTCTTCCTAACAGGACTCCTCATTTCGTTGTAATGACTCATTCACACTCAAACATCTTGAAAACACCTTGTAGGACAACATGATTCCCTAAATTCATTGCAAAATCCTCATCTATACACTATTGGGACTGGGAATATGTAGAATTGCACTAGACAAAGAGTCTTTGGTGATTTCTAGCATTTTTCACATGTATTTGATGCTTAATCACTCAAAATGACACCGTCTCATCATTTCTTCCTAACAGGACTCCTCATTTCGTTGTAATGACTCATTCACACTCAAACATCTTGAAAACACCTTGTAGGACAACATGATTCACTAAATTCATTGCAAAACCTCATCTATACACTATTGGGACTGGGAATATGTAGAATTGCACTAGACAAAGAGTCTTTGGTGATTTCTAGCATTTTTCACATGTATTTGATGCTTAATCACTCAAAAATGACACCGTCTCATCATTTCTTCCTAACAGGACTCCTCATTTCGTTGTAATGACTCATTCACACTCAAACATCTTGAAAACACCTTGTAGGACAACATGATTCCCTAAATTCATTGCAAAACCTCATCTATACACTATTGGGACTGGGAATATGTAGAATTGCACTAGACAAAGAGTCTTTGGTGATTTCTAGCATTTTTCACATGTATTTGATGCTTAATCACTCAAAAATGACACCGTCTCATCATTTCTTCCTAACAGGACTCCTCATTTCGTTGTAATGACTCATTCACACTCAAACATCTTGAAAACACCTTGTAGGACAACATGATTCCCTAAATTCATTGCAAAATCCTCATCTATACACTATTGGGACTGGGAATATGTAGAATTGCACTAGACAAAGAGTCTTTGGTGATTTCTAGCATTTTTCACATGTATTTGATGCTTAATCACTCAAAAATGAGACCGTCTCATCATTTCTTCCTAACAGGACTCCTCATTTCGTTGTAATGACTCATTCACACTCAAACATCTTGAAAACACCTTGTAGGACAACATGATTCACTAAATTCATTGCAAAAACCTCATCTATACACTATTGGGACTGGAATATGTAGAATTGCACTAGACAAAGAGTCTTTGGTGATTTCTAGCATTTTTCACATGTATTTGATGCTTAATCACTCAAAATGACACCGTCTCATCATTTCTTCCTAACAGGACTCCTCATTTCGTTGTAATGACTCATTCACACTCAAACATCTTGAAAACACCTTGTAGGACAACATGATTCACTAAATTCATTGCAAAAACCTCATCTATACACTATTGGGACTAGGAATATGTAGAATTGCACTAGACAAGAGTCTTTGGTGATTTCTAGCATTTTTCACATGTATTTGATGCTTAATCACTCAAAAATGACACCGTCTCATCATTTCTTCCTAACAGGACTCCTCATTTCGTTGTAATGACTCATTCACACTCAAACATCTTGAAAACACCTTGTAGGACAACATGATTCCCTAAATTCATTGCAAAATCCTCATCTATACACTATTGGGACTGGGAATATGTAGAATTGCACTAGACAAAGAGTCTTTGGTGATTTCTAGCATTTTTCACATGTATTTGATGCTTAATCACTCAAAAATGAGACCGTCTCATCATTTCTTCCTAACAGGACTCCTCATTTCGTTGTAATGACTCATTCACACTCAAACATCTTGAAAACAGCTTGTAGGACAACATGATTCCTAAATTCATTGCAAAAACCTCATCTATACACTATTGGGACTAGGAATATGTAGAATTGCACTAGACAAGGAGTCTTTGGTGATTTCTAGCATTTTTCACATGTATTTGATGCTTAATCACTCAAAAATGACACCGTCTCATCATTTCTTCCTAACAGGACTCCTCATTTCGTTGTAATGACTCATTCACACTCAAACATCTTGAAAACACCTTGTAGGACAACATGATTCCCTAAATTCATTGCAAAATCCTCATCTATACGCTATTGGGACTGGGAATATGTAGAATTGCACTAGACAAAGAGTCTTTGGTGATTTCTAGCATTTTTCACATGTATTTGATGCTTAATCACTCAAAATGACACCGTCTCATCATTTCTTCCTAACAGGACTCCTCATTTCGTTGTAATGACTCATTCACACTCAAACATCTTGAAAACACCTTGTAGGACAACATGATTCACTAAATTCATTGCAAAAACCTCATCTATACACTATTGGGACTGGGAATATGTAGAATTGCACTAGACAAAGAGTCTTTGGTGATTTCTAGCATTTTTCACATGTATTTGATGCTTAATCACTCAAAAATGACACCGTCTCATCATTTCTTCCTAACAGGACTCCTCATTTCGTTGTAATGACTCATTCACACTCAAACATCTTGAAAACACCTTGTAGGACAACATGATTCACTAAATTCATTGCAAAAACCTCATCTATACACTATTGGGACTGGGAATATGTAGAATTGCACTAGACAAAGAGTCTTTGGTGATTTCTAGCATTTTTCACATGTATTTGATGCTTAATCACTCAAAAATGACACCGTCTCATCATTTCTTCCTAACAGGACTCCTCATTTCGTTGTAATGACTCATTCACACTCAAACATCTTGAAAACACCTTGTAGGACAACATGATTCCCTAAATTCATTGCAAAATCCTCATCTATACACTATTGGGACTGGGAATATGTAGAATTGCACTAGACAAAGAGTCTTTGGTGATTTCTAGCATTTTTCACATGTATTTGATGCTTAATCACTCAAAAGTGAGACCGTCTCATCATTTCTTCCTAACAGGACTCCTCATTTCGTTGTAATGACTCATTCACACTCAAACATCTTGAAAACACCTTGTAGGACAACATGATTCACTAAATTCATTGCAAAAACCTCATCTATACACTATTGGGACTGGGAATATGTAGAATTGCACTAGACAAAGAGTCTTTGGTGATTTCTAGCATTTTTCACATGTATTTGATGCTTAATCACTCAAAATGACACCGTCTCATCATTTCTTCCTAACAGGACTCCTCATTTCGTTGTAATGACTCATTCACACTCAAACATCTTCAAAACACCTTGTAGGACAACATGATTCACTAAATTCATTGCAAAAACCTCATCTATACACTATTGGGACTAGGAATATGTAGAATTGCACTAGACAAGGAGTCTTTGGTGATTTCTAGCATTTTTCACATGTATTTGATGCTTAATCACTCAAAAATGACACCGTCTCATCATTTCTTCCTAACAGGACTCCTCATTTCGTTGTAATGACTCATTCACACTCAAACATCTTGAAAACACCTTGTAGGACAACATGATTCCCTAAATTCATTGCAAAATCCTCATCTATACACTATTGGGACTGGGAATATGTAGAATTGCACTAGACAAAGAGTCTTTGGTGATTTCTAGCATTTTTCACATGTATTTGATGCTTAATCACTCAAAAATGACACCGTCTCATCATTTCTTCCTAACAGGACTCCTCATTTCGTTGTAATGACTCATTCACACTCAAACATCTTGAAAACACCTTGTAGGACAACATGATTCCCTAAATTCATTGCAAAATCCTCATCTATACGCTATTGGGACTGGGAATATGTAGAATTGCACTAGACAAAGAGTCTTTGGTGATTTCTAGCATTTTTCACATGTATTTGATGCTTAATCACTCAAAAGTGAGACCGTCTCATCATTTCTTCCTAACAGGACTCCTCATTTCGTTGTAATGACTCATTCACACTCAAACATCTTGAAAACAGCTTGTAGGACAACATGATTCACTAAATTCATTGCAAAAACCTCATCTATACACTATTGGGACTAGGAATATGTAGAATTGCACTAGACAAGGAGTCTTTGGTGATTTCTAGCATTTTTCACATGTATTTGATGCTTAATCTCTCAAAAATGACACCGTCTCATCATTTCTTCCTAACAGGACTCCTCATTTCGTTGTAATGACTCATTCACACTCAAACATCTTGAAAACAGCTTGTAGGACAACATGATTCCCCAAATTCTTTGCAAAATCCTCATCTATACGCTATTGGGACTGGGAATATGTAGAATTGCACTAGACAAAGAGTCTTTGGTGATTTCTAGCATTTTTCACATGTATTTCATGCTTAATCACTCAAAAGTGACACCGTCTCATCATTTCTTCCTAACAGGACTCCTCATTTCGTTGTAATGTCTCATTTACACTCAAACATCTTGAAAACAGCTTGTAGGACAACATGATTCACTAAATTCATTGCGAAAACCTCATCTATACACTATTGGGACTAGGAATATGTAGAATTGCACTAGACAAAGAGTCTTTGGTGATTTCTGGCATTTTTCACATGTATTTGATGCTTAATCACTCAAAAATGACGCCGTCTCATCATTTCCTCCAAACAGGACTACTAATTTCGTTGTAATCACTCATTCACACTCAAACATCTTGAAAAGAACATGTAGGACAACATGATTCGCTAAATTCATTGCAAAAACCTCATCTATACACTATTGGGACTAGGAATATGTAGAATTGCAGTAGACAAGGAGTCTTTGGTGATTTCTAGCATTTTTCACATGTATTTGATGCTTAATCACTCAAAAATGACACCGTTTCATCATTTCTTCCCAACACGACTCCTCATTTCGTTGTAATGACTCATTCACACTCAAACATCTTCAAAACACCTTGTAGGACAACATGATTCCCTAAATTCATTGCAAAATCATGATCTATACGCTATTGGGACTGGGAATATGTAGAATTGCACTAGACAAAGAGTCTTTGGTGATTTCTAGCATTTTTCACATGTATTTGATGCTTAATCACACTAAAGTGAGACCGTCTCATCATTTCTTCCTAACAGGACTCCTCATTTCGTTGTAATGACTCATTCACACTCAAACATCTTGAAAACAGCTAGTAGGACCTCATCATTTTCTAAATTGATTGCAAAAACATCATCTATACACTCTTCGGACTAGGAATATGTAGAATTGCACTAGACAACGAGTCTTTGGTGATTTCTAGCATTTTTCACATGTATTTAATGCTTAATCACTCAAAAATGAGACCGTCTCATCATTTCTTCCTAACAAGACTCCTCATTTCGTTGTAATGACTCATTCACACTCAAACATTTTCAAAACACCTTGTAGGATGATGCGGAAAACCCCAAAAAGACGTGGCTTAGGGACCCAACGCACACAATGAATCAAAGAACAACCAGGAAAGCTAAATCAGAGTTTAATAACACAAACCCTAGACCCAAAATTCGAAGGAACACGAACCTAGGGTATTCAAGATGGATATGGACGCCACACTCCAGAAGAGGAAGGAATTGGGAGTGATAAGTCGGTTTGAACGCCACAAGAAGAAAACCTCTTGATAAGTTCTTTAGTTCTCAAAAGAACCGAAGGAGAAACCCTTGCTTTCTATTTCACTGAAAGTTGTCTGATTTCCAAAGCTTACAAGGGGTGCCTATTTATAGACTTAGATAGCAATCCTAAAGAGGCAAAATTCCTATTTAGGAGAAATCCCTATTTTGGAGGAATTTCGGACTAATTCCAGCACATACAATGAACTCCTATTTAGGAGTGAATGCTATCACTTAGTCTGACCCATTAAGTAGTCCAATTATATTAATTAGGCCTGGGCTCTCTTTAGAACTTGAATTCGCACCATTTGAAGCTTGCTTGGCTTGAATGTCCTGAATCAGCCCATTTAGTGCTTCTTTAATCTTTTTGGCCCTAGCTCGTGTTATTGGGCCTTCTGGAATGTGTAATGGACCTCTTGCATCCATTGAAGCTCTAGCTTGTGTTATTGGGCCTTCTGGAATGGGCAATGGACTTCTTGCATCTATTGAAGCCTTCCACCCATCATCTCCATGGTTCTCATCATTCCCCCCTTCCTCAAAAGGATTCGCCCTCGAATCATCACCTACATCAAAAGGGGAAAGGTCAGAAACGTTAAATGTTGCACTCACATTATACTCACCAGGAAGTTCCAACTTATAAGCATTGTCATTAATTCGTGCTAGAACTTGGAAGGGGCCATCTCCTCTAGGTTGTAGCTTTGAACGTCTCTGTGCTGGGAATCGTTCCTTGCGCATATGCACCCAAACCCAATCACCAGGTTCAAACACCACCTTCTTTCGTCCCTTGTTGACATGGGATGCGTATTGCTCAGTTCGTTTTTCAATATGTTGCCGCACCTTCTCATGCAATTTTTTTATCATGTCAGCTTTGCGTTCACCATCAACGTTGGCATACTCATTGACAGGTATAGGTACCAAATCCAGAGGAGTCAATGGATTAAAACCATACACAATTTCAAATGGAGAGTAGCTAGTAGTAGAATGAACACTTCTATTATATGCAAACTCGACATGTGGTAAACAATCTTCCCATGTTTTCAAATTTGTTTGAATAATAGCACGCAAAAGGGTAGAAAGAGTTCGATTAACCACCTCAGTCTGCCCATCAGTTTGTGGATGACAAGTAGTTGAAACAATAGTTTAGTACCTAACTTACCCCACAAAGTCTTCCAGAAGTAGCTTAAGAACTTTGTATCTCGGTCTGAAACAATGCTCCGTGGCATGCCATGCAAACGCACTACTTCTCTATAGAACAAGTCAGCCACATTGTTTGCATCATCAGTTTTATGGCATGGGATGAAGTGTGCCATCTTTGAAAATCTATCAACAACAACAAATACAGAATCCCTACCCCGTTTTGTTCGTGGCAATCCCAGTACAAAGTCCATGGATAAATCAACCCAGGGATGGTTAGGTATGGGTAAAGGGGTATACAAGCCATGGGGTAAAACTCTAGATTTAGCCTGTTTGCATGTTATGCATTTCTCACATATCCTCTCAACATCTCGTTTCATGCGTGGCCAAAAGAAGTGTTCATTTAGGACATCTAGGGTTTTCCTAACTCCGAAATGACCCATTAGACCACCCTCATGAGCTTCTCTTACAACCAACTCCCTTAAAGAACTCATAGGCATGCATAAACGATTTTCCCTAAATAAGAAACCCTTATGCCTATAAAACTTCTCAAAGGCTGACTTCTCACATGCTCCATACACGTTAGCAAAGTCCGGATCATTCACATATAAATCTTTAATATGTTCAAATCCTAATAAGTTTGCAGTAAGTGTAGAGATAAGGGCATACCTGCGAGATAATGCATCAGCTACCACATTGTCCTTACCTTGTTTATATTTGATGTTGTAGGGAAAGGTCTCAATAAATTCAATCCACTTAGCATGTCTTTTGTTCAACTTTCCTTGTCCCTTCAAGTGCTTCAACGATTCATGGTCAGTATGGATGACAAACTCCTTGGGCCAAAGGTAATGTTGCCATGTCTCCAAAGCCCGTACCAATGCATACATCTCTTTATCATAAGTAGGATAATTAAGGCTTGCTCCACTTAGCTTTTCACTGAAGTAAGCAATTGGGCGCCTTTCCTGCATCAAAACAGCTCCAATGCCAATACCTGAAGCATCACACTCAATCTCGAAAGCTTTTTCAAAGTTAGGTAAAGCAAGTAGGGGTGCAGAACTTAATTTTTCCTTTATGCAATTAAAAGCCTTGTCTTGGTCACTACCCCACCTAAAACTCGTGTTCTTTTTATAAGCTCAGTGAGTGGTGCAGCAATGGTGCTAAAGTCCCTAACAAAGCGTCTATAGAAACTAGCTAGACCATGAAAGCTACGCACATCACTAATTGACTTAGGTGTAGGCCAATCACGAATTGCCTTAACTTTTTCCTCGTCAACCTCAACACCTTTAGAACTCACCACATAGCCAAGAAATGTGATCTGATTAGTACAAAAGGAACATTTCCTTAAGTTAGCATACAATTTTTCAGAACGTAAAACACTTACAATAGAATGTAAATGATCAAGATGCTCTTCTAGGGTTTTACTATAGACCAAAATATCATCAAAATACACAACCACAAATTTACCAATGAATGGACGCAAAACATGATTCATTAGTCGCATAAAAGTGCTTGGTGCATTAGTGAGACCAAATGGCATAACAAGCCATTCATACAGACCGTACTTAGTTTTGAAAGCTGTTTTCCACTCATCTCCCTCTCTCATCCTAATCTGATGATATCCGCTTTTCAAATCAATCTTAGAAAAGACACAGGAACCATGCAATTCATCCAACATGTCATCTAATCTAGGTATGGGGTGACGATACTTTACAGTGATTTTGTTGATTGCTCGACAATCAACACACATCCTCCAAGTCCCATCTTTTCTTGGGTACAAGTAGGACAGGAACAGCACATGGACTCATGCTTTCCCTCACATATCCTTTTGGAAATAAGCTCCTCAACCTGCCTTTGAAGCTCCTTTGTCTCCTCAGGATTACTCTTATATGCTGGCCGGTTAGGATGGATGCACCTGGGATGAAATCAATTTGATGCTCAATTCCTCTATTAGAGTGGCCAATCCACTTGGAACATATCATCAGGGGAATACATCTTCAAAATTCCATGGCAATAGAAAAACAAACACTAGGACAAAGATGGGTCCAAACTTTGTTATGTTAAAATAAGCCTCCTTGTACAGGAAGTACGATCATAGGGTTGTTTGGCTAATCAGAATGCTCTTTTTGACATCACTCCCTTTTGCATAGAAACTTTCTCTTTTCTTCTCTTTCTCTTGTGTCATCACGTTTTCTCCTCTCTTTTCTCTTTTATCAATCTTCTTTTCTGTTCACTCTCATTTTAATCCTTAATTGATCCTCATAAGCTTGTTGAGGTGATAATGGTACAAGATGAGGGTTTTTTATTCATTACAAAGGAATATCGGTTCTTGAAGCCATCATGCATAACTCGCCTATCAAATTGCCATGGTCTTCCTAATAGAATATGGCCCACATGCATAGGTACAACATCACATAAAATTTCATCACGGTACCTTCCGATAGAAAATGATATGAGCACTTGCTTATTTACCTTGACTTCACCACTGTTCATTCAGCCATTGAAGCTTATATGGCCTAGGATGGTTCATAGTAGGTAAATCCAACTTTCAACCATAGTTGTGCTAGCAACATTAGTGCAACTCCACATCAATAATCATATCTAATACCTTATCTTTGTGAGACCCTCGTCTGAAAGATGTTAGTTNCACTCTTCGGACTAGGAATATGTAGAATTGCGCTAGACAAAGAGTCCTTGGTGATTTCTATCATTTTCACATATATTTGATGCTTAATCAATCAAAAATGAGACCGCCTCATCATTTCTTCCTAACAGGACTCCTCATTTCGTTGTAATGACTCATTCACACTCAAACTTCTTGAAAACAGCTTGTAGGACCACATCATTCACTAAATTCATTGCCAAAACATCATGTATACACTCTTCGAACTAGGAATATGTAGAATGCACTAGACAAAGAGTCTTGGGTGATTTCTAGGCATTTTCACAAGTATTTGATGCTTAATCCCTCAAAATGAGACCGTCTCATCATTTTTCCAACAAGACTCCTCATTCCTTGAAATGACTTATTCACACTCAAACATCTTGAAAACAGCTTGTAGGACCGCATCATTCACTAAATTGATTGCAAAAAACATCATCTATACACTCTTCGGACTAGGAATATGTAGAATTGCACTAGACAAAGAGTCTTGGGTGATTTCTAGCATTTTTCACATGTATTTGATGCTTAATCACTCAAAAATGAGACCGTCTCACCATTTCTTCCTAACAAGACTCCTCATGTCGTTGTAATGACTCATTCACACTCAAACATCTTGAAAACAGCTTGTGCGACCACATCATTCACTAAATTGATTGCAAAAACATCATCTATACACTCTTCGGACTAGGAATATGTAGAATTGCACTAGACAAAGAGTCTTTGGGGATTTCTAGCATTTTTCAAATGTAGTTGATGCTTAATCACACAAAAATGAGACCGTCTCATCATTTCATCCTAACAAGACTGCTCATTTCGTTGTAACGACTCATTCACACTAAAACATCTTGAAAACAGCTTGCAGGACAACATGATTCACTAAATTCATTGCAAAAACCTCATCTATACACTTTTGGGACTAGGAATATGTAGAATTGCACTAGACAAAGAGTCTTTGGTGATGTCTAGCATTTTTCACATGTATTTGATGCTTAATCACTCAAAAATGAGACCGTCTCATCATTTCTTCCTAACAAGACTCCTCATGTCGTTGTAATGACTCATTCACACTCAAACTTCTTGAAAACAGCTTGTGGGACCACATCATTCACTCAATTGATTGCAAAAACATCATCTATACACTCTTCGGACTCGGAATATGTCGAATTGCACTAGACAAAGAGTCTTTGGTGATTTCTAGCATTTTTCACATATATTTGAATCTTAATCACTCAAAAATGAGACCGTCTCATCATTTCTTCCTAACAAGACTCCTCATTTCGTTGTAATGACTCATTCACACTTAAACATCTTGAAAACAGCTTGCAGGACAACATGATTCACTAATTTCTTTGCAAAAACCTCATGTATGCACTATTGGGACTATGAAGATGTAGAATTGCACTAGACAAAGAGTCTTTGGTGATTTCTAGCATTTTTCAAAAATATTTGATGCTTAATCACTCAAAAATGAGACCGTCTCTTCATTTCTTCCTAACAAGACTCCTCATTTCGTTGTAATGACTCATTAACACTCAAACATCTTGAAAACAGCTTGTAGGACCGCATTATTCACTAAATTGATTGCACAAACATCATCTATACACTCTTCGGACTAGGAATATGTAGAATTGCACTAGACAAGGAGTCTTTGGTGATTTCTAGCATTTTTCATATGTATTTGATGCTTACTCACTCAAAAATGAGACCGTTTCATCATTTCTTCCAAACAGGACTCCTCATTTCGTTGTAATGACTCATTCACACTCAAACATCTTGAAAACAGCTTGTGGGACCACATCATTCACTAAATTGATAGCAAAAACATCAGCTATACACTCTTCGGACTAGGAATATGTAGAATTGCACTAGACAAAGAGTCTTTGGTGATTTCTAGCACTTTTCACATGTATTTGTTGCTCAATCAGTCAGAAATGAGACCGTCTCATCATTTCTACTTAACAGGACTCCTCATTTCGTTGTAATGACTCATTCACACCCAAACATCTTGAAAACAGCTTGTAGGACAACATGATTCACTAAATTCATTGCAAAAACCTCATCTATACGCTCTTCGGACTAGGAATATGTAGAATTGCACTAGACAAAGAGTCTTTGGTGATTTCTAGTATTTTTTACATGTATTTGATCCTTCATCACTCACAAATGAGACTGTCTCATCATTTCTTCCGCACAAGACTCCTCATTTCGTTGAAAAGACTCATTCACGCTCAAACATCTTGAAAACAGCTTGTAGGACAACATGATTCACTAAATTATTTGCAAAAACCTCATGTATACACTATTGGGACTACGAATATATAGAATTGCACTAGACAAAGAGTCTTTGGTGATTTCTAGCATTTTTCACCTGTATTTGATGCTTAATCACTCAAAAATGAGACCGCCTCATCATTTCTTCCTAACAGGACTCCTCATTTCGTTTTAATGACTCATTCACACTCAAACTTCTTGAAAACAGCTTGTAGGACCACATCATTCACTAAATTCATTGCCAAAACATCATGTATACACTCTTCGAACTAGGAATATGTAGAATTGCACTAGACAAAGAGTCTTGGGTGATTTCTAGCATTTTTCACAAGTATTTGATGCTTAATCCCTCAAAAATGAGACCGTCTCATCATTTTTTCCAAACAAGACTCCTCATTTCCTTGAAATGACTTATTCACACTCAAACATCTTGAAAACAGCTTGTAGGACCGCATCATTCACTAAATTGATTGCAAAAACATCATGTATACACTCTTCGGACTAGGAATATGTAGAATTGCACTAGACAAAGAGTCTTGGGTGATTTCTAGCATTTTTCACATGTATTTGATGCTTAATCACTGAAAAATGAGACCGTCTCACCATTTCTTCCTAACAAGACTCCTCATGTCGTTGTAATGACTCATTCACACTCAAACATCTTGAAAACAGCTTGTGCGACCACATCATTCACTAAATTGATTGCAAAAACATCATCTATACACTCTTCGGACTAGGAATATGTAGAATTGCACTAGACAAAGAGTCTTTGGGGATTTCTAGCATTTTTCAAATGTAGTTGATGCTTAATCACACAAAAATGAGACCGTCTCATCATTTCATCCTAACAAGACTGCTCATTTCGTTGTAACGACTCATTCACACTAAAACATCTTGAAAACAGCTTGCAGGACAACATGATTCACTAAATTCATTGCAAAAACCTCATCTATACACTCTTCGGACTAGGAATATGTAGAATTGCACTAGACAAAGTGTCTTTGGTGATTTCTAGTATTTTTCACATGTATTTGATGCTTAATCACTCACAAGTGAGACCGTCTCATCATTTCTTCCTCACAACTCCTCATTTCATTGAAATGACTCATTCACACTCAAACATCTTGAAAACAGCTTGTAGGACAACATGATTCACTAAATTCTTTGCAAAAACCTCATGTATACACTATTGGGACTACGAATATATAGAATTGCACTAGACAAAGAGTCTTTGGTGATTTCTAGCCTTTTTCACATGTATTTGATGCTTAATCACTCAAAAATGATGCTGTCTCTTCATTTCTTCCTAACAGGACTCCTCATTTCATTGTAATGACTCATTCACACTCAAACATCTTGAAAACAGTTTGTAGGACAGCATGATTCACTAAATTCGTTGCAAAAACCTCATCTATACACCATTGGGACTAGCAATATGTGGAATTGCACTAGACAAAGTGTCTTTGGTGATTTCTAGCATTTTTCTCATGTAGTTGATGCTTAATCAATCAAAATTGAGACCGTCTCATCATTTCTTCCTAACAAGACTCCTCATTTCGTTATAATGACTCATTAACACTCAAACATCTTGAAAACAGCTTGTAGGACCACATCATTCACTAAATGGATTGCAAAAACATCATCTATACACTCTTCGGACTAGGAATATGTCGAATTGCACTAGACAACGAGTCTTTGGTGATTTCTGGCATTTTTCACATGTATTTGACGCTTAATCACTCAAAAATGAGACTGTCTCAACATTTCGTCCTAACAAGACTCCTCATTTCGTTGTAATGACTCATTCACACTCAAACATCTTGAAAACAGCTTGTAGAACAACATGACTCACTAAATTCATTGCAAAAACCTCATCTATACACGATTGGGACTATGAAGATGTAGAATTGTACTAGACAAAGACTCTATGGTGATTTCTAGCATTTTTCACATGTATTTGATGCCTAATCACTCAAAAATGGGATTGTCTCATCATTTCTTCCTAACAAGACTCCTCATTTCGTTGTAACGACTCATTCACACCCAAACATCTTGAAAACAGCTTGTAGGACAACATGATTCACTAAATTCTTTGCAAAAACCTCATCTATACACTATTGGGACTAGGAATATGTAGAATTGCACTAGACAAAGAGTCTTTGGGGATTTCTAGCATTTTTCACCTGTATTTGATGCTTAATCACTCAAAAATGAGACCGTCTCATCATTTCTTCCTAACAAGACTCCTCATTTCGTTGAAATGACTCATTCACACTCAAACATCTTGAAAACAGCTTGTAGGACCACATCATTCACTGAATTCATTGCCAAAACATCATTAATACACTCTTCGGACTAGGAATATGTCGAATTGCACTAGACAAAGAGTCTTTGGTGATTTCTAGCATTTTTCAAATGTATTTGATGCTTAATCACTCAAAAATGAGACCGTCTCTTCATTTCTTCCTAACAAGAGTCCTCATTTCGTTGTAATGACTCATTAACACTCTAAATCTTGAAAACAGCTTGTAGGACCGCATCATTCACTAAATTGATTGGAAAAACATCATCTATACACTCTTCGGACTAGGAATATGTAGAATTGCACTAGACAAAGAGTGTTTGGTGATTTCTAGCATTTTTCACATGTATTTGATGCTTAACCACTCAAAAATGAGGCCGTCTCATCATTTCTTCCGAACAAGACTCCTCATTTCGTTTTCATTCCTCATTCACACTCACACATCTTGAAAACAGCTTGTTGGACCACATAATTCACAAAATTGATTGCCAAAACATCATCTATACACTCTTCAGACTAGGAATATGTAGAATTGCACTAGACAAAGAGTCTTTCGTGATTTCTGGCATTTTTCACATGTATTTGATGCTTAATCACTCAAAATGAGACCGTCTCATCATTTCTTCCGAACAAGACTCCTCATTTCGTTTTAATGCCTCATTCACACTCACACATCTTGAAAACAGCTTGTTGGACCACATAATTCACTAAATTGATTGCCAAAACATCATCTATACACTCTTCAGACTAGGAATATGTAGAATTGCACTAGACAAAGAGTCTTTCGTGATTTCTGGCATTTTTCACATGTATTTGATGCTTAATCACTCAAAATGAGACCGTCTCATCATTTCTCCTTAACAGGACTCCTCATTTCGTTGTAATGACTCATTCACACCCAAACATCTTGAAAACAGCTTGTAGGACAACATCATTCACTAAATCCATTGCAAAAGCCTCATCTATACACTATTGGGACTAGGAATATGTACAATTGCACTAGACAAAGAGTGTTTGGTGATTTCTAGCATTTTTCACAGGTATTTGATGCTTAATCACTCAAAAATGAGACCGTCTCGTCATTTCTTCCTAACAAGACTCCTCATTTCGTTGTAATGACTCATTAACACTCAAACATCTTGAAAACAGCATGTTGGACCGCATCATTCACTAAATTTATTGCGAAAACATCATCTATACTCTCTTCGAACTAGGAATATGTAGAATTGCTCCAGACAAAGAGTCTTTGGTGATTTCTAGCATTTTTCACATGTATTTGATGCTTAATCACTCAAAAATGAGACCGTCACATCATTTCTTCCTAACAAGACTCCTCATTTCGTTTTAATGACTCATTCATACTCAAACATCTTGAAAACAGCTTGTAGGACCACATAATTCACTAAATTGATTGCCAAAACATCATCTATACACTCTTCAGACTACGAATATGTAGAATTGCACTAGACAAAGAGTCTTTCGTGATTTCTGGCATTTTTCACATGTATTTGATGCTTAATCAATCAAAAATGAGACCGTCTCATCATTTCTCCTTAACAGGACTCCTCATTTCGTTCTAATGACTCATTCACACACAAACATCTTGAAAACAGCATGTAGGACAACATTATTCACTAAATTCGTTGCAAAAACCTCATCTATACACTTTTGGGACTAGGAATATGTAGAATTGCACTAGACAAAGAGTCTTTGGTGATTTCTAGCATTTTTCACATGTATTTAATGCTTAATCACTCAAAAATGAGACCGTCTCATCATTTCTTCCTAACAAGACTCCTCATGTCGTTGTAATGACTCATTCACACTCAAACTTCTTGAAAACAGCTTGTAGGACCACATCATTCACTCAATTGATTGCAAAAACATCATCTATACACTCTTCGGACTAGGAATATGTAGAATTGCACTAGACAAAGTGATTTCTAGTGTTTGTCACATGTATTTGATGCTTAATCACTCACAAATGAGACCGTCTCATCATTTCTTCCTCACAAGACTCCTCATTTCGTTGTAATGACTCATTCACACTCAAACATCTTGAAAACAGCTTGTGGGACCACATCATTCACGAAATTGATTGCAGAAACATCATCTATACACTCTTCGGACTAGGAATATGTAGAATTGCACTAGACAAAGAGTCTTTGGTGATTTCTAGCATTTTTCACATGTATTTAATGCTTAATCACTCAAAAATGAGACCGTCTCATCATTTCTTCCTAACAAGACTCCTCATGTCGTTGTAATGACTCATTCACACTCAAACTTCTTGAAAACAGCTTGTAGGACCACATCATTCACTCAATTGATTGCAAAAACATCATCTATACACTCTTCGGACTAGGAATATGTAGAAGTGCACTAGACAAAGAGTCTTTGGTGATTTCTTGATGGGGAAAAACCCCAAAAAGACGTGGCTTAGGGACCCAACGCACACAATGAATCAAAGAACAACCAGGAAAGCTAAATCATAGTTAATAACACAAACCCTAGACCCAATATTCGAAGGAACACAAACTTAGGGTATTCAAGAAGGATATGGACGCCACACTCCAGAAAAGAAAGGGATTGGGAGTGATAAGTCGATTTGAACGCCACAAGAAGGATAACCTCTTGATAAGTTCTTTAGTTCTTAAAAGAACCGAGGGAGAAACCCTTGCTTTCTATTTCACTGAAAGTTGTCTGATTTCTTGATTGTCTGATTTCCAAAGCTTACAAGGGGTGCCTATTTATAGGCTAAGATAGCAATCCTAAAGAGGCATAAATTCCTAGTTAGGACAATTCCTTATTTAGGCAGAATTCCTATCTAGGTACAAATTCTTACATGGAAAATAAACTCCTAATTTGGAGTGACTACTATTATTAGTCCTAACACTTTAATTACTCTAATGATATTAATAAGGCCTGGACTCTCTTCCAAGTTTAAATTCGCACCATTTGAAGCTGGGTTGGCCTGAGCATCCTGAATCAGCCCATTCAGTACTTCTTTAATCTTTCTGGCCCTAGCTTGTGTTATTGGGCCTTCTGGTATGTGCAATGGACCTCTTGCATCCATTGAAGCCTTCCACCCTTCATGTCTACAGTTCTCATCATTCCCCCTTTCCTAAAAAAGATTCGTCCTCAAATCATCACCTTGTTTATACTTGATGACGTAGGGAAAGGTCTGAATGAATTTGATCCACTTGGCATGCCTTCTGTTCAACTTTCCTCGTACAAGTAGGATAGGAACTACACAATGACTCATGCTTTCCCTTACATATCCTTTGAAAATAAGTTCTTCAACCTGTCTTTTATGCTCCTTTGTCTCCTTAGGATTACTCTTATATGCTGGTCGATTTTGGATGGATGCACCAAGGATGAAATCAATTTGATACTCAATTCCTCTCTTGGGTGGCAATCCAGTTGGGTCATTGTCATGGAATACACCTTCAAATTCCTGCAATAGAACAACAACAACACTAGGAAAAAATGGCTCAAACTTGTTAGTATTTAAATAAGCCACTTTATACAAAAGTATCATCATAGGTTGTTTGGCAAAAATTGCTCTTTGCACATCACTTTCTTTTGCATAGGAGCTTTCTGTTTTCTTCTCTTTCTCTTGTGTTCTCACGGTTTCTCCTCTGTTTTCTCTTTTTTCCATCTCTCTTTTCTGTTCACTCTCAGTTTTTATCCTTAATTGATCCTCATAAGCTTGTTGAGGTGATAATGGTACAAGAGTGACGGGTTTATCATTCATTACAAAGGAATATCGGTTCTTGAAGCCATCATGCATAACTCGCCTATCAAACTACCATGGCCTTCCTAATAGAATATGGCCTGCTTGCATAGGTACAACATCACATAAAACTTCATCACGGTACCTTCCAATAGAAAATGACACGAGCACTTGCTTATCTACCTTAACTTCACCATTCTCATTCATCCATTGAAGCTTATATGGTTTAGGATGCTTCATAGTAGGTAAATTCAGCTTCTCAACCATAGTTGTGCTAGCAAGATTAGTGCAACTTCCACCATCAATAATCATACTACATACTTTATCTTTGATGAGACATCTCGTCTGAAAGATGTTACCTCGTTGCCCCTCATTTTCTTCTTTCACTTGCACATTCAATGCTTGCCTTGTGATGAGAGCTACTCCATTAGCCGGATACTTCTCTCCATCACTTTCACCCTCTGATGATGGCACAGAATCATCATATTCGTGGTCATAGGCACGTCTCAATTGCCTTCTAGCTTTAGAAGCCTCATATTCTTCGTGCCTCCTTTGCAACTCTGCTATTGTATTAGCTTGCTCCTCCATTCTATCTCTCATATCATCAAATCTGGTATTCATGCGCTCAAATTGTTGTTGCATAGCATTGATCATGAAGGACATGTCAACAGCTCCCTCCTGAGCAGCACCTCTGCGTTTTGAAGTCATATTTTTTTTTTTTTTTTCTGATTTAGAGCCAACTGATTTAGAGCCGGGCTCTGATACCAACTGATGGGGAAAAACCCCAAAAAGACGTGGCTTAGGGACCCAACGCACACAATGAATCAAAGAACAACCAGGAAAGCTAAATCATAGTTAATAACACAAACCCTAGACCCAATATTCGAAGGAACACAAACTTAGGGTATTCAAGAAGGATATGGACGCCACACTCCAGAAAAGAAAGGGATTGGGAGTGATAAGTCGATTTGAACGCCACAAGAAGGATAACCTCTTGATAAGTTCTTTAGTTCTTAAAAGAACCGAGGGAGAAACCCTTGCTTTCTATTTCACTGAAAGTTGTCTGATTTCTTGATTGTCTGATTTCCAAAGCTTACAAGGGGTGCCTATTTATAGGCTAAGATAGCAATCCTAAAGAGGCATAAATTCCTAGTTAGGACAATTCCTTATTTAGGCAGAATTCCTATCTAGGTACAAATTCTTACATGGAAAATAAACTCCTAATTTGGAGTGACTACTATTATTAGTCCTAACACTTTAATTACTCTAATGATATTAATAAGGCCTGGACTCTCTTCCAAGTTTAAATTCGCACCATTTGAAGCTGGGTTGGCCTGAGCATCCTGAATCAGCCCATTCAGTACTTCTTTAATCTTTCTGGCCCTAGCTTGTGTTATTGGGCCTTCTGGTATGTGCAATGGACCTCTTGCATCCATTGAAGCCTTCCACCCTTCATGTCTACAGTTCTCATCATTTCTAGTGTTTGTCACATGTATTTGATGCTTAATCACTCACAAATGAGACCGTCTCATCATTTCTTCCTCACAAGACTCCTCATTTCGTTGTAATGACTCATTCACACTCAAACATCTTGAAAACAGCTTGTGGGACCACATCATTCACGAAATTGATTGCAGAAACATCATCTATACACTCTTCGGACTAGGAATATGTAGAATTGCACTAGACAAAGAGTCTTTGGTGATTTCTAGTGTTTGTCACATGTATTTGATGCTTAATCACTCACAAATGAGACCGTCTCATCATTTCTTCCTCACAAGACTCCTCATTTCGTTGTAATGACTCATTCACACTCAAACATCTTGAAAACAGCTTGTGGGACCACATCATTCACGAAATTGATTGCAGAAACATCATCTATACACTCTTCGGACTAGGAATATGTAGAATTGCACTAGACAAAGAGTCTTTGGTGATTTCTAGCATTTTTCACATGTATTTGATGCTTAATCACTCAAAAATGACGCCGTGTCATCATTTCTTCCGAGCAAGACTCCTCATTTCGTTGTAATGACTCGTTGACACTCAAACATCTTGAAAACAGCTTGTGGGACCACATCATTCACTAAATTGATTGCAAAAGCATCATCTATACACTCTTCGGACTAGGAATATGTAGAATTGCAATAGCCGAAGAGTCTTTTGTGATTTCTTGCATTTTTCACATGTATTTGATGCTTAATCACTCAAAAATGAGTCCGTCTCTTCATTTCTTCCTAACAAGACTCCTCATTTCGTTTTAATGCCTCATTCACACTCACACATCTTGAATACAGCTTGTAGGACCACATCATTCATTAAATTGATTGCCAAAACATCATCTATACACTCTTCGGACTAGGAATATGTAGAATTGGACTAGACAAAGACTCTTGGGTGATTTCTAGCATTTTTCAGATGTATTTGATGCTTAATCACTCAAAAATGAGACCGTCTCATCATTTTTTCCTAACAAGACTCCTCATTTCGTTGTAATGACTCATTGACACTCAAACATCTTGAAAACAGCTTGTGGGACCACATCATTCACTCAATTCATTGCAAAAACATCATCTATACACTCTTCGGACTAGGAATATGTAGAATTGCACTAGACAAAGAGTCTTTGGTGATTTCTAGTGTTTGTCACATGTATTTGATGCTTAATCACTCAAAAATGAGACCGTCTCATCATTTCTTCCTAACAAGACTCCTCATTTCCTTGAAATGACTTATTCACACTCAAACATCTTGAAAACAGCTTGTAGCACCATTCCATTCACTAAATTGATTCCAAAAACATCATCTATACACTCTTCCGACTAGGAATATGTAGAATTGCACTAGGCAAAGAGTCTTTGGTGATTTCTAGCATTTTTCACTTGTATTTGATCCTTAATCACTCAAAATAGAGGCCGTCTCATCATTTCTTCCTAACAAGACTCCTCATTTTGTTGTAATGACTCATTCACACTCAAACATCTTGAAAACAGCTTGTAGGACAACATGACTCGCTAAATTGATTGCAAAAACATCATCTATACACTCTTCGGACTAGGAATATGTAGAATTGCACTAGACAAAGAGTCTTTGGTGATTTCTAGCATTTTTCACATGCATTTGATGCTTAATCACTCAAAATTGAGACCGTCTCATCATTTCTTCCTAACGAGACTCCTCATTTCGTTGTAATGACTCATTAACACTCAAACTTCTTGAAAACAGCTTGTCGGACCACATCATTCACTAAATTCATTGCCAAAACATCATCTCTACATCTTGAAAACAGCTCATAGGACCATTCCATTCACTAAACTGATTCCGAAAACATCATCTATACACTCTTCCGACTAGGAATATGTAGAATTGCACTAGGCAAAGAGTCTTTGGTGATTTCTAGCATTTTTCACATGTATTTGATCCTTAATCACTCAAAATTGAGGTCGTCTCATCATTTCTTCCTAACAGGACTCCTCATTTCGTTGTAATGACTCATTCACACTCAAACATCTGGAAAACAGTAAATTCATTGCAAAAACCTCATCTCTACAGCATTGGGACTAGGAATATGTAGAATTGCTCTAGACAAAGAGTCTTTGGAGATTTCTAGCATTTTTGACATGTATTTGATGCTTAATCACTCAAAAATGGGACCGTCTCATCATTTCTTCCTAACAGGACTCCTCAATTCGTTGTAATGACTCATTCACACTCAAACATCTTGAAAACAGCTTGTAGGACGACATGATTCACTAAATTCATTGCAAAAACCTCATCTATACACCATTGGGACTAGGAATATGTGGAATTGCACTAGACAAAGAGTCTTTGGTGATTTCTAGCTTTTTTCTCATGTATTCGATGCTTAATCACTCAAAATTGAGACCGTTTTATCATTTCTTTCTAACAAGAATCCTCATTTCGTTGTAATGACTCATTCACACTGAAACATCTTGAAAACAGGTTGCATGTTCGCATCATTCACTAAATTCATTGCAAAAACCTCATCAATACACTATTGGGACTTGGAATATGTAGAATTGCACTAGACAAAGAGTCTTTGGTGATTTGTAGCATTTTTCACAAGTATTTGAACCTTAATCACTAGAAAATGCGACCGTCTAATCATTTCTTCCTACATAGACTCCTCATTTCGTTGTGGTGACTCATTCACACTCAAACATCTTGAAAACACCTTGTAGGACAACATGATTCACTAAATTCATTGCAAAATCCTCATCTATGCGCTATTGGGACTGGGAATATGTAGAATTGCACTAGACAAAGAGTCTTTGGTGATTTCTAGCATTTTTCACATTTATTTGATGCTTAATCACTCAAAAGTGAGACCGTCTCATCATTTCTTCCTAACAGGACTCCTCATTTCGTTGTAATGAGTCATTCACACTCAACCATCTTGAAAACAGCTTGTAGGACAACATGATTCACTAAATTCATTGCAAAAACCTCATCTATACACTATTGGGACTAGGAATATGTAGAATTGCACTAGAAAAGGAGTCTTTGGTGATTTCTAGCATTTTTCACATGTATTTAATGCTTAATCACTCAAAAATGAGACCGTCGCATCATTTCTTCCTAACAAGACTCCTCATTTCGTTGTAATGACTCATTGACACTCAAACATCTTGAAAACAGCTTGTGGGACCACATCATTCACTCAATTGATTGCAAAAACATCATCTATACACTCTTCGGACTAGGAATATGTAGAATTGCACTAGACAAAGAGTCTTTGGTGATTTCTAGTGTTTGTCACATGTATTTGATGCTTAA
This sequence comes from Bruguiera gymnorhiza, assembly GCA_020883675.1. Lineage (NCBI taxonomy): Eukaryota > Viridiplantae > Streptophyta > Magnoliopsida > Malpighiales > Rhizophoraceae > Bruguiera > Bruguiera gymnorhiza. Next base: position 800,407 of record JAIRCJ010000040.1, read on the forward strand.
TCACTCAAAAATGAGACCGTCTCATCATTTCTTCCTAACAAGACTCCTCATTTCCTTGAAATGACTTATTCACACTCAAACATCTTGAAAACAGCTTGTAGGACCATTCCATTCACTAAATTGATTCCGAAAACATCATCTATACACTCTTCCGACTAGGAATATGTAGAATTGCACTAGGCAAAGAGTCTTTGGTGATTTCTAGCATTTTTCACTTGTATTTGATCCTTAATCACTCAAAATAGAGGCCGTCTCATCATTTCTTCCTAACAAGACTCCTCATTTTGTTGTAATGACTCATTCACACTCAAACATCTTGAAAACAGCTTGTAGGACAACATGACTCACTAAATTCATTGCAAAAACCTCATCTATACACTCTTCGGACTAGGAATATGTAGGATTGCACTAGACAAAGAGTCTTTGGTGATTTCTAGTATTTTTCACATGTATTACATGCTTAATCACTCACTAATGAGACCGTCTCATCATTTCTTCCTCACAAGACTCCTCATTTCGTTGAAATGACTCATTCACACTCAAACATCTTCAAAACAGCTTGTAGGACCACACCATTCACTAAATTGATTGCAAAAACATCATCTATACACTCTTCGGACGAGGAATATGTAGAATTGCACTAGACAAAGAGTCTTTGGTGATTTCTAGCATTTTTCACATGCATTTGATGCTTAATCACTCAAAATTGAGACCGTCTCATCATTTCTTCCTAACGGGACTGCTCATTTCGTTGTAATGACTCATTAACACTCAAACTTCTTCAAAACAGCTTGTAGGACCACATCATTCACTAAATTCATTGCCAAAACATCATCTCTGCATCTTGAAAACAGCTCATAGGACCATTCCATTCACTAAATTGATTCCGAAAACATCATCTATACACTCTTCCGACTAGGAATATGTAGAATTGCACTAGGCAAAGAGTCTTTGGTGATTTCTTGCATTTTTCACATGTATTTGATCCTTAATCACTCAAAATTGAGGCCGTCTCATCATTTCTTCCTAACAGGACTCCTCATTTCGTTGTAATGACTCATTCACACTCAAACATCTTGAAAACAGTAAATTCATTGCAAAAACCTCATCTCTACAGCATTGGGACTAGGAATATGTAGAATTGCTCTAGACAAAGAGTCTTTGGAGATTTCTAGCAATTTTGACATGTATTTGATGCTTAATCACTCAAAAATGGGACCTTCTCATCATTTCTTCCTAACAGGACTCCTCAATTCGTTGTAATGACTCATTCACACTCAAACATCTTGAAAACAGCTTGTAGGACGACATGATTCACTAAATTCATTGCAAAAACCTCATCTATACACCATTGGGACTAGGAATATGTGGAATTGCACTAGACAAAGAGTTTTTGGTGATTTCTAGCTTTTTTCTCATGTATTTGATGCTTAATCACTCAAAATTGAGACCGTCCTATCATTTCTTCCTAACAAGAATCCTCATTTCGTTGAAATGACTCATTCACACTGAAACATCTTGAAAACAGGTTACATGTTCGCATCATTCACTAAATTCATTGCAAAAACCTCATCAATACACTATTGGGACTTGGAATATGTAGAATTGCACTAGACAAAGAGTCTTTCGTGATTTGTAGCATTTTTCACAAGTATTTGAACCTTAATCACTAGAAAATGCGACCGTCTCATCATTTCTTCCCACATAGACTCCTCATTTCGTTGTGGTGACTCATTCACACTCAAACATCTTGAAAACACCTTGTAGGACAACATGATTCACTAAATTCATTGCAAAAACCTCATCTATACACTATTGGGACTAGGAATATGTAGAATTGCACTAGAAAAGGAGTCTTTGGTGATTTCTAGCATTTTTCACATGTATTTAATGCTTAATCACTCAAAAATGAGACCGTCTCATCATTTCTTCCTAACAAGACTCCTCATTCCGTTGTAATGACTCATTCACACTCAAACATCATGAAAACAGCTAGTAGGACCTCATCATTTTCTAAATTGATTGCAAAAACATCATCTATACACTCTTCGGACAAGGAATATGTAGAATTGCACTAGACAAGGAGTCTTTGGTAATTTCTAGCATTTTTCACATGTATTTGATGCTTAATCACTCAAAAATGACACCGTCTCATCATTTCTTCCTAACAGGACTCCTCATTTCGTTGTAATGACTCAGTCACACTCAAACATCTTCAAAACACCTTGTAGGACAACATGATTCACTAAATTCATTGCAAAAACCTCATCTATACACTATTGGGAATAGGAATATGTAGAATTGCACTAGACAAAGAGTCTTTGGTGTTTCTAGCATTTTTCACATGTATTTGATGCTTAATCACTCAAAAGTGAGACCGTCTCATCATTTCTTCCTAACAGGACTCCTCATTTCGTTGTAATGACTTATTCACACTCAAACATCTTGAAAACAGCTTGTAGGACAACATGATTCACTAAACTCTTTGCAAAAACCTCATCTATACGCTATTGGGACTAGGAATATGTAGAATTACACTAGACAAGGAGTCTTTGGTGATTTCTAGCATTTTTCACATGTATTTGATGCTTAATCACTCAAAAATGAGACCGTGTCTTCATTTCTTCCTAACACGACTACTCATTTGCTTGTAAGGACTCATTCACACTCAAACATCTTAAAAACAGCTTGTAGGACAACATGATACACTAAATTCATTGCAAAAACCTGATCTATACACTATTGGGACTAGGCATATGTAGAATTGCACTAGACAAGGAGTCTTTGGTGATTTCTAGCATTTTTCACATGTATTTGGTGCTTAATCACTCAAAAATGTGACCGTCTCATCATTTCTTCCTAACAGGACTCCTCATTTCGTTGTAATGACTCATTCACACTCAAACATCTTCAAAACAGCTTGTAGGACAACATGATTCACCAAATTCATTGCAAAAACCTCATCTATACATTATTGGGACTGGAAATATGTAGAATTGCAGTAGAGAAAGAGTCTTTGGTGATTTCTAGCATTTTTAACATGTATTTGATGCTTAATCACTCAAAAATGACACCGTCTCATCATTTCCGCCTAACAAGACTCCTCATTTCGTTGTAATGATTCATTAACACTCAAACATCTTGAAAACAGCTTGTAGGACCACACCATTCACTAAATGGATTGCAAAAACATCATCTATACACTCTTCGGACTAGGAATATGTAGAATTGCACTAGACAAAGAGTCTTTGGTGATTTCTAGCATTTTTCACATGTATTCGATGCTTAATCAGTCAAAAATCAGACCGTGTCTTCATTTCTTCCTAACACGACTCCTCATTTGCTTGTAATGACTCATTCACACTCAAACATCTTAAAACAGCTTGTAGGACAACATGATACACTAAATTCATTGCAAAAACCTCATCTATACACTATTGGGACTAGGCATATGTACAATTGCAGTAGACAAAGAGTCTTTGGTGATTTCTAGCATTTTTAACATGTATTTGATGCTTAATCACTCAAAAATGACACCTTCTCATCATTTCCGCCTAACAAGACTCCTCATTTCGTTGTAATGACTCATTAACACTCAAACATCTTGAAAACAGCTTGTAGGACCACACCGTTCACTAAATGGATTGCACAAACATCATCTATACACTCTTCGGACTAGGAATATGTAGAATTGCACTAGACAAAGAGTCTTTGGTGATTTCTAGCATTTTTCACATGTATTTGATGCTTAATCACTCAAAAATCGGACCGTGTCTTCATTTCTTCCTAACACGACTCCTCATTTCGTTGTAATGACTCATTCACACGCAAACATCTTGAAAACGGCCTGTAGGACAACATGATTCACTCAATTCATTGCAAAAACCTCATCTATACACCATTGGGACTAGGCATATGTAGAATTGCACTAGACAAGGAGTCTTTGGTGATTTGTAGCACTTTTCTCATGTATTTGATGCCTAATCACTCAAAAATGAGACCGTCTCATCATTTCTTCCTAACAAGACTCCTCATTTCGTTGTAATGACTCATTCACACTAAAACATCTTGAAAACGGCCTGTAGGACAACATGATTCGCTAAATTCATTGCAAAAACCTCATCTATACACCATTGGGAGTAGGAATATGTAGAATTGCACTCGACAAATTGTCTTTGGTGATTTCTAGCATTTTTCACATGTATTTGATGCTTAATCACTCAAAAATGAGACCGTGTCTTCATTTCTTCCTAACACGACTCCTCATTTCGTTGTAACGGCTCACGCACACTCAAACATCTTCAAAACAGCTTGTAGGACAACATGATTCACTAAATTCTTTGCAAAAACCTCATCTATACACTATTGGGACTAGGAATATGTAGAATTGCCCTAGGGAAAGAGTCTTTGGTGATTTCTAGCATTTTTTACATGTATTTGATGCAAAATCACTCAAAAATGAGACCGTCTCATCATTTCTTCCTAACAAGACTCCTCATTTCGTCGTAATGACTCATTCACACTCAAACATCTTGAAAACAGCTAGTAGGACCACATCATTCACTAAATTGATTGCAAAAACATCATCAATACAATCTTCGGACTAGGAATATGTAGAATTGCACTAGCCAAAGAGTCTTTGGTGATTTCTAGGATTTTTCACATGTATTTGATGCTTAATCACTCAAAAATGAGACCGTGTCTTCATTTCTTCCTAACAAGGCTCCTCATTTGCCTGTAATGACTCATTCACCCTCAAACATCTTGAAAACAACTTGTAGGACAACATGATACACGAAATTCATTGCAAAAACCTCATCTATACACTATTGGGACTAGGCAGATGTAGAATTGCACTAGACAAGGAGTCTTTGGTGATTTCTAGCTTTTTTCACATGTATTTGACGCTTAATCATTAAAAAATGTGACCGTCTCATCATTTCTTCCTAACAGGGCTCCTCATTTCGTTGTAATGACTCATTCACACTCAAACATCTTGAAAACAGCTTGTAGGACAACATAATTCACTAAATTCGTTGCAAAAACCTCATCTATACACTATTGGGACTGGAAATATGTAGAATTGCAGTAGACAAAGAGTCTTTGGTGATTTCTAGCATTTTTAACATGTATTTGATGCTTAATCACTCAAAAATGACATTGTCATTTCTTCCTAACAAGACTCCTCATTTCGTTGTAATGACTCATTAACACTCAAACATCTTGAAAACAGCTTGTAGGACCACACCATTCACTAAATGGATTGCAAAAACATCATCTATACACTCTTCGGACTAGGAATATGTAGAATTGCACTAGACAAAGAGTCTTTGGTGATTTCTAGCATTTTTCACATGTATTGGATGCTTAATCACTCAAAAATCAGACCGTGTCTTCATTTCTTCCTAACACGACTCCTCATTTCGTTGTAAGGACTCATTCACACTCAAACATCTTGAAAACGGCCTGTAGGACAACATGATTCACTCAATTCATTGCAAAATCCTCATCTATACACCATTGGGACTAGGCATATGTAGAATTGCACTAGACAAGGAGTCTTTGGTGATTTCTAGCACTTTTCTCATGTATTTGATGCTTAATCACTCAAAAATGAGACTGTCTCATCATTTCTTCCTAACACGACTCCTCATTTCGTTGTCACGACTCATGCACACTCAAACATCTTCAAAACAGCTTGTAGGACAACATGATTCACTAAATTCTTTGCAAAAACCTCATCTATACACTATTGGGACTAGGAATATGTAGAATTGCACTAGGGAAAGATTATTTAGTGATTTCTAGCATTTGTTACATGTATTTGATGCGAAATCACTCAAAAATGAGGCCGTCTCATCATTTCTTCCTAACAAGACTCCTCATTTCGTTGTAATAACTCATTCACACTCAAACATCTTGAAAAAAGCTAGTAGGACCACATCATTCACTAAATTGATTGCAAAAGCATCATCTATACAATCTTCGGACTAGGAATATGTAGAATTGCACTAGTCAAAGAGTCTTTGGTGATTTCTAGCATTTTTCACATGTATTTGATGCTTAATCACTCGAAAATGAGACCGTCTTCATTTCTTCCTAACACGACTCCTCATTTGCTTGTAATGACTCATTCACACTCAAACATCTTGAAAACAGCTTGTAGGACAACATGATACACTAAATTCATTGCAAAAACCTCATCTATACACTATTGGGACTAGGCATATGTAGAATTGCACTAGACAAGGAGTCTTTGGTGATTTCTTCTAGAATGTGCAATGGACTTTTTGCATCCTTTGAAGCCTTCCACCCTTCATCTCTACGGTTCTCATCATTCCCCCTTTCCTCAAAAAGATTCGTCCTCGAATCATCACCTTGTTTATACTTGATGACGTAGGGAAAGGTGTGAATGAATTTGATCCACTTGGCATGCCTTCTGTTCAACTTTCCTCGTACAAGTAGGATAGGAACTACACAATGACTCATGCTTTCCCTCACATATCCTTTGAAAATAAGTTCTTCAACCTATTTTTTATGCTCCTTTGTCTCCTCAAGATTACTCTTATAGGCTGGCCAGTTTGGGATGGATGCACCAGGGATGAAAACAATTTGTTGCTCAATTCTTCTCTTAGGTGGCAATCCACTTGGGACATCGTCATGGAATTCATCTTCAAATTCCTGCAATAGAACAACTACACTAGGGAAAGATAGGTCAAACTTATTAGTGTTAAAATAAGCCTCTTTGTATTGTATGATCATAGGTTGTTTGGCACAGAATGCTCTTTTGGCATCACTCTCTTTTGCATAGAAACTTTCTGTTTTCTTCTCCTTCTCCTGTGTTCTCACGTTTTCTCCTCTCTTTTCTCTTTTTTCAATCTCTCTTTTCTGTTCACTCTCATTTTTAATCCTTAATTGATCCTCATAAGCTTGTTGAGGTGATAATGGTACAAGAGTGACAGGTTTTTCATTCATTACAAAGGAATATCGATTCTTGAATCCATCATGCATAACTCGCCTGTCAAACTGCCATGGCCTTCCTAATAGAATATGGCCTGCTTGCATAGGTACAACATCACATAAAACTTCATCACAGTACCTTCCAATAGAAAATGACACGAGCACTTGCTTATCTACCATAACTTCACCATTCTCATTCAACCAATGAAGCTTATATGGCCTAGGATGCTTCATAGTAGGTAAGTTCAGCTTCTCAACCATAGTTATACTAGCAACATTAGTGCAACTCCCACCATCAATAATCATACTACATACCTTTTCTTTGATGAAACACCTTGTCTGAAAAATGTTATCTCGTTGCACCTCATTTTCTTGTTTAACTTGCACATCCAATGCTTGCCTTGCGATGAGAGCTACTTCATTAATTGGATACTTCTCTCCATCACCTCCACCCTTTGTTGATGGCACAGAATCATCATCTTCATGGCCATAGGCACGTTTCAATTGCCTTCTTGCTTTAGGAACCTCATAAGTTTCATACCTCCTTTGCAACTTTGATATTGTATTAGCTTGCTCCTCCATTCTATCTCTCATATCATCAAATCTGGTATTCATGTGCTCAAATTGTTGTTGCATAGCTTTGATCATGAAGGACATGTCAACAGCTCCCTCCTGAGCAGCACCTTTGTCTTTCAGAGACATATTATTTTTTTATTTTTTTTTCTGATTTAGAGCCAACTGATGCGAAAAACCCCAAAAAGACGTGGCTTAGGGACCCAACGCACACAATGAATCAAAGAACAACCAGGAAAGCTAAATCAGAGTTTAATAACACAAACCCTAGACCCAATATTCGAAGGAGCACGAACCTAGGGTATTCAAGATGGATATGGATGCCACACTCCAGAAAAGGAAGGAATTGGGAGTGATAAGTCGATTTGAACGCCACAAGAAGAAGTACCTCTTGATAAGTTCTTTAGTTCTTAAAAGAACCGAGGGAGAAAAACCCCTACTTTCTATTTCACTCAAAGTTGTCTGATTTCTTGATTGTCTGATTTCCAAAGCTTACAAGGGGTGCCTATTTATAGGCTAAGATAGCAATCCTAAAGAGGCATAAATTCCTAGTTAGGAAAATTCCTTATTTAGGCGGAATTCCTATCTAGGTACAAATTCTTATATGGAAAATAAACTCCTAATTTGGAGTTACTACTATTATTAGTCCTAACACTTTAATTACTCTAATGATATTAATAAGGCCTGGACTCTCTTCCAAGTTTAAATTCGCACCATTTGAAGCTGGGTTGGCCTGAGCATCCTTAATCAGCCCATTTAGTGCTTCTTTAATCTTTCTGGCCCTACCTCGGCCTTCTGGAATATGCAATGGACCTCTTGCATCCATTGAAGCCCTAGCTCGTGTTATTGGGCCTTCTAGAATGTGCAATGGACTTTTTGCATCCTTTGAAGCCTTCCACCCTACATCTCTATGGTTCTCATCACCTCATTTCGTTGAAATGACTCATTAACACTCAAACATCTTGAAAACAGCTTGTAGGACCACATCATTCGCTAAATGGATTGCAAAAACATCTTCTATACACTCTTCGGACTAGGAATATGTAGAATTGCACTAGCCAACGAGTCTTTGGTGATTTCTAGCATATTTCACATGTATTTGATTCTTAATCACTCAAAAATGAGACCGTCTCATTATTTCTTCCCAACAAGACTCCTCATTTCGTTGTAATGACTCATTCACACTCAAACATCTTGAAAACGGCCTGTAGGACAACATGATTCACTCAATTCATTGCAAAAACCTCATCTATACACCATTGGGACTAGGCATATGTAGAATTGCACTAGACCAGGAGTCTTTGGTGATTTCTAGCATTTTTCACATGTATTTGATGCTTAATCACTCAAAAATGAGACCGTCTCATCGTTTCAACCTAACAAGACTCCTCATTTCGTTGTAATGACTCATTAACACTCAAACATCTTGAAAACAGCCTGTAGGACCACATCATTCGCTAAATGGATTGCAGAAACATCTTCTATACACTCTTCGGACGAGGAATATGTAGAATTGCACTAGACAACGAGTCTTTGGTGATTTCTAGCATTTTTCACATGTATTTGATGCTTAATCACTCAAAAATGAGACCGTCTCATCATTTCTTCCTAACAAGACTCCTCATTTCGTTGTAATGACTCATTCACAGTCAAACATCTTGAAAACGGCCTGTAGGACAACATGATTCACTCAATTCATTGCAAAAATCTCATCTATACACCATTGGGAGTAGGCATATGTAGAATTGCACTAGACAAGGAGTCTTTGGTGATTTCTAGCATTTTTCACATGTATTTGATGCTTAATCACTCAAAAATGAGACCGTCTCATGATTTCTACCAAACAAGGCTCCTCATTTCGTTGTAATGACTCATTCACACTCAAACATCTTGAAAACAGCTTGTAGGACAACATGATTCACTAAATTCTTCGCAAAAACCTCATCTATACACTATTAGGACTGCGAATATGTAGAATTGCACTAGACAAAGAGTCTTTGCTGATTTCTAGCATTTTTCACATGTATTTGAAGCTTAATCAGTCAAAAATGAGACCGTCTCATCATTTCTTCCAAACAAGACTCCTTATTTCATTGTAATGACTCATTCACACTCAAATATCTTGAAAAGAGCTTGTAGGACCACATCATTCACTGAATTGATTGCAAAAACATCATCTATACACTCTTCAGACTAGGAATATGTAGAATTGCACTAGACAAAGAGTCTTTGGTGATTTCTAGCATTTTTCACATGTATTTGATGCTTAATCACTCAAAAAAAAGACCGTCTCATCATTTCTTCCTAACAGGACTCCTCATTTCGTTGTAATGACTCATTCACACTCAAACATCTTCAAAACACCTTCTAGGACAACATGATTCACTAAATTCATTGCAAAAACCCCATCTATACACTATTGGGACTGGGAATATGAAGAATTGCTCTAGACAAAGAGTCTTTGGTGATTTCTAGCATTTTTCACATGTATTTGATGCTTAATCACTCAAAAATGAGACCGTCTCATCATTTCTTCCTAACAGGACTCCTCATTTCCTTGTAATGACTCATTCACACACAAACATCTTGAAAACAGCATGTAGGACAACATGATTCACTAAATTCATTGCAAAAACCTCATCTATACACTATTGGGACTAGGAATATGTAGAATTGCACTAGACAAAGAGTCTTTGGTGATTTCTAGCATTTTTCACATGTATTTGATGCTTAATCACTCAAAAATGAGAACGTCTCTTCATTTCTTCCTAACAAGACTCCTCATTTCGTTGTAATGACTCATTAACACTCAAACATCTTGAAAACAGCTTGTAGGACCACACCATTCACTAAATGGATTGCAAAAACATCATCTATACACTCTTCGGACTAGGAATATGTAGAATTGCACTAGACAAAGAGTCTTTGGTGATTTCTAGCATTTTTCACATGTATTTGATGCTTAATCACTCAAAAATGAGACCGTCTCATCATTTCTTCCTAACAAGACTCCTCATTTCGTTGTAATGGCTCATTCACACTCAAACATCTTGAAAACAGCTTGTACGACCACATCATTCACTAAATTGATTGCAAAAACATCAGCTATACACTCTTCGGACTAGGAATATGTAGAGTATCACTAGACAAAGAGTCTTTGGTGATTTCTAGCATTTTGCTCATGTATTTGATGCTTAATCACTCAAAAATGAGACCGTCTCTTCATTTCTTCCTAACAAGACTCCACATTTCGTTGTAATGAATCATTCACACTTAAGGAACTTGAAAACAACTTGTATGACAACATGGTTCACTAAATTCTTTGCAAAAATCTCATCTATACACTCTCGGGGCTAGGAATATGCAGAATTGAACTAGAAAAAGAGTCTTTGGTGATTTCTAGCATTGTATTTGATGCTTAATCACTCAAAAATGAGACCGTCTCTTCATTTCTTCCTAACATCACTCCTCATTTCGTTGTAATGGCTCATTCAGACTCAAACTTCTTGAAAACAGCTTGGACGACCACATCATTCACTAAATTGATTGCAAAAACATCAGCTATACACTCTTTTGACTAGGAATATGTAGAATATCACTAGACAAAGAGTCTTTGGTGATTTCTAGCATTTTGCTCATGTATTTGATGCTTAATCACTCAAAATTGAGACCGTCTCATCATTTCTTCCTAACAAGACTCCTCATTTCGTTGTAATGACTCATTGACACTCAAACATCTTGAAAACGGCTTGTAGGACAACATGATTCACTAAATTCATTGCAAAAACCTCATCTATACACCATTGGGACTAGGCATATGTAGAATTGCACTAGACAAGGAGTCTTTGGTGATTTCCAGCATTTTTCACATGTATTTGATGCTTAATCACTCAAAAATGAGACCGTCTCATCATTTCTTCCTAACAGGACTCCTCATTTCGGTCTAATGACTCATTCACACTCAAACATCTTCAAAACACCATGTAGGACAACATGATTCACTAAATTCAGTGCAAAAACCTCATCTATACACTATTGCGACTGGGAATATGTAGAATTGCACTAGACAAAGAGTCTTTGGTGATTTCTAGCATTTTTCACATGTATTTGATGCCTAATCACTCAAAAATGAGACCGTCTCTTCATTTCTTCCTAACACGACTCCTTATTTCGTTGTAATCACTCATTCCCACTCAAACATCTTCAAAGCAGCTTGTCGGGCCACATCATTCACTAAATTTATTGCAAAAAAATCATCCATACACTCTTCGGACTAGGAATATGTAGAATTGCACTAGACAAAGACTCTGTGGTGATTTCTAGCATTTTTCACATGTATTTGATGCTTAATCACTCAAAAACGATACCGTCTCATAATTTCTTCCTAGCAGGACTCCTCATTTCGTTGTAATGACTCATTCACACTCAAACATCTTGAAAACGGCTTGTAGGACAACATGATTCACTAAATTCATTGCAAAAACCTCATCTGTACACTATTGGGACTAGGAATACGTAGAATTGCACTAGACAAAGAGTTTTTGGTGATTTCCAGCATTTTTCACATGTATTTGATGCTTCATCACTCAAAAATGAGACCGTCTCATCATTTGTTCCTAACAAGACTCCTCATTTCGTTGTAATAACTCATTCACACTCAAGCATCTTGAAAGCAGCTTGTAGGACCACATCATTCACTAAATTGATTGCCAAAACATCATCTATACACTCTTCGGACTAGGAATATGGAGAATTGCACTAGACAAAGAGTGTTTGGTGATTTCTAGCATTTTTCACATGTATTTGATGCTTAATCACTCAAAAATGACACCGTCTCTTCATTTCCTCCTAACATGATTCCTCATTTCGTTGTAATGACTCATTCGCACTCAAACATCCTCCAAACAGCTTGTAGGACCACATCATTCACTAAATTGATTGCAAAAAAATCATCTATACACTCATTGGAATAGGAATATGTAGAATTGCACTAGACAAAGAGTCTTTGGTGATTTCTAGCATTTTTCACATGTATTTGATTCTTAATCCCACAAAAATGAGACCGTCTCTTCATTTCTTCCTAACACGACTCCTCATTTCGTTGTAATGACTCATTCACACTCAAACATCTTCAAAACAGCTTGTAGGACAACATGATTCACTAAATTCTTTGCAAAAACCTCATCTATACACTATTGGGACTCGGAATATGTAGAATTGCAAGAGGCAAAGAGTCTTTGGTGATTTCTAGCATTTTTCACATTTATTTGATGCTTAATCACTCAAAAATGAGACCGTCTCATTATTTCTTCCTAACAAGGCTCCTCATTTCGTTGTAGTGACTCATTCACACTCAAACATCTTGAAAACAGCTTGTGGGACCACATCATTCACTAAATTGATTGCAAAAACTTCATCTATACACTCTTTGGACTAGGAATATGTAGAGTTGCACTAGACAAGGAGTCTTTGGTGATTTCTAGCATTTTTCACATGTATTTGATGCTTAATCACCCAAAAATGAGACCGTCTCTACATTTCTTCCTAANACCACATTCTTCACTAAATTCATTGCAAAAACTCATCTCTACATCCTTGGGACTAGGAATATGTAGAATTGCACTAGACAAAGAGTCTTTGTGATTTCTAGCATTTTTCACATGTATTTGGTGCTTAATGACTGAAAAATGAGACCGTCTCATCATTTTTCTAACAAGACTCCTCATTTTGTTGTAATGACTCATTCACACTTAAACATCTTAAAACAGCTTGTATGACCACATTCTTCACTAAATTCATTGCAAAAACCTCATCTATCACTCTTGGGACTGGGAATATGTAGAATTGCACTAGACAAAGAGTCTTTGGTGATTTCTAGCATTTTCCACATGTATTTGTTGCTTAATGCTTCAAAAATGAGACCGTCTCTTTCATTTCTTCCTAACAAGACTCCACATTTCGTTGTAATGAATCATTCACACTTAAGGAACATTGAAAACAGCTTGTATAACAACATGATGACTAAATTCTTGCAAAAATCTCATATGTACTCTCTTCGGAATAGAATATGTAGAATTGCACTCGAGAAAGAGACTTTGGTGATTTCTAGCATTTTTCACATGTATTTGATGCTTAATCTCTCAAAATGAGACCGTCTCTTCATTTCTTCCTAACAAGACTCCGCATTTCGTTGTAATGACTCATTCACACTTCAACATCTTGCAAACAGCTTGTATGACCACATTCTTAACTAAATTCATTGGAAAAACCTCATCTATACACCCTTGGGACTAGGAATATGTAGAATTGCACTAGACAAAGAGTCTTTGGTGATTTCTAGCATTTTTCACATGTATTTGGTGCTTAATCACTGAAAAATGAGACCGTCTCATCATTTCGTCCCTAACAAGATTCCTCATTTCGTTGTACTGAGTCATTTACACCTAAACATCTTGAAAACAGCTTGTATGACCACATTCTTCACTAAATTCATTGAAAAAACCTCGTCTATACACTCTTGGGACGAGGAATATGTAGAATTGCACTAGACAAATTGTATTTGGTGATTTCTAGCGTTTTTCACATGTATTTGATGCTTTATCTCTAAAAAATGAGACTATCTTTTCATTTCTTCGTGACAAGACTCCACATTTCGTTCTAATGACTCATTCACACTTAACATGTTGAAAACTGCTTGTATGACAACATTCTTCACTAAACTCATTGCAAAAACCTCATCTATACACCCTTGGGACTAGGAATATGTAGAATTGCACTAGATAAAGAGTCTTTGGTGATTTTTAGCATTTTTCACATGTATTTGGTGCTTAATTACTGAAAAATGAGACCGTCTCATCATTTCTTCCTAATAAGACTCCTCATCTCATTGTAATGACTCATTCACACTTAAACATCTTTAAAAAAGCTTGTATGACCACATTCTTCACTATATTCATTGCAAAAACCTCATATATACACTCTTGGGACTCGGAATATGTAGAATTGCACTAGACAAAGTGTCTTTGGTGATTTCTAGCATTTTTCACATGTATTTGTTGCTTAATCTCTCAAAAATGAGACCGTCTCTTCATTTCTTCCAACAAGACTCCGCATTTTGTTGTAATGACTCATTCACACTTCAACATCTCGCAAACAGCTTGTAAGATCACATTCTTAACTAAATTGATTGCAAAAACCTCATCTATACACCCTTGGGGACTAGGAATATGTAGAATTGCACTAGACAAAGAGTCTTCGGTGATTTCTACCATTTTTCACATGTATTTGGTGCTTAATGACTGAAAAATGAGACCGTCTCATCATTTCTTCCTAACAAGACTCCTCATTTCGTTGTAATGACTCATTCACACTTAAACATCTTTAAAACAGCTTGTATGACCACATTCTTCACTAAATTCATTGCAAAAACCTCATCTATACACTCTTGGGACTGGGAATATGTAGAATTGCACTAGACAAAGAGTCTTTGGTGATTTCTAGCATTTTCCACATGTATTTGTTGCTTAATCTCTCAAAAATGAGACCGTCTCTTCATTTCTTCCTAACAAGACTCCACATTTCGTTGTAATGAATCATTCACACTTAAGGAACATGAAAACAGCTTGTATAACAACATGATTGACTAAATTCATTGGAAAAATCTCATCTGTACTCTCTTCGGACAAGGAATATGTAGAATTGCACTAGACAAAGAGTCTTTGGTGATTCCTAGCATTTTTCACATGTATTTCATTCTGAATCACTCCAAAATGAGACTGTCTCTTCATTTCTTCCTAACAAGACTCCACATTTCGTTGTAATGACTCATTCACAATTAAACATCTTTAAAACAATTCGTATGTCCACATTGTTCACTAAATTCATTGCAAAAACCTCATCTCTACACTCTTGGGACTAGGAATATGTATAATTGCACTAGACAAAGAGTCTTTGGTGATTTCTAGCATTCTTCACATGTATTTAATGCTTCATCACTCAAAAAGAGACCGTCTCTTCATTGCTTCCTAACAAGCCTCCACATTTCGTTGTAATGACTCATTCACACTTATGGAACTTGAAAAACAGCTTGTATGAGAACATGATTCCCTCAATTCATTGCAAAAATCTCATTTGTACACTCTTCAGACTAGGAAAGTGTAGAATTGCACTGGACAAAGAGTCCTTGGTGATTTGTAGCATTTTTCACATGGTATTTGATGATTAATCTTTCAAAAAATGAGACCGTGTCTTCATTTCTTCCTAACAAGACTCCGCATTTTGTTGTAATGACTCATTCACCCCATAAATATCTTGCAAACAGCTTGTATGACCACACCATTCACTAAATTCATTGCAAAAACCTCATGTATACACTCTTCATACTAGGAATATTTAGAATTGCACTAGACACAGAGTCTTTGGTGATTTCCAGCATTTTCACATGTTTTTGATGCTTAATCACTCAAAATGGGACCGTCTCTTCATTTCTTCCTAACAAGACTCCACATTTCGTTGTAATGACTCATTCACACATAAACATGTTGAAAACAGCTTGTATGAACACATTCTTCACTAAAATTCCTTGCCAAAACCTCATCTATACACTCTTGGGACTAGGAATAGGTAGAATTGCACTAGACAAAGAGTCTTCAGTGATTTCAAGCATTTTCGCTTGTATTTGATGCTTAATCACTAAACAATGAGAGCGTCTGTTCATTTCTTCATAACAAGACTCCACATTTCGTTGTAATGACTCATTCACACTTAAGGAACTTGAAAACACCTTGTATGACAACATGCTCACTAAATTCATTGCAAAAACCTCATCTATACACTCTTGGGACTAGGAATAATGTAGAATTGCACTAGACAAAGAGTCTTTGGTGATTTCTAGCATTTTTCGGCATGTATTTCATGCTTAATCACACAAAGATGAGAGCGTTTGTTCGTTGCTTCTTAACAAGACTCGACATTCACTGTAATGACTCATTCACACTTAAGGAACCTGAAAACAGATTGTACGAGAACATGATTCACTAAATTCATTGCAAAAATTTCATCTGTACACTCTTCGGACTAGGAATATGTAGAATTGCACTAAACAAAGAGTCTTTGGTGATTTGTAGCATTTCTCACATGTATTTGATGCCTAATCACTCAAAATGAGACCGTCTCTTCATTTCTTTCCTACAAGACTCCTCATTTTGTTGTAATGACTCATTCACACTTAAACATCTTGGAAAGCAGCATGTATGACACATATTCACTAATCATGGCAAAAGCCTTATCTAGACACTCTTGGGGCTCGGAATATGTAGAATTGCACTAGACAAAGAGTCTTTGGTCATTTTAGCATTTTTCACATGTATTTCACGCTTAATCACTCAAAATGAGACCGTCTGTTCATTTCTTATAACCAGACTCCACATTTCGTTTGTAATGATCATTCACACTTAAACTCTTGAAACATCTTGTATGACCACATTCCTCACTAAATTCATTGCAAAAACCTGTCTATACACTCTTGGAACTAGGAATATGTTGAATTTGCACTACACAAAGAGTCTTTGCTGCTTTCTAGCATTTTTCACATGTATTTGCTGCTTAATCTCTCAAAATGAGACCGCTCTTCATTTTCTTCCTAACAAGACTTCTCATTTCGTTGTAATGACTCATTCACACTTAAACATCTTGAAAACAGCTTGTATGACCACATTCTTCACTAAATTCGTTGCAAAAACCTCGTCTATACACTCTTGGGACTAGGAATATGTAGAATTGCACTAGACAAAGAGTCTTTGGTGATTTCTAGCTTTTTTCACAAGTATTTGACACTTAATCACTCAAAAACGAGACCGTCTGTTCATTTCATCCTCACAAGACTCTACATTTCGTTGTAATGACTCATTCACACTTAAACATCTTGAAAACAGCTTGTATGACCACATTCTTCACTAAATTCGTGCAAAACCTCGTCTATACACTCTTGGGACTAGGAATATGTAGAATGGCACTACACAAAGATTCTCTGCTGCTTTCTAGCATTTTTCACATGTATTTGCTGCTTAATCTCTCAAAAATGAGACCGTTCTTCATTTATTACTAACAAGACTCCTCATTTCATTGTAATGACCTCATTCACACTTAAACATCTTGAAAACAGCTTGTATGACCACATTCTTCACAAAATTCTTTGCAAAAACCTCATCTATAGACTCTTGGGACTAGGAATATGTAGAATTGCACGACACAAAGAGTCTTTGGTGATTTCTAGCATTTTTCGCAAGTATTGATGCTTAATCCACTCAAAGATGAGAGCGTCTGTTCATTGCTTCTTAACAAGACTCCACATTTCATTGTAATGACTCATTCACACTTAAGGAACTTGAAAACAGATTGTATGACAACATGATTCACTAAATTCATGGCAAAAACCTCATCTGTACCACTCTTCAGACTAGGAATATGTAGAATTGCACTAGACAAAGAGTCTTGGTGATTTCTAGCATTTCTCACATGTATTTCATGCTTAATCTCTCAAAAATGAGACCGTCTCTTCATTTCTTCCTAACAAGACTCCTCATTTTGTTGAAATGACTCATTCACACTTAACATCTTGAAAGCAGCTTTGTATGACCACATCATTCACTAAATTCATTGCAAAAGCCTCATCTATACACTCTTGAGGATTGGAATATGTAGAATTGCACTAGACAAAGAGTCATGGGTCATTTCTAGCATTTTGCCCCTGTATTTCATGCTTAATCTCTCAAAATGATACCGTCTCTTATTTTCTTCCCTAACAGATTCCTCATTCGTTGTAATACACATTCACACTAAACATCTTGAAAACAGCATGTTTGACACATCTTCAGTAAATTCTTTGCAAAACCTCATCTATCACATCTTGGGACATGGAATATGGTAAGAATTGCACTACGACAAAAAGTCTTGGTGATTTTAGCTTTTTCACAAGTATTTGACACTTAATCACTCAAAAAGGAGACCATCAGTTTCATTTCATCCTAACAAGACTCCACATTTCGTTATAATGACTCATTCACACTTAAACATCTTGAAAACAGCTTTGTATGACCACATTCTTCACTAAATTCATTGCAAAAACCTCGTCTATACACCCTTGGCACTAGGAATATTTATAATTGCACTAGACAAAGAGTCGTTGCTGCTTTCTAGCATTTTTCACATGTATTTGCTGCTTAATCTCTCAAAAATGAGACCGTCTCTTCATTTCTTCTAACAAGACTCCTCATTTCGTGGTAATGACTCATTCACGCATAAACATCTTGAAAACAGCTTGTATGACCACATTCTTCACTAAATTCTTTGCAAAACCTCATCTATTGACTCTTGGGACTAGGAATATGTAGAATTGCACGAGACAAAAGAGTCTTTGTGATTTCTAGCATTTTTTGCAAGTATTTGATGCTTAATCACTCAAAGATGAGAGCGTCTGTTCATTGCTTCTTAACAAGACTCCACATTTCATTGCCTGACTCATTCACACTTAGGAACTTCAAAACAGATTGTATGACAACATGATTCACTAAATTCATGGCAGAAAACCCCATCTTTTACACTCTTCGGACTAGGAATTTGTTGAATGATCACTAGACAAAGAGTCTTTGGTGATTTCTAGCATTTCTCACATGTATTTGATGCTTAATCACTCAAAAATGAGACCGTCTGTTCATTTCATCTAACAAGACTCCACATTTTGTTGTAATGACTCATTCACACTTAAACTTCTTGAAAACAGCTTCTATGACCACATTCTTTCACTAAATTCATTGCAAAAACCTCGTCTATACACTCTTGGAACTAGGAATATGTAGAATTGCACTAGACAAAGTGTCTTTGTGATTTCCTAGCATTTTTTATATGTATTTGATGCTTAATCACTCAAAATGAGACCGTCTGTTCATTTCTTCCTAAGACTCCACATTTCGTTGTAATGACTCATTCACACATAAACATCTTGAAAACAGCTTGTATGACCACATTCTTCACTAATTCATTGCAAAAAAACCTCGCCTACACACTCTTGGCACTAGCATATGTAGAATTGCACTAGACAAAGAGTATTTGGTGATTTCTTCCATTCTCACATGTATTTGATGCTTAATCTCTCAAAATTAGACCGTCTCTTCATTTCTTCCTAATAAGACACCATTTCGTGGTAATGGCTCATTCACGCATAAACATCTTGAAAACAGCTTGTATGACCACATTCTTCACTAAATTCTTTGCAAAAACCTCATCTATTGACTCTTGGGACTAGGAATATGTAGAATTGCACGAGACAAGAGTCTTTGGTGATTTCTAGCATTTTTCGCAAGTATTTGATGCTTAATCACTCAAAGATGAGAGTGTCTGTTCATTGCTTCTAACAAGACCTCCACATTTCATTGCACTAACTCATTCACACATAAGGNTTTAAAACAGCTTGTATGACCACATTCTTCACTAAATTCATTGCAAAAACCTCATCTATACACTCTTGGGACTAGGGAATATGTAGAATTGCACTAGACAAAGAGTCTTTGGTGATTTCTAGCATTTTCACATGTATTTGTTGCTTAATCTCTCAAAATGAGACCGTCTCTTCATTTCTTCCTAACAAGACTCCACATTTCTTGTAATGAATCATTCACACTTAAGAAACATGAAAACAGCTTGTATAAAACATGATTGACTAAATTCATTGCAAAAATCTCATAGTACTCTCTCTCGGGAATAGGAATATGTAGGAATTGCACTCGAGAAAGAGACCTTTGGTGATTTCTAGCATTTTTCACATGTATTTGATGCTTAATCTCTCAAAAATGAGACCGTCTCTTCATTCTTCCTAACAAGACTTCCGCATTTCGTTGTAATGACTCATTCACACTTCAACATCTTGCAAACAGCTTGTATGACCACATTCTTAACTAAATTTCATTGGAAAAACCTCATCTATACACCCTTGGGACTAGGAATATGTAGAATTGCACTAGACAAAGAGTCTTTGGTGATTTCTAGCATTTTTCACATGTATTTGGTGCTAATCACTGAAAAAATGGAGACCGTCTCATCATTTCGTCCTAACAAGATTCCTCATTTCGTTGTACTGAGTCATTTACACCTTAAACATCTTGAAAACAGCTTGTATTGACCACATTCTTCACTAAATTCATTGAAAAAACCTCGTCTATACACTCTTGGGACGAGGAATATGTAGAATTGCACTAGACAAATTGTATTTGGTGATTTCTAGCGTTTTTCACATGTATTTGATGCTTTATCTCTAAAAAATGAGACTATCTTTTCATTTCTTCGTGACAAGACTCCACATTTCGTTTCTAATGACTCATTCACACTTAAACATGTTGAAAACTGCTTGTATGGACAACATTCTTCACTAAACTCATTTGCAAAAACTCATCTATACACCCTTGGGACTAGGAATATGTAGAATTGCACTAGATAAAGAGTCTTTGGTGATTTTTAGCATTTTTCACATGTTATTTGGTGCTTAATTACTGAAAAATGAGACCGTCTCATCATTTCTTCCTAATAAGACTCCTCATCTCATTGTAATGACTCATTCACACTTAAACATCTTTAAAAAAGCTTGTATGACCACATTCTTCACTATATTCATTGCAAAACCTCATATATACACTCTTGGGACTCGGAATATGTAGAATTGCCACTAGACAAGTGTCTTTGGTGATTTCTAGCATTTTCACATGTATTTGTTGCTTAATCTCTCAAAAATGAGAACCGTCTCTTCATTTCTTCCAACAAGACTCCGCATTTTGTTGTAATGACTCATTCACACTTCAACATCTCGCAAACAGCTTGTAAGATCACATTCTTAACTAAATTGATTGCAAAAACCTCATCTTACACCCTTGGGACTAGGAATATGTAGAATTGCACTAGACAAAGAGTCTTCGGTGATTTCTACCATTTTTCACATGTATTTGGTGCTTAATGACTGAAAAATGAGACCGTCTCATCATTTCTTCCTAACAAGACTCCTCATTTCGTTGTAATGAACTCATTCACACTTAAACATCTTTAAAACAGCTTGTATGACCACATTCTTCACTAAATTCATTGCAAAAACCTCCATCTATCACTCTTGGGACTGGGAATATGTAGAATTGCACTAGACAAAGAGTCTTTGGTGATTTCTAGCATTTTCCACATGTATTTGTTGCTTAATCTCTCAAAAATGAGACCGTTCTCTTCATTTCTTCCTAACAAGACTCCACATTTCGTTGTAATGAATCATTCACACTTAAGGAACATGAAAACAGCTTGTATAACAACATGATTGACTAAATTCATTGGAAAAAATCTCATCTGTACTCTCTTCGGACAAGGAATATGTAGAATTGCACTTAGACAAAGAGTCTTTTGGTGATTCCTAGCATTTTTCACATGTATTTCATTCTGAATCACTCCAAAATGAGACTGTCTCTTCATTTCTTCCTAACAAGACTCCACATTTCGTTGTAATGACTCATTCACAATTAAACATCTTTAAAACAATTCGTATGTCCACATTGTTCACTAAATTCATTGCAAAAACCTCATCTCTACACTCTTGGGACTAGGAATATGTATAATTGCACTAGACAAAGAGTCTTTGGTGATTTCTAGCATTCTTCACATGTATTTAATGCTTCAATCACTCAAAAAAGAGACCGTCTCTTCATTGCTTCCTAACAAGCCTCCACATTCGTTGTAATGACTCATTCACCACTTATGGAACTTGAAAACAGCTTGTATGAGAACATGATTCCCTCAATTCATTGCAAAAATCTCATTTGTACACTCTTCAGACTAGGAAAGTGTAGAATTGCACTGGACAAAGAGTCCTTGGTGATTTGTAGCATTTTTCACATGTATTTGATGATTAATCTTTCAAAAATGAGACCGTGTCTTCATTTCTTCCTAACAAGACTCCGCATTTTGTTGTAATGACTCATTCACCCATAAATATCTTGCAAACAGCTTGTATGACCACACCATTCACTAAATTCATTGCAAAAACCTCATGTATACACTCTTCATACTAGGAATATTTAGAATTGCACTAGACACAGAGTCTTTGGTGATTTCCAGCATTTTTCACATGTTTTTGATGCTTAATCACTCAAAAATGGGACCGTCTCTTCATTTCTTCCTAACAAGACTCCACATTTCGTTGTAATGACTCATTCACACATAAACATGTTGAAAACAGCTTGTATGAACACATTCTTCACTAAATTCCTTGCCAAAACCTCATCTATACACTCTGGGACTAGGAATAGGTAGAATTGCACTAGACAAAGAGTCTTCAGTGATTTCAAGCATTTTTCGCTTGTATTTGATGCTTAATCACTAAACAATGAGAGCGTCTGTTCATTTCTTCATAACAAGACTCCACATTTCGTTGTAATGACTCATTCACACTTAAGGAACTTGAAAACACCTTGTATGACAACATGCTCACTAAATTCATTGCAAAAACCTCATCTATACACTCTTGGGACTAGGAATATGTAGAATTGCACTAGACAAAGAGTCTTTGGTGATTTCTAGCATTTTTCGCATGTATTTCATGCTTAATCACACAAAGATGAGAGCGTTTGTTCGTTGCTTCTTAACAAGACTCGACATTTCACTGTAATGACTCATTCACACTTAAGGAACCTGAAAACAGATTGTACGAGAACATGATTCACTAAATTCATTGCAAAAATTTCATCTGTACACTCTTCGGACTAGGAATATGTAGAATTGCACTAAACAAAGAGTCTTTGGTGATTTGTAGCATTTCTCACATGTATTTGATGCCTAATCACTCAAAAATGAGACCGTCTCTTCATTTCTTCCTAACAAGACTCCTCATTTTGTTGTAATGACTCATTCACACTTAAACATCTTGAAAGCAGCATGTATGACCACATCATTCACTAAATTCATGGCAAAAGCCTTATCTAGACACTCTTGGGGCTCGGAATATGTAGAATTGCACTAGACAAAGAGTCTTTGGTCATTTCTAGCATTTTTCACATGTATTTCACGCTTAATCACTCAAAAATGAGACCGTCTGTTCATTTCTTAATAACCAGACTCCACATTTCGTTGTAATGACTCATTCACACTTAAACATCTTGAAAACATCTTGTATGACCACATTCCTCACTAAATTCATTGCAAAAACCTCGTCTATACACTCTTGGAACTAGGAATATGTTGAATTGCACTACACAAAGAGTCTTTGCTGCTTTCTAGCATTTTTCACATGTATTTGCTGCTTAATCTCTCAAAAATGAGACCGTCTCTTCATTTCTTCCTAACAAGACTTCTCATTTCGTTGTAATGACTCATTCACACTTAAACATCTTGAAAACAGCTTGTATGACCACATTCTTCACTAAATTCGTTGCAAAAACCTCGTCTATACACTCTTGGGACTAGGAATATGTAGAATTGCACTAGACAAAGAGTCTTTGGTGATTTCTAGCTTTTTTCACAAGTATTTGACACTTAATCACTCAAAAACGAGACCGTCTGTTCATTTCATCCTCACAAGACTCTACATTTCGTTGTAATGACTCATTCACACTTAAACATCTTGAAAACAGCTTGTATGACCACATTCTTCACTAAATTCGTTGCAAAAACCTCGTCTATACACTCTTGGGACTAGGAATATGTAGAATGGCACTACACAAAGATTCTCTGCTGCTTTCTAGCATTTTTCACATGTATTTGCTGCTTAATCTCTCAAAAATGAGACCGTCTCTTCATTTATTACTAACAAGACTCCTCATTTCATTGTAATGACTCATTCACACTTAAACATCTTGAAAACAGCTTGTATGACCACATTCTTCACAAAATTCTTTGCAAAAACCTCATCTATAGACTCTTGGGACTAGGAATATGTAGAATTGCACGACACAAAGAGTCTTTGGTGATTTCTAGCATTTTTCGCAAGTATTTGATGCTTAATCACTCAAAGATGAGAGCGTCTGTTCATTGCTTCTTAACAAGACTCCACATTTCATTGTAATGACTCATTCACACTTAAGGAACTTGAAAACAGATTGTATGACAACATGATTCACTAAATTCATGGCAAAAACCTCATCTGTACACTCTTCAGACTAGGAATATGTAGAATTGCACTAGACAAAGAGTCTTTGGTGATTTCTAGCATTTCTCACATGTATTTCATGCTTAATCTCTCAAAAATGAGACCGTCTCTTCATTTCTTCCTAACAAGACTCCTCATTTTGTTGAAATGACTCATTCACACTTAAACATCTTGAAAGCAGCTTGTATGACCACATCATTCACTAAATTCATTGCAAAAGCCTCATCTATACACTCTTGAGGATTGGAATATGTAGAATTGCACTAGACAAAGAGTCATGGGTCATTTCTAGCATTTTGCCCCCTGTATTTCATGCTTAATCTCTCAAAAATGATACCGTCTCTTATTTTCTTCCTAACAAGATTCCTCATTTCGTTGTAATGACACATTCACACTTAAACATCTTGAAAACAGCATGTTTGACCACATTCTTCAGTAAATTCTTTGCAAAAACCTCATCTATACACTCTTGGGACATGGAATATGTAGAATTGCACTAGACAAAAAGTCTTTGGTGATTTTTAGCTTTTTTCACAAGTATTTGACACTTAATCACTCAAAAAGGAGACCATCAGTTCATTTCATCCTAACAAGACTCCACATTTCGTTATAATGACTCATTCACACTTAAACATCTTGAAAACAGCTTGTATGACCACATTCTTCACTAAATTCATTGCAAAAACCTCGTCTATACACCCTTGGCACTAGGAATATTTATAATTGCACTAGACAAAGAGTCGTTGCTGCTTTCTAGCATTTTTCACATGTATTTGCTGCTTAATCTCTCAAAAATGAGACCGTCTCTTCATTTCTTCCTAACAAGACTCCTCATTTCGTGGTAATGACTCATTCACGCATAAACATCTTGAAAACAGCTTGTATGACCACATTCTTCACTAAATTCTTTGCAAAAACCTCATCTATTGACTCTTGGGACTAGGAATATGTAGAATTGCACGAGACAAAGAGTCTTTGGTGATTTCTAGCATTTTTTGCAAGTATTTGATGCTTAATCACTCAAAGATGAGAGCGTCTGTTCATTGCTTCTTAACAAGACTCCACATTTCATTGCACTGACTCATTCACACTTAGGGAACTTCAAAACAGATTGTATGACAACATGATTCACTAAATTCATGGCAGAAACCCCATCTTTACACTCTTCGGACTAGGAATTTGTAGAATTGCACTAGACAAAGAGTCTTTGGTGATTTCTAGCATTTCTCACATGTATTTGATGCTTAATCACTCAAAAATGAGACCGTCTGTTCATTTCATCCTAACAAGACTCCACATTTTGTTGTAATGACTCATTCACACTTAAACTTCTTGAAAACAGCTTCTATGACCACATTCTTCACTAAATTCATTGCAAAAACCTCGTCTATACACTCTTGGAACTAGGAATATGTAGAATTGCACTAGACAAAGTGTCTTTGGTGATTTCTAGCATTTTTTATATGTATTTGATGCTTAATCACTCAAAAATGAGACCGTCTGTTCATTTCTTCCTAACAAGACTCCACATTTCGTTGTAATGACTCATTCACACATAAACATCTTGAAAACAGCTTGTATGACCACATTCTTCACTAAATTCATTGCAAAAACCTCGCCTACACACTCTTGGCACTAGCAATATGTAGAATTGCACTAGACAAAGAGTATTTGGTGATTTCTTCCATTCTTCACATGTATTTGATGCTTAATCTCTCAAAAATTAGACCGTCTCTTCATTTCTTCCTAATAAGACACCTCATTTCGTGGTAATGGCTCATTCACGCATAAACATCTTGAAAACAGCTTGTATGACCACATTCTTCACTAAATTCTTTGCAAAAACCTCATCTATTGACTCTTGGGACTAGGAATATGTAGAATTGCACGAGACAAAGAGTCTTTGGTGATTTCTAGCATTTTTCGCAAGTATTTGATGCTTAATCACTCAAAGATGAGAGTGTCTGTTCATTGCTTCTTAACAAGACTCCACATTTCATTGCACTAACTCATTCACACATAAGGAACTTCAAAACAGATTGTATGACAACATGATTCACTAAATTCAAGGCAAAAACCCCATCTTTACACTCTTCGGACTAGGAATTTGTAGAATTGCACTAGACAAAGAGTCTTTGGTGATTTCTAGCATTTCTCACATGTATTTGATGCTTAATCACTCAAAAATGAGACCGTCTGTTCATTTCATCCTAACAAGACTCCACATTTTGTTGTAATGACTCATTCACACTTAAACATCTTGAAAACAGCTTGTATGACCACATTCTTCACCAAATTCATTGCAAAAACCTCGTCTATACACTCTTGGAACTAGGAATATGTAGAATTGCACTAGACAAAGAGTCTTTGGTGATTTCTAGCATTTTTCATATGTATTTGATGCTTAATCACTCAAAAATGAGACCGTCTGTTCATTTCTTCCTAACAAGACTCCACATTTCGTTGTAATGACTCATTCACACATAAACATCTTGAAAACTGCTTGTATGACCACATTCTTCACTAAATTCATTGCAAAAACCTCGACTATACACTCTTGGTACTAGGAATATGTAGAATTGCACTAGACAAAGAGTATTTGGTGATTTCTACCATTTTTCACATGTATTTGATGCTTAATCTCTCAAAAAATAGACCGTCTCTTCATTTCTTCCTAACAAGACTCCTCATTTCGTGGTAATGACTCATTCACACATAAACATCTTGAAAACAGCTTGTATGACCACATTCTTCACTAAATTGATTGCAAAAACCTCGCCTACACACTCTTGGTACTAGGAATATGTAGAATTGCACTAGACAAAGAGTATTTGGTGATTTCTAGCATTTTTCGCTTGTATTTGACGCTTAATGACTCACAAATGAGCACGTCTGTTCATTTCTTCTTAACAAGACTCCACATTTCCTTGTAATGACTCATTCACACTTAAGGAACATGAAAACAGCTTGTTTGACAACATGGTTCACTAAATCCATTGCAAAAACCTCATCTGTACACTCTTCGGACTAGGAATATGTAGAATTGCACTAGACAAAGAGTCTTCGGTGATTTCTAGCATTTCTCACATGTATTTGATGCTTTATCACTCAAAAATGAGACCGTCTATTCATTTGTTCCTAACAAGACTCCTCATTTTGTTGTCATGACTCATTCACACATAAACATCATGAATGCAGTTTGTATGACCACATCATTCACTAAATTCATTGCAAAAGCCTCCTCTATACACTCTTGGGACTTGGAATATGTAGACTTGCAATATACAAAGAATCTTAGGTGACTTCTAGCCTTTTCCACATGTATTTCACGCTTAATCACTCAAAAATGAGACCGTCTGTTCATTTCTTCCTAACAAGACTCCACATTTCGTTGTAATGACTCATTCACACTTAAACATCTTGAAAACAGCTTGTATGACCACATTCTTCACTAAATTCATTGCAAAAGCCTCGTCTATACACTCTTGGGACGAGGAATAAGTAGAATTGCACTAGACGAACTGTATTTGGTGATTTCTAGCATTTTTCACATGTATTTGATGCTTTATCTCTAAAAACTAAGACTGTCTGTTCATTTCTTCATGACAAGACTCCACATTTCGTTCTAATCACTCATTCACACTTAAACATCGTGCAAACAGCTTGTATGACCACATTCTTCACTAAATTCATTGCAAAAACCTCATCTATACACTCTTGGGACTGGAATATGTAGAATTGCACTAGACAAAGAGTCTTTGGTGATTTCTAGCATTTTTCACGTGTATTGGTTGCTTAATCTCTCAAAAACGAGACCGTCTCTTCATTTCTTCCTAACAAGACTCCACATTTCGTTGTAATGAATCACTCACACTTAAGGAATATGAAAACAGCCTGTATAACAACATGACTGACTAAATTCATTGCAAAAATCTCATATGTAGTCTCTTCGGAATAGGAATATGTAGAATTGCACTCGAAAAAGAGTCTTTGGTGATTTCTAGCATTTTTCACATGTATTTGATGCTTAATCTCTCAAAAATGAGACCGTCTTTTCATTTCTTCCTAACAAGACTCTGCATTTTGTTGTAATGACTCATTCACACTTCAACATCTTGGAAACAGCTTGTATGACCACATTCTTCACTAAATTCATTGCAAAGACCTCATCTATACATCCTTGGGACTAGGAATATCTAGAATTGCACTAGACAAAGAGTCTTTGGTGATTTCTAGCATTTTTCACATGTATTTGGTGCTTAATGACTGAAAAATGAGACCGTCTCATCAATTCTTGCTAACAAGACTCTTCATTTCGTTGTAATGACTCATTCACACTTAAACATCTTTAAAACAGCTTGTATGACCACATTCTTCACTAAATTCATTGCAAAAACCTCATCTATACACTCTTCGGACATGGAATATGAAGAATTGCACTAGACAAAGAGTCTTTGGTGATTTCTAGCATTTCTCACATGTATTTCATGCTTAATCTCTCAAAAATGAGACCGTCTCCTCATTTCTTCCTAACAAGACTCCTCATTTTGTTGTAGTGACTCATTCACACTTAAACATCTTGAAAGCAGCTTGTATGACCACATCATTCACTAAATTCATTGCAAAAGCCTCATCTATACACTCTTGAGAATTGAATATGTAGAATTGCACTAGACAAAGAGTCTTGGGTCATTTCTAGCATTTTTCCCCCTGTATTTCATGCTTCATCTCTCAAAAATGAGACTGTCTCTTATTTTCTTCCTAACAAGATTCCTCATTTCGTTGTAATGACGCATTCACACATAAACATCTTGAAAACAGCTTGTATGACCACATATTCTGTAAATTCTTTGCAAAAACCTCATCTATACACTCTTGGGACATGGAATATGTAGAATTGCACTAGACAAAAAGTCTTTGGTGATTTCTAGCTTTTTTCACAAGTATTTGACACTTAAGCACTCAAAAACGAGACCGTCTGTTCATTTCATCCAAACAAGACTCCACATTTCATCGTAAGGACTCATTCACACTTAAACATCTTGAAAACAGCTTGTATGACCACATTCTTCACTAAATTCTTTGCAAAAACCTCATCTATAGACTCTTGGCACTAGGAATATGTAGAATTGCACGACACAAAAAGTCTTTGGTGATTTCTAGAATTTTTCGCATGTATTTGATGCTTAATAACTCAAAGATGAGAGCGTCTATTCATTACTTCTTAACAAGACTCCACATTTCATTGTAATGACTCATTCACACTTAAGGAACTTGAAAACAGATTGTATGACAACATGATTCACTAAATTTATGGCAAAAACCTCATCTGTACACTCTTCAGACTAGGAATATGTAGAATTGCACTAGACAAAGAGTCTTTGGTGATTTCTAGCATTTCTCACATCTATTTGATGCTTAATCACTCAAAAATGAGACCGTCTCTTCATTTCTTCCTAACAAGACTCCTCAT
This sequence comes from Bruguiera gymnorhiza, assembly GCA_020883675.1. Lineage (NCBI taxonomy): Eukaryota > Viridiplantae > Streptophyta > Magnoliopsida > Malpighiales > Rhizophoraceae > Bruguiera > Bruguiera gymnorhiza. The sequence continues at coordinate 830,577 of JAIRCJ010000040.1, forward strand.
TTTGTTGTAATGACTCATTCACACTTAAACATCTTGAAAGCAGCTTGTATGACCACATCATTCACTAAATTCATTGCAAAAGCCTCATCTATACGCTCTTGAGACTTGGAATATGTAGAATTGCACTAGACAAAGAGTCTTGGGTCATTTCTAGCATTTTCCCCCCTGTATTTCATGCTTAATCTCTCAAAAATGATACCGTCTTTTATTTTCTTCCTAACAAGATTCCTCATTTCGTTGTAATGACGCATTCACACTTAAACATCTTGAAAACAGCTTGTATGACCACATTCTTCACTAAATTCATTGCAAAAAGCTCGTCTCTTCTCCCTTGGAACTAGGAATATGTAGAATTGCACTAGACAAAGAGTCTTTGGTGATTTCTAGCATTTTTCATATGTATTTGGTGCTTAATCACTCACAAATGAGACCGTCTATTCATTTCTTCCTAACAAGACTCCACATTTCGTTGTAATGACTCATTCACACATAAACATCTTGAAAACAGCTTGTATGACCACATTCTTCACTAAATTCATTGCAAAAACCTCGCCTACACACTCTTGGTAGTAGGATTATGTAGAATTGCACTAGACAAAGAGTATTTGGTGATTTCTACCATTCTTCACATGTATTTGATGCTTAATGTCTCAAAAATTAGACCGTCTCTTCATTTCTTCCTAACAAGACTCCTCATTTCGTGGTAATGACTCATTCACGCATAAACATCTTGAAAACAGCTTGTATGACCACATTCTTCACTAAATTCTTTGCAAAAACCTCATCTATTGACTCTTGGGACTAGGAATATGTAGAATTGCACGAGACAAAGATTCTTTGGTGATTTCTAGCATTTTTCGCAAGTATTTGATGCTTAATCACTCAAAGATGAGAGCGTCTGTTCATTGCTTCTTAACAAGACTCCACATTTCATTGCACTGACTCATTCACACTTAAGGAACTTCAAAACAGATTGTATGACAAGATGATTCACTAAATTCACGGCAAAAACCTCATCTTTACACTCTTCGGACTAGGAATTTGTAGAATTGCACTAGACAAAGAGTCTTTGGTGATTTCTAGCATTTTTCAGATGTATTTGATGCTTCATCACTCAAAAATGAGACCGTCTGTTCATTTCTTCCTAACAAGACTCCACATTTCGTTGTAATGACTCATTCACAAATAAACATCTTGAAAACAGCTTGTATGACCACATTCGTCACTAAATTCATTGCAAAAACCTCGCCTACACACTCTTGGTTCTAGGAATTTCTAGAATTGCACTAGACAAAGAGTATTTGGTGATTTCTACCATTCTTCACATATATTTGATCCTTAATCTCTCAAAAATTAGACCGTCTCTTCATTTCTTCCTAACAAGACTCCTCATTTCGTGGTAATGACTCATTCACGCATAAACATCTTGAAAACAGCTTGTATGACCACATTCTTCACTAAATTCTTTGTAAAAACCTCATCTATTGACTCTTGGGACTAGGAATATGTAGAATTGCACGAGACAAAGAGTCTTTGGTGATTTCTAGCATTTTTCAGATGTATTTGATGCTTAATCACTCAAAAATGAGACCGTCTGTTCATTTCTTCCTAACAAGACTCCACATTTCGTTGTAATGACTCATTCACAATTAAACATCTTGAAGACAGCTTGTATGACCACATTCTTCACTAAATTCATTGCAAAAACGTCGCCTACACACTCTTGGTTCTAGGAATTTGTAGAATTGCACTAGACAAAGAGTATTTGGTGATTTCTACCATTCTTCACATATATTTGATCCTTAATCTCTCAAAAATTAGACCGTCTCTTCATTTCTTCCTAACAAGACTCCTCATTTCGTGGTAATGACTCATTCACGCATAAACATCTTGAAAACAGCTTGTATGACCACATTCTTCACTAAATTCTTTGTAAAAACCTCATCTATTGACTCTTGGGACTAGGAATATGTAGAATTGCACGAGACAAAGAGTCTTTGGTGATTTCTAGCATTTTTTACAAGTATTTGATGCTTAATCACTCAAAGATGAGAGCGTCTGTTCATTGCTTCTTAACAAGACTCCACATTTCATTGCACTGACTCATTCACACTTAAGGAACTTCAAAACAGATTGTATCACAACATGATTCACTAAATTCATGGCAAAAACCTCATCTTTACACTCTTCGGACTAGGAATTTGTAGAATTGCACTAGACAAAGAGTCTTTGGTGATTTCTAGCATTTCTCACATGTATTTGATGCTTAATCACTCAAAAATGAGACCGTCTGTTCATTTCATCCTAACAAGACTCCACATTTTGTTGTAATGACTCATTCACACTTAAACATCTTGAAAACAGCTTGTATGACCACATTCTTCACTAAATTCATTGCAAAAACCTCGTCTATACACTCTTGGAACTAGGAATATGTAGAATTGCACTAGACAAAGAGTCTTTGGTGATTTCTTGCATTTTTCATATGTATTTGATGCTTAATCACTCAAAAATGAGACCGTCTGTTCATTTCTTCCTAACAAGACTCCACATTTCGTTGTAATGACTCATTCACACATAAACATCTTGAAAACAGCTTGTATGACCACATTCTTCACTAATTCCTTGCAAAAACCTCGCCTACACACTCTTGGTACTAGGAATATGTATAATTGCACTAGACAAAGAGTATTTGGTGATTTCTACCATTCTTCACATGTATTTGATGCTTAATGTCTCAAAAATTAGACCGTCTCTTCATTTCTTCCTAACAAGACTCCTCATTTCGTGGTAATGACTCATTCACGCATAAACATCTTGAAAACAGCTTGTATGACCACATTCTTCACTAAATTCTTTGCAAAAACCTCATCTATTGACTCTTGGGACTAGGAATATGTAGAATTGCACGAGACTAAGAGTCTTTGGTGATTTCTAGCATTTTTCGCAAGTATTTGATGCTTAATCAATCGAAGATGAGAGCGTCTGTTCATTGCTTCTTAACAAGACTCCACATTTCATTGCACTGACTCATTCACACTTAAGGAAGTTCAAAACAGATTTTAGGACAACATGATTCACTAAATTCGTGGCAAAAACCTCATCTTTACACTCTTCGGACTAGGAATTTGTAGAATTGCACTAGACAAAGAGTCTTTGGTGGTTTCTAGCATTTTTCATATGTATTTGATGCTTAATCACTCAAAAATGAGACCGTCTGTTCATTTCTTCCTAACAAGACTCCACATTTCGTTGTAATGACTCATTCACACATAAACATCTTGAAAACAGCTTGTATGACCACATTCTTCACTAAATTCATTGCAAAAACCTCGCCTACACACTCTTGGTACTAGGAATATGTAGAATTGCACTAGACAAAGAGTATTTGGTGATTTCTACCATTCTTCACATGTATTTGATGCTTAATCTCTCAAAAATTAGACCGTCTCTTCATTTCTTCCTTACAAGACTCCTCATTTCGTGGTAATGACTCATTCACACATAAACATCTTGAAAACAGCTTGTATGACCACATTCTTCACTAAATTCTTTGCAAAAACCTCATCTACTGACTCTTGGGACTAGGAATATGTAGAATTGCACCAGACAAAGAGTCTTTGGTGATTTCTAGCATTTTTCGCAAGTATTTGATGCTTAATCACTCAAAGATGAGAGCGTCTGTTCATTGCATCTTAACAAGACTCCACATTTCATTGCACTGACTCATTCACACTTAAGGAAGTTCAAAACAGATTGTATGACAACATGATTCACTAAATTCATGGCAAAAACCTCATCTTTACACTCTTCGGACTAGGAATTTGTAGAATTGCACTAGACAAAGAGTCTTTGGTGATTTCTAGCATTTCTCACATGTATTTGATGCTTAATCACTCAAAAATGAGACCGTCTGTTCATTTCATCCTAACAAGACTCCACATTTTGTTGTAATGACTCATTCACACTTAAACATCTTGAAAACAGCTTGTATGACCACATTCTTCACTAAATTCTTTCCAAAAACCTCATCGATACACTCTTGGGACTAGGAATATGTAGAATTGCACTAGACAAAGAGTCCTCGGTGATTTGTAGCATTTTTCGCATGTATTTGATGCTCAATCACTCAAAGATGATAGCGCCTGTTCATTTCTTCTTAACAAAACTCCACATTTCGTTGTAATGACTCTTTCACACTTAAGGAACATGAAAACACCTTGTATGACAACATGATTCACTAAATTCTTTGCAAAAACCTCATCTTTACACTCTTGGGACTAGGAATATATAGAATTGCACTAGACAAAGAGTTTTTGGTGATTTCTAGCATTTTTCGCATGTATTTGATGCTTAATCGCTCAAAGATGAGAGCGCCTGTTCATTTCCTCTTAACAAGACTCTACATTTCGTTGTAATGACTCTTTCACACTTAAGGAACTTGAAAACACCTTGTATGACAACATGATGGACTAAATTCATTGCAAAAGTCTCATATGTACTCTCTTCGGACTAGGAATACGTAGAATTGCTCTAGACAATGAGTCTTTGGTGATTCCTAGCATTTTTCACATGTATTTGATGCTTAATCGCTCAAAAATGAGTCCGTGTCTTCATTTCTTCCTAACAAGACTCCTCATTTCGTTGTAATGACTCACTCACACTTAAACATCTTGAAAACAGCTTGTATGACCACATTCTTCACTAAATTCTTTGCGAAAACCTCATCTATACACTATTGGGCCTAGGAATATGTAGAATTGTACGAGACAAAGACTCTTTGGTGATTTCTAGCATTTTCCGCATGTATTTGATGCTTAATCACTCAAAGATGAGAGCGTCTATTCATTGCTTCTTAAGGAGACTCCACATTTCATTGTAATGACTCATTCACACTTAAGGAACTTGAGAACAGATTGTATGACAACATGATTCACTAAATTCATTGCAAAAACCACATTTGTACACTCTTCGCACTAGGAATATCTAGAATTGCACTAGACAAAGTGTCTTTGGTGATTCCTAGCATCTTGCACATGTATTTGATGCTTAATCACTCAAAAATGAGACCGTCTCTTCATTTCTTCCTAACAAGACTCCTCATGTTGTTGTAATGACTCATTCACACTTAAACATCTTGAAAGCAGCTTGTATGACCACATCATTCTCTAAATTCTTTCCAAAAGCCTCATCTATACACTCTTGGCGCTTGGAATATGTAGAATTGCACTAGACAAAGAGTCTTTGGTGCTTTCTAGCTTTTTTCCCATGACAACATGATTGATTAAATGCGTTGCAAAAATCTCATCTGTACTCTCTTCGGACTAAGAATATGTAGAATTGCACTAGACAAAGAGTGTTTGGTGATTTCTAGCATCTTTCACAAGTATTTGATGCTTAATCTCTAAAAAATGAGACCGTCTGTTCATTTTTTCTTAACAAGACTCCACATTTCGTTGTAATGACTCATTCACACTTAAACATCTTGAAAACAGCTTGTATGACCACATTCTTCACTAAATTCATTGCGAAAACCTCGTCTATACACTCTTGGAACTAGGAATATGTAGAATTGCACTAGAGAAAGAGTATTCGGTGATTTCTACCATTTTTCACATGTATTTGATGCTTAATCTCTCAAAAGTTAGACTGTCTCTTCATTTCTTCCTAACAAGGCTCCTCATTTCGTGGTAATAAGTCATTCACACTTAAACTTCTTCAAAATAGCTTGTATGACCACATTCTTCACTAAATTCTTTGCAAAAACATCATCTATACACTCCTGGCACTAGGAATAGGTAGAATTGCACAAGACAAAGAGTCTTTGGTGGTTTCTAGCGTTTTTCGCATGTATTTGATGCTTAATCACTAAAAAATGAGCGCGTTTGTTCATTTCTTCTTAACAAGTCTCCACATTTCATTGTACTGACTCATTCACACTTAAGGAACTTGAAAACAGCTTGTTTGACAACATGATTCACTAAATCCATTGCAAAAACCTCATCTGTACATTCTTCAGACTAGGAATTTGAAGAATTGCACTAGACAAAGAGTCTTTGGTGATTTCTAGCATTTTTCACATGTATTTGATGCTTAATCACTCAAAAATGAGACCGTCTCTTCATTTCTTCCTAACAAGACTCCTCATTTTGTTGTAATGACTCATTCACACTTAAACATCTTGAAAGCAGCTTGTATGACCACATCATTCACTAAATTCATTGCAAAAGCCTCATCTATACACTCTTGGGGCGTCGAATATGTAGAATTGCACTAGACAATATGTCTTTGGTCATTTCTAGCATTTTTCACATGTATTTCACGCTTAATCACTCAAAAATGAGACCGTCTGTTCATTTATGACTAACCAAACTCTGCATTTCGTTGTAATCACTCATTCACACCTAAACATCTTGAGAGCAGCTTGTATGACCACATCATTCACTAAATTCATTGCAAAAGCCTCATCTATACACTCTTGGGACTTGGAATATGTAGAATTGCACTAGGCAAAGAGTCTTTGGTCATTAGTAGAATTTTTCACATGTATTTCAGGCTTAATCACTCAAAAATGAGGCTGTCTGTTCATTTCTTCATAACCAGACTCCACATTTCGTTGTAATGACTCATTCACACTTAAACATCTTGAAAACAGCTTGTACGACCACATTCTTCACTAAATTCATTGCAAAAACCTCATCTATACACTCTTGGCACTACGAATATGTAGAATTGCACTACACAAAGAGTATTTGGTGATTTCTTGTATTTTTCACATGTATTTGATGCTTAATCACTCAAAAAAGAGACCGTCTCTTCATTTCTTCCTAACAAGACTCCACATTTCGTTGTAATGACTCATTCACACATAAGCATGTTGAAAACAGCATGTATGACCACATTCTTCACTAAATTCTTTGCAAAAACCTCATCTGTACACTCTTTGGACTAGGAATATGTAGAATTGCACTAGACAAAGAGTCTTTGGTGATTTCTAGCATTTTTCACATGTATTTGATGCTTAATCTCTAAAAAATGAGAGCGTCTGTTCATTTTTTCTTAACAAGACTCCACATTTCGTTGTAATGACTCATTCATACCTAAGGAACTTCAAAACAGCTTGTATGACAACATGATTGACTAAACTCATTGCAAAAATCTCATTTGTACTGTCTTCGGACCAGGAATATGTAGAATTGCACAAGACAAAGAGTCTTTGGTGATTCCTAGCAACTTTCACATGTATTTGATGCTTAATCTCTAAAAAATGAGACCGTCTCTTCATTTCTTCCTAACAAGACTCCTTATTTTGTTGTAATGACTCATTCACATTTAAACATCTTGAAAGCAGCTTGTATGACCACATCATTCACTAAATTCATTGCAAAATCCTCATCTATACACTCTTGGGACTTGGAATATGTAGAATTGCACTAGACAAAGAGTCTTTGGTGCTTTCTAGCTTTTTTCCCATGTATTTGATGCTTAATCTCTCAAAAATGAGACCATCTCTTCTTTTCTTCCTAACAAGACTCCTCATTACGTTGTAATGACTCATTCACACTTAAGCATCTTGAAAACAGCTCGTATGACCACATTCTTCACTAAATTCTTTGCAAAATCCTCATTTATACACTCTTGGGACATGGAATATGTAGAATTGCACTAGACAAAAAGTCTATGGTGATTTCTAGCCTTTTTCACATGTATTTGGCACTTAATCACTCAAAAATGAGACCGTCTGTTCATTTCATCCTAACAACACTCCACATTTCGTTGTAATGACTCATTCACACTAAAACATCTTGAAAACAGCTTGTATCACCACATTCTTCGCTAAATTGATTGCAAAAACCTCGTCTATACACTCTTGGGGCTAGGAATATGTAGAATTGCACTAGACAAAGAGTCTTTGGTGCTTTCTAGCAGTTTTCACATGTATTTGCTGCTTAATCTCTCAAAAATGAGACCGTCTCTTCATTTCTTCCTAACAAGACTCCTCATTTCGTTGTAATGACTCATTCACACTTCAACATCATGAAAACAGCTTGTATGACCACATTCTTCACTAAATTCTTTGCAAAAACCTCCTCTATACACTCTTGGGACTAGGAATATGTAGAATTGCACTAGACAAAGCGTCTTTGATGATTTCTAGCATTTTTCGCATTTATTTGATGCTTAATCACTCATAGATGAGAGCGTCTGTTCATTGCTTCTTAACAAGACTCCACATTTCATTGTAATGACTCATTCACACTTAAGGAACTTGAAAACAGCTTGTATGACAACATGATTCACTAAATTCTTGGCAAAAACCTCATCTGTACACTCTTCGGACTAGGAATATGTAGAATTGCACTAGACAAAGAGTCTTTGGTGATTTCTAGCATTTTTCCCATGTATTTGATGCTTAATCACTAAAAAATGAGCGCGTCTGTTCATTTCTTCTTAACAAGACTCCACATTTCATTGTAATGACTCTTTCACACTTAAGGAACTTGAAAACAGCTTGTATGACAACATGATGGACTAAATTCATTGCAAAAATCTCATCTGTACTCTCTTCGGACTAGGAATACATAGAATTGCTCTAGACAAAGAGTCTTTGGTGATTTCTAACATTTTTCACATGTATTTGATGCTTAATCACTCAAAAATGAGTCCGTGTCTTCATTTCTTCCTAACAATACTCCTCATTTTGTTGTAATGACTAATTCACACTTAAACATCTTGAAAGCAGCTTGTATGACCACATCATTCACTAAATTCATTGCAAAAGCCTCATCTATACACTCTTGGGACTTGGAATATGTAGAATTGCTCTAGACAAAGAGTCTTTGGTCATTTGTAGCATTTTTCACATGTATTTCACGCTTAATCACTCAAAAATGAGACCGTCTGTTCATTTCTTAATAACCAGAGTCCACATTTCGTTGTAATGACTCATTCACACTGAAACATCTTGAAAACAGCTTGTATGACCACATTCTTCACTAAATTCATTGCAAAAACGTCGTCTATACACTCTTGGCACTAGGAATATGTAGAATTGCACTAGGCAAAGAGTATTTGGTGATTTCTAGCATTTTTCACATGTATTTAATGCTTAATCACTCAAAAAAGAGACCGTCTCTTCATTTCTTCCTAACAAGGCTCCACATTTCGTTGTAATGACTCATTCACACATAAACTTGTTCAAAACAGCTTGTATGACCACATTCTTCATTAAATTCTTTGCAAAAACCTCATCTATACACCCTTTGGACTAGGAATATGTAGAATTGCTCTAGACAAAGAGTCTTTGGTGATTTCTAGCATTTTTCACATGTATTTGATGCTTAATCTCTCAAAAATGAGATCGTCTGTTCATTTCTTCTTAACAAGACTCCACGTTTCTTTGTAATGACTCATTCACACCTAAGGAACTTGAAAACAGCTTGTATGACAGTATGATTGACTAAATTCATTGCAAAAATCTCATTTGTACTCTCTTCAGACTAGGAATATGTAGAATTGCACTAGACAAAGAGTCTTTGGTGATTCCTAGCATCTTTCACATGTATTTGATGCTTAATCTCTAAAAGATGAGACCGTCTCTTCATTTCTTCCTAACAAGACTCCTCATTTCGTTGTAATGACTCATTCACACTTAAACATCTTGAAAGGAGCTTGTATGACCACATCATTCACTAAATTCGTTGCAAAGTACTCATCTATACACTCTTGGGACTTGGAATATGTAGAATTGCACTAGACAAAGAGTCTTTGTGATGAGAATCGTGGAGGTGAGGGGTGGAAGGCTTCAATAGATCCAAAAGATCCATTGCAGATTCTAGGAGGCCCAATAACACGAGCTAGGGCCAGAATGATTAAAGAAGCACTAAATGGGCTGATTCTAGACACTGAGGCCAACCAGGTTTCAAATGGTGCGAATTCAAGTTTTAAAGAGAGCCCAGGCCTAATTAATATAATTGGACTACTTAACAGGTGAAACTAAATGATAGCATTCACTCCTAAATAGGAGTTCATTGTATGTGTTGGAATTAGTCCAAAATTCCTCCAAAATAGGGATTTCTCCTAAATAGGAAATTTACTCCTTTAGGATTGCTATCTAAGCCTATAAATAGGCACCCCTTGTAAGCTTTGGAAATCATACAGCTTTGAGTGAAATAGAAAGCAAGGGTTTTTCTCCCTCGGTTCTTTTAAGAACTAAAGAACTTATCAAGAGGTACTTCTTCTTGTGGCATTCAAATCGACTTATCACTCCCAATTCCTTCCTTTTCTGAAGTGTGGCGTCCATATCCATCTTGAATACCCTAGGTTCGTGTTCCTTCAAATATTGGGTCTAGGGTTTGTGTTATTAAACTCTGATTTAGCTTTCCTAGTTGCTCTTTGATTCATTGTGTGCATTGGGTCCCTAAGCCACGTCCTTTTGGGGTTTTCCGCATCAGTTGGTATCAGAGCCTGGTTCTAAATCAGTTGGCTCTAAATCAAAAAAAATAAAAAAAAATAATATGTCTTCGAAAGACAAAGGTGCTGCTCAGGAGGGAGCCGTTGACATGTCCTTCATGATCAAAGCTATGCAACAACAATTTGAGCACATGAATACCAGATTTGATGATATGAGTGAGAGGATGGAGGAGCAAGCTAATAGAATAACAGAGTTGCAAAGGAGGCACGAAGAATATGAGGCTTCTAAAGTTGGAAGGCAATTGAGACGTGCCTATGACCACAAAGATGATGATTCTGTGCCATCATCAGAGGGTGAAAGTGATGGAGAGAAGTATCCGGCAAATGGAGTAGCTCTCATCACAAGGCGAGCATTGAATGTGCAAGTGAAAGAAGAAACTGAGGGCCAACGAGATAACATCTTTCAGACGAGATGTCTTATCAAAGATAAGGTATGTAGTATGATTATTGATGGTGGGAGTTGCACTAATGTTGCTAGTACAACTATGGTTGAGAAGCTGAATTTACCTACTATGAAACATCCTAAACCATATAAACTTCAATGGTTGAATGAGAGTGGTGAAGTTAAAGTAGATAAGCAAGTGCTCGTGTCATTTTCTATTGGAAGGTATCACGATGATGTTTTATGTGATGTTGTACCTATGCAAGCAAGCCATATTCTTTTAGGAAGACCATGGCAATTTGATAGACGAGTTATGTACGATGGATTCAAGAATCGATATTCCTTTGTAATGAATGATAAACCTGTCACTCTTGTACCATTGTCACCTCAACAAGCTTATGAGGATCAATTAAGGATAAAAACTGAGAGTGAACAGAAAAGAGAGTTGGAAAAAAGAGAAAACAGAGGAGAAAACGTGAGAACACAAGAGAAAGAGAAGAAAACAGAAAGTTCATATGCAAAAGAAAGTGATGTACAAAGAGCAATTTTTGCCAAACAACCTATGATCATACTTTTGTATAAAGTGGCTTATTTTAATACTAACAAGTTCGAACCATCTTTGCCTAGTGTTGTTGTTGTTCTATTGCAAGAATTTGAAGGTGTATTCCATGACAATGACCCAAGTGGATTGCCACTCAAGAGAGGAATTGAGTATCAAATTGATTTCATCCTTGGTGCATCCATCCAAAATCGGCCAGCATATAAGAAGGAGACAAAAGAGCTTCAAACATAGGTTGAGGAACTTATTTCAATAGGGTATGTAAGGAAAAGCATGAGTCCTTGTGCAGTTCCTCTCCTACTTGTACAAGGAAAGTTGAACAAAAGACACGCCAAGTGGATCAAATTCATTCAGACCTTTCCCTACATCAAGTATAAACAAGGCGATGATTCGAGGACAAATCCTTTTGAGGAAAGGGGGAATGATGAGAATCATGGAGGTGAGGGGTGGAAGGCTTCAAAAGATCCAAAAGGTCCATTGCACATTCCAAAAGGCCCAATAACACGAGCTAGGGCCAAAAAGATTAAAGAAGCACTAAATGGGCTGATTCTAGACACTCAAGCCAACCAGGCTTCAAATGGTGCGAATTCAAGTTTTAAAGAGAGCCCAGGCCTAATTAATATAATTGGACTACTTAATGGGTGAAACTAAATGATAGCATTCACTCCTAAATAGGAGTTCATTGTATGTGCTGGAATTAGTCCGAAATTCCTCCAAAATAGAGATTTCTCCTAAATAGGAATTTTACCCCTTTAGGATTGCTATCTAAGCCTATAAATAGGCACCCCTTGTAAGCTTTGGAAATCATACAACTTTGAGTGAAATATAAAGCAAGGGTTTTTCTCCCTTGGTTCTTTTAAGAACTAAAGAACTTATCAAGAGGTACTTCTTCTTGTGACGTTCAAATCGACTTATCACTCCCCATTCCTTCCTTTTCAGGACTGTGGCGTCCATATCCATCTTGAATACCCTAGGTTCGTGTTCCTTCAAATATTAGGTCTAGGGTTTGTGTTATTAAACTCTGATTTAGCTTTCCTGGTTGCTCTTTGATTCATTGTGTGCGTTGGGTCCCTAAGCCACGTCCTTTTGGGGTTTTCCGCATCACTTTGGTGATTTCTAGCATTTTTCACATGTATTTGACACTTAATCACTCAAAAATGAGACTGTCTGTTCATTTCTTCCTAACAAGACTCCACATTTCGTTGTAATGACTCATTCACACATAAACATCTTGAAAACAGCTTGTATGACCACATTCTTCACTAAATTCATTGCAAAAACCTCGACTATACACTCTTGGTACTAGGAATTTGTAGAATTGCACTAGACAAAGAGTCTTTGGTGATTTCTACCATTTTTCACATGTATTTGATGCTTAATCTCTCAAAAAATAGACCGTCTCTTCATTTCTTCCTAACAAGACTCCTCATTTCGTGGTAATGACTCATTCACACATAAACATCTTGAAAACAGCTTGTATGACCACATTCTTCACTAAATTCATTGCAAAAACCTCGCCTACACCCTCTTGGTACTAGGAATATGTAGAATTGCACTAGACAAAGAGTATTTGGTGATTTCTAGCATTTTTCGCATGTATTTGACGCTTAATGACTCACAAATGAGCACGTCTGTTCATGTCTTCTTAACAAGACTCCACATTTCCTTGTAATGACTCATTCACACTTAAGGAACTTGAAAACAGCTTGTTTGACAACATGATTCACTAAATCCATTGCAAGAACCTCATCTGTACACTCTTCGGACTAGGAATATGTAGAATTGCACTAGACAAAGAGTCTTTGGTGATTTCTACCATTTTTCACATGTATTTGATGCTTAATCTCTCAAAAATTAGACCGTCTCTTCATTTCTTCCTAACAAGACTCCTCATTTCGTGCTAATGACTCATTCACACATAAACATCATGAAAACAGCTTGTATGACCACATTCTTCACTAAATTCTTTGCAAAAACATCATCTATACACTCTTGGGACTAGGAATTGGTAGAATTGCACAAGACAAAGAGTCTTTGGTGGTTTCTAGCATTTTTTGCATGTATTTGATGCTTAATGACTCAAAAATGAGCGCGTCTGTTCATTTCTTCTTAACAAGACTCCACATTTCCTTGTAATGACTCATTCACACTTAAGGAACATGAAAACAGCTGGTTTGACAACATGGTTCACTAAATCCATTGCAAAAACCTCATCTGTACACTCTTCGGACTAGGAATATGTAGAATTGCACTAGACAAAGAGTCTTTGGTGATTTCTAGCATTTCTCACAAGTATTTGATGCTTTATCACTCAAAAATGAGACCGTCTATTCATTTCTTCCTAACAAGACTCCTCATTTTGTTGTCATGACTCATTCACACTTAAACATCATGAAAGCAGTTTGTATGACCACATCATTCACTAAATTCATTGCAAAAGCCTCCTCTATACACTCTTGGACTTGGAATATGTAGACTTGCAATATACAAAGAATCTTAGGGGACTTCTAGCCTTTTTCACATCTATTTCACGCTTAATCACTCAAAAATGAGACCGTCTGTTCATTTCTTCCTAACAAGACTCCACATTTCGTTGTAATGACTCATTCACACTTAAACATCTTGAAAACAGCTTGTATGACCACATTCTTCACTAAATTCATTGCAAAAGCCTCGTCTATACACTCTTGGGACGAGGAATAAGTAGAATTGCACTAGACAAATTGTATTTGGTGATTTCTAGCATTTTTCACATGTATTTGATGCTTTATCTCTAAAAAATAGGACTGTCTGTTCATTTCTTCGTGACAAGACTCCACATTTCGTTCTAATCACTCATTCACACTTAAACATCTTGCAAACAACTTGTATTACCACATTCTTCACTAAATTCATTGCAAAAACCTCATCTATACACTCTTGGGACTGGGAATATGTAGAATTGCACTAGACAAAGAGTCTTTGGTGATTTCTAGCATTTTTCACATGTATTTGTTGCTTAATCTCTCAAAAACGAGACTGTCTCTTCATTTCTTCCTAACAAGACTCCACATTTCGTTGTAATGAATCACTCACACTTAAGGAATATGAAAACAGCTTGTATAACAACATGATTGACTAAATTCATTGCAAAAATCTCATCTGTACTCTCTTCGGAATAGGAATATGTAGAATTGCACTTGAAAAAGAGTCTTTGGTGATTTCTAGCTTTTTCACATGTATTTGATGCTTAATCTCTCAAAATGAGACCGCCTTTTCATTTCATCCTAACAAGACTCTGCATTTTGTAGTAATGACTCACTCACACTTCAACATCTTGGAAACAGCTTGTATGACGACATTCTTCACTAAATTCATTGCAAAAACCTCATCTATACATCCTTGGGACTAGGAATATGTAGAATTGCACTAGACAAAGAGTCTTTGGTGATTTCTAGCATTTTTCACATGTATTTGGTGCTTAATGACTGAAAAATGAGACCGTCTCATCATTTCTTGCTAACAAGACTCCTCATTTCGTTGTAATGACTCATTCACAATTAAACATCTTTAAAACAGCTTGTATGACCACATTCTTCACTAAATTCATTGCAGAAACCTCATCTATACACTCTTGGGACGGGGAATATGAAGAATTGCACTAGACAAAGAGTCTTTGGTGATTTCTAGCATTTTCCACATGTATTTGTTGCTTAATCTCTCAAAAATGCGACCGTCTCTTCATTTCTTCCTAACAAGAGTCCACATTTCGTTGTAATGAATCATTCACACTTAAGGAACATGAAAACAGCTTGTATAACAACATGATTGACTAAATTCATTGGAAAATCTCATCTGTACTCTCTTCGGACAAGGAATATGCAGAATTGCACTAGACAAAGAGTCTTTGGTGATTCCTAGCATTTTTCACATGTATTTCATTCTGAATCACTCAAAAAATGAGACCGTCTCTTCATTTCTTCCCAACAAGACTCCACACTTCGTTGTAATGACTCATTCACAATTAAACCATCTTTAAAACAATTCGTATGTCCACATTGTTCACTAAATTCATTGCAAAAACCTCATCTCTACACACTTGGGACTAGGAATATGTATAATTGCACTAGACAAAGAGTTTTTGGTGATTTCTAGCATTCTTCACATGTATTTGATGCTTCATCACTCAAAAAGAGACCGTCTCTTCATTGCTTCCTAACAAGACTCCACATTTCGTTGTAATGACCCATTCACACTTAAACATCTTGAAAACATCTTTGTCATGACCACATTCTTCACTAAATTCATTGCAAAAACCTCGTCTATACACTCTTGGAACTAGGAATATGTAGAATTGCACTAGACAAAGAAGTGTTTGCTGCTTTCTAGCATTTTTCACATGTATTTGCTGCTTAATCTCTCAAAAATGAGACCGTCTCTTCATTTCTTCCTAACAAGACTCCTCATTTCGTGGTAATGACTCATTCACACTTAAACATCTTGAAAACAGCTTGTATGACCACATTCTTCAGTAAATTCTTTGCAAAAACCTCATCTATACACTCTTGAGACATGGAATATGTAGAATTGCACTAGACAAAAGTCTTTGGTGATTGTTTCTAGCTTTTTCACAAGTATTTGACACTTAATCACTCAAAACCACGAGACCGTCTGTTCATTTCATCCTAACAAGACTCCACATTTCGTTGTAATGACTCATTCACACTTAAACATCTTGAAAACAGCTTGTATGACCACATTCTTCACTAAATTCGTTGCAAAAAACCTCGTCTATACACTCTTGGGACTAGGAATATGTAGAATTGCACTACAACAAAGATTCTTTGCTGCTTTCTAGCATTTTTCACATGTATTTTGCTGCTTAATCTCTCAAAAATGAGACCGTCTCTTCATTTCTTTACTAACAAGACTCCTCCATTTCATTGTAATGACTCATTCACCTTAAACATCTTGAAAACAGCTTGTATGACCACATTCTTCACTAAATTCTTTGCAAAAACCTCATCTATAGACTCTTGGGACTAGGAATATGTAGAATTGCACGACACAAAGAGTCTTTGGTGATTTCTAGCATTTTTCGCAAGTATTTAATGCTTAATCACTCAAAGATGAGAGGGTCTGTTCATTGCTTCTTAACAAGACTCCACATTTCATTGTAATGACTCATTCACACTTAAGGAACTTGAAAACAGATTGTATAAAAACATGATTCATTAAATACATGGAAAAAACCTCATATTTACACTCTTCGCACTAGAATATGTAGAATTGCACTAGGCAAAGAGTCTTTGGTGATTTCTAGCATTTCACACATGTATTTGCTGCTTAATCACTCAAAAAGGAGACCGCCTCTTCATTTCTTCCTAACAAGACTCCCCATTTTGTTGTAATGACTCGTTCACACTTAAACATCTTGATAGCAGCTTGCATGACCACATCATTCACTAAATCATTGCAAAAGCCTCATCTATACACACTTGAGACTTGGAATATGTAGAATTGCACTAGACAAAGAGTCTTGCTCATTTCTAGCATTTTTCCCCCTGTATTTCATGCTTATCTCTCAAAAAATGAGACTGTCTCTTATTTTCTTCTAACAAGATTCCTCATTTCGTTGTAATGACGCATTCACACATAAACATCTTGAAAACAGCTTGTATGACCACATATTCTGTAAATTCTTTGCAAAACCTCATCTATACACTCTGGGCATGGAATATGTTAATTGCACTGACAAAAGAGTTTGGTGATTTCTAGCTTTTTTTCACAAGTATTTGACACTTAATCACTCAAAACGAGACCGTCTGTTCATTCATCCTAACAAGACCCCACATTTCATCATAAGGACCATTCACACTTAAACATCTTGAAAACAGCTTGTATGACCACATTCTTCACTAAATGTTTGCAAAAACCTCATCTATAGACTCTTGGCACTAGGAANGGACTGGGATATGTGGAATTGCACTAGACAAAGAGTCTTTGGTGATTTCTAGCTTTTTGCACATGTATTTGATGCTTAATCACTCAAAAATGACACCGTCTCATCATTTCTCCTTAACAGGACTCCTCATTTTGTTGTAATGACTCATTCACACTCAAACATCTTGAAAAATGCTTGTAGGACCACATCATTCACAAAATTGATTGCAAAAAACATCATCTATACACTCGTCGGGCTAGGAATATGTAGAATTGCACTAAACCGAGTCTTTGGTGATTTCTAGCATTTTTCACATGTATTGATGCTTAATCACTCCAAAATGAGATCGTCTCATCATTTCTTCCTAACAGGACTCCTCATTTCGTAGTAATGACTCTTTCACACTCAAACATCGTGAAAACAGCTTGTAGGACCACATCATTCACTAAATTGATTGCAAAAACATCATCTATACACTCTTCGGACTAGGAATATGTAGAATTGCACTAGACAAAGAGTCTTTCGTGATTTCTAGCACCTTTCACATGTATTTTATGCTTAATCACTGAAAAATGAGACCGTCTCATCATTTCTCCCTAAAGGGACTCCTCATTTCGTTGTAATGACTCATTCACGCTCAAACATCTTGAAAACACCTTGTAGGACAACATGATTCGCTAAATTCATTGCGAAAATCTCATCTATAAACTATTGGGACTGGGAATATGTAGAATTGCACTAGACAAAGAGTCTTTGGTGATTTGTAGCAGTTTTCACATGTATTTTATGCCTAATCACTCAAAAATGACATCGTCTCATCATTTCTTCCTGACAGGACTCCTCATTTCGTTGTAATGACTCATTCACACTCAAAGATCTTGAAAACTGCTTGTAGGACCACATCATTCACTAAATTCATTGCAGCAACCTCATCTATACGCTATTGGGACGTGGAATATGTAGAATTGCACTAGACAAAGAGTCTTTGGTGATTTCTAGCATTTTTCACATGTATTTGAGGCTTAATCACTCAAAAATGAGACCGTCTCATCTTTTCTTCATAACAAGACTCCTCATTTCGTTGTAATGACTCATTCACACCCAAACATTTTGAAAACAGATTGTAGGACAACATGACTCACAAAATTCATTCGCAAAAACCTCATCTATACACGATTGGGACTATGAAGATGTAGAATTGCGCTAGACAAAGAGTCTTTTGTGATTTCTAGCATTTTTGACATGTATTTGATGCTTCATCACTCAAAAATGAGACCGTCTCATCATTTCTTCCCAACAAGACTCCTCATTTCGTTGTAATGACTCATTCAAACTCAAACATCTTGAAAACAGCCTGTACGACCACATCATTCAATAAATTGATTGCAAAAACATCATCTATACACTCTTCGGACTAGGAATATGTAGAATTGCACTAGACAAAGAGTCTTTGGAGATTTCTAGCACTTTTCACATGTATTTTATGCGTAATCACTCAAAAATGAGACCGTCTCATCATTTCTCCTTAAATGGACTCCTCATTTCGTTGTAATGACTCATTCACACTCAAACATCTTGAAAACACCTTGTCGGACAACATGATTCGCTAAATTCGTTGCAAAAATCTCATCTATACAATATTGGGACTGGGAATATGTAGAATTGCACTAGACAAAGAGCCTTTGGAGATTTCTAGCACTTTTCACATGTATTTTATGCTTAATCACTCAAAAATGAGACCGTCTCATCATTTCTCCCTAAAGGGACTCCTCATTTCGTTGTAATGACTCATTCACACTCAAACATCTTGAAAACACCTTGTAGGACAACATGATTCGCTAAATTCATTGCAAAAATCTAATCTATAAACTATTGGGACTGGGAATATGTAGAATTGCACTAGACAAAGAGTCTTTGGTGATTTCTAGCTTTTTTCACATGTATTTGATGTTTAATCACTCAAAAATGAGACCGTCTCATCATTTCTCCTTAACAGGACTCCTCATTTCGTTGTAATGACTCATTCACACTCAAACATCTTGAAAACTGCTTGTAGGACCACATCATTCACTAAATTGATTGCAAAAACATCATCTATCCACTCTTCGGACTTGGAATATGTAGAATTGCACTAGACAGAGTCTTTGGTGATTTCTAGCATTTTTCACATGTATTTGATGCTTAATCACTCCAAAATGAGACCGTCTCATCATTTCATCCTAACAAGACTCCTCATTTCGTTGTAATGACTCATTCACACTCAAACAACTTGAAAACAGATTGTAGGACAACATGACTCACTAAATTCATTCGCAAAAACCTCATCTATACAGACTATGAAGATGTAGAATTGCGCTAGACAAAGAGTCTTTTGTGATTTCTAGCATTTTTCACATGTATTTGATGCTTAATCACCCAAAAATGAGACCGTCTCATCATTTCTTCCTAACAAGACTCCTCATTTCGTTGTAATGACTCATTCAAACTCAAACATCTTGAAAACAGCCTGTACGACCACATCATTCACTAAATTGATTGCAAAAAGATCATCTAAACACTCTTCGGAGTAGGAATATGTAGAATTGCACTAGACGAAGAGTCTTTCGTGATTTCTAGCACCTTTCACATGTATGTTATGCTTAATCACTCAAAAATGAGACCGTCTCATCGTTTCTCCCTAAAGGGACTCCTCATTTCGTTGTAATGACTCATTCACACTCAAACATCTTGAAAACACCTTGTAGCACAACATAATTCGCTAAATTCATTGCAAAAATCTCATCTATACACTATTGGGACTGGGAATATGTAGAATTGCACTAGACAAAGAGCCTTTGGTGATTTCTAGCACTTTTCACATGTATTTTATGCTTAATCACTCAAAAATGAGACCGTCTCATCATTTCTCCTTAACAGGTCTCCTCATTTCGTTGTAATGACTCATTCACAGTCAAACATCGTGAAAACACCTTGTAGGACAACATGATTCGCTAAATTCATTGCAAAAATCTCATCTATAAAGAATTGGGACTGGGAATATGTAGATTTGCACTAGACAAAGAGTCGTTGGTGATTTCTAGCTTTTTTCACATGTATTTGATGCTTAATCACTCAAAAATGAGACCGTCTCATCATTTCTCCTTAACAGGACTCCTCATTTCGTTGTAATGACTCATTCACACTCAAACATCTTGAAAACTGCTTGTAGGACCACATCATTCACTAAATTGATTGCAAAAACATCATCTATCCACTCTTCGGACTTGGAATATGTAGAATTGCACTAGACAGAGTCTTTGGTGATTTCTAGCATTTTTCACATGTATTTGATGCTTAATCACTCCAAAATGAGACCGTCTCATCATTTCATCCTAACAAGACTCCTCATTTCGTTGTAATGACTCATTCACACTCAAACAACTTGAAAACAGATTGTAGGACAACATGACTCACTAAATTCATTCGCAAAAACCTCATCTATACAGACTATGAAGATGTAGAATTGCGCTAGACAAAGAGTCTTTTGTGATTTCTAGAATTTTTCACATGTATTTGATGCTTAATCACCCAAAAATGAGACCGTCTCATCATTTCTTCCTAACAAGACTCCTCATTTCGTTGTAATGACTCATTCAAACTCAAACATCTTGAAAACAGATTGTAGGACAACATCACTCACTAAATTCATTCGCAAAAACCTCATCTATACACGATTGGGACTATGAAGATGTAGAATTGCGCTAGACAAAGAGTCTTTTGTGATTTCTAGCATTTTTCACATGTATTTGATGCTTAATCACTCAAAAATGAGACCGTCTCATCATTTCTACCTAACAAGACTCCTCATTTCGTTGTAATGACTCATTCAAACTGAAACATCTTGAAAACAGCCTGTACCACCACATCATTCACTAAATTGATTGCAAAAACATCATCTATACACTCTTCGGACTAGGAATATGTAGAATTGCACTAGACAGCGTCTTTGGTGATTTCTACCATTTTTCACATGTATTTGATGCTTAGTCACTCCAAAATGAGACCGTCTCATCATTTCTTCCTAACAAGACTCCTCATTTCGTTGTAATGAATCATTCACACTCAAACATCTTGAAAACAGATTGCAGGACAACATGACTCACTAAATTCATTCGCAAAAACCTCATCTATACACGATTGGGACTATGAAGATGTAGAATTGCGGTAGACAAAGAGTCTTTTGTGATTTCTAGCATTTTTCACATGTATTTGATGCTTAAACAATCAAAAATGAGACCGTCTCATCTTTTCTTCCTAACAAGACTCCTCATTTCGTTGTAATGACTCATTCAAACTCAAACATCTTGAAAACAGCCGGTACGACCACATCATTCACGAAATTGATTGCAAAAACATCATCTATACACTCTTCGGACTAGGAATATGTAGAATTGCTCTAGACAGAGTCTTTTCTGATTTCTAGGATTTTTCACATGTATTTGATGCTTAATCACTCAAAAATGAGACCGTCTCATCATTTCTGCTTAACAGGACTCCTCATTTCGTTGTAATGACTCATTCAAACTCAAACATCTTGAAAACAGCCTGTACAACCACATCATTCACTAAATTGATTGCAAAAACATCATCTATACACTCTTCGGACTAGGAATATGTAGAATTGCACTAGACAAAGAGTCTTTGGTGATTTCTAGCACTTTTCACATGTATTTTATGCTTAATCACTCAAAAATGAGACCGTCTCATCATTTCTTCCTAACAAGACTCCTCATTTCGTTGTAATGACTCATTCACACTCAAACATCTTGAAAACAGCTTGTAGGACAACATGATACACTAAATTCATTGCAGAAACCTCATCTATACACTATTGGGACAAGGAATATGTAGAATTGCGCTAGACAAAGAGTCTTTGGTGATTTCTAGCATTTTC
This sequence comes from Bruguiera gymnorhiza, assembly GCA_020883675.1. Classification (NCBI taxonomy): domain Eukaryota; kingdom Viridiplantae; phylum Streptophyta; class Magnoliopsida; order Malpighiales; family Rhizophoraceae; genus Bruguiera; species Bruguiera gymnorhiza. The sequence goes on from JAIRCJ010000040.1 coordinate 852,847, forward strand.
CACATGTATTTGATGCTTAATCACTCAAAAATGGGACCGTCTCATGATTTCTTCCTAACAAGACTCCTCATTTCGTTGTAATGACTCATTCAAACTCAAACATCTTGAAAACAGCCTGTACCACCACATCATTCACTAAATTGATTGCAAAAACATCATCTATACACTCTTCGGACTAGGAATATGTAGAATTGCACTAGACAAAGAGTCTTTGGTGATTTCTATCACTTTTCACATGTATTTTATGCTTAATCACTCAAAAATGAGACCGTGTCATCATTTCTCCTTAACAGGACTCCTCATTTCGTTGTAATGACTCATTCACACTCAAACATCTTGAAAACACCTTGTAGGACAACATGATTCGCTAAATTCTTTGCAAAAATCTCATCTATACACTATTGGGACTGGGAATATGTAGAATTGCACTAGACAAAGAGTCTTTGGTGATTTCTAGCATTTTTCACATGTATTTGATGCTTAATCACTCAAAAATGAGACCGTCTCATCATTTCTGCTTAACAGGACTCCTCATTTCGTTTTAATGACTCATTCACACTCAAACATCTTGAAAACTGCTTGTAGGACCACATCTGATGCGGAAAACCCCAAAAAGGCGTGGCTTAGGGACCCAACGCACACAATGAATGAAAGAGCAACCAGGAAAGCTAAATCAGAGTTTAATAACACAAACCCTAGAGCCAATATTCGAAGGAACACGAACCTAGGGTATTCAAGATGGATATGGACGCGACACTCCAGAAAAGGAAGGTATTGGGAGTGATATGTCGATTTGAACGCCACAAGAAGAAGTACCTCTTGTTAAGTTCTTTAGTTCTTAAAAGAACCGTGGGAGAAAAACCCTTGCTTTCTATTTCACTCAAAAGTTGTATATTCTAGATTGTCTGATCTCCAAAGCTTACAAGGGATGCCTATTTATAGGCTTAGATAGCAATCCTAAAGTGGCAAAATTCGTATTTAGGACAACTCCTTATTTAAGAGGAATTCCTATCTAGGTACAAATTCTTATATGGAAAATAAACTCCTAATTTGGAGTGACTACTATTATTAGTCCTAATATTTTACTTACTCTAATGATATTAATAAGGACTGAACTCTCTTCTAAGTTTAAATTCGCACCATTTGAAGCTGGGTTGGCCTGAGCGTCCTGAATTAGCCCATTTAGTACTTCTTTAATCTTTCTGGCCCTAGCTCATGTTATTGGGCCTTCTGGAATGTGCAATGGACCTCTTGCATCCATTGAAGCCCTAGCTCTTGTTATTGGGCCTTCTAGAATGTGCAATGGACATCTTGCATCAATTGAAGCTCTAACTCGTGTTATTGGGCCTTCTGAAATGTGCAATGGACTTTTTGCAACCTTTGAAGCCTTCCACCCTTCATGTCTACGGTTCTTATCAACATCATTCACTAAATTGATTGTAAAAACATCATCTATACACTCTTCGGACTAGGAATATGTAGAATTGCAATAGAGAAAGAGTCTTTGGTGATTTCTAGCATTTTTCACAAGTATTTGATGCTTAATCACTCAAAAATGAGACCGTCTCATCATTTCTTCCTAACAAGACTCCTCATTTCGTTGTAATGACTCATTCACACTCAAACATCTTGAAAACAGATTGCAGGACAACATGACTCACTAAATTCATTCGCAAAAACCTCATCTATACACGATTGGGACTATGAAGATGTAGAATTGCGCTAGACAAAGAGTCTTTTGTGATTTCTAGCATTTTTCACATGTATTTGATGCTTAATCACTCAAAAATGAGACCGTCTCATCAATTCTTCCTAACAAGACTCCTCATTTCGTTGTAATGACTCATTCAAACTCAAACATCTTGAAAACAGCCTGTACGACCACATCATTCACTAAATTGATTGCAAAAACATCATCTATACACTCTTCGGACTAGGAATATGTAGAATTGCACTAGACAAAGAGTCTTTGGTGATTTCTAGCACTTTTCACATGTATTTTATGCTTAATCACTCAAAAATGAGACCGTCTCATCATTTCTCCATAACAGGACTCCTCATTTCGTTGTAATGACTCATTCACACTCAAACATCTTGAAAACACCTTGTAGGACAACATGATTCGCTAAATTCATTGCAAAAATCTCATCTAAACACAATTGCGACTGGGAATATGTAGAATTGCACTAGACAAAGAGTCTTTGGTGATTTCTAGCATTTTTCACATGTATTTGATGCTTAATCACTCAAAAATGAGACCGTCTCATCATTTCTGCTTAACAGGACTCCTCATTTCGTTGTAATCACTCATTCACACTCAAACATCTTGAAAACTGCTTGTAGGACAACATGACTCACTAAATTCATTCCCAAAAACCTCATCTATACACGATTGGGACTATGAAGATGTAGAATTGCGCTAGACAAAGAGTCTTTTGTGATTTCTAGCATTTTTCACATGTATTTGATGCTTAATCACTCAAAAATGAGACCGTCTCATCATTTCTTCCTAACAAGACTCCTCATTTCGTAGTAATGACTCATTCACACTCAAACATCTTGAAAACAGCTTGTAGGACCACATCATTCAATAAATTGATTGCAAAAACATCATCTATACACTCTTCGGACTAGGAATATGTAGAATTGCACTAGACAAAGAGTCTTTGGTGATTTCTAGCACTTTTTACATGTATTTTATGCTTAATCACTCAAAAATGAGACTGTCTCATCATTTCTCCTTAACAGGACTCCTCATTTCGTTGTAATGACTCATTCACACTCAAACATCTTGAAAACTGCTTGTAGGACCACATCATTCACTAAATTGATTGCAAAAACATCATCTATACACTCTTCGGACTAGGAATATGTAGAATTGCACAGAGTCTTTGGTGATTTCTAGCATTTTTCACATGTATTTGATGCTTTATCACTCCAAAATGAGACTGTCTCATCATTTCCTCCTAACAAGACTCCTCATTTCGTGGTAACGACTCATTCACACTCAAACATCTTGAAAACAGCTTGTAGGACAACATCACTCACTAAATTCATTCGCAAAAACCTCATCTATACACGATTGGGACTATGAAGATGTAGAATTGCGCTAGACAAAGAGTCTTTTGTGATTTCTAGCATTTTTCACATGTATTTGATGCTTAATCACTCAAAAATGAGACCGTCTCATCATTTCTTCCTAACAAGACTCCTCATTTCGTTGTAATGACTCATTCACTCTCAAACATCTTGAAAACAGCCTGTACGACCATATCATTCACTAAATTGATTGCCAAAACATCATCTATGCTCTCTTCGGACTAGGAATATGTAGAATTGCACTAGACAAAGAGTCTTTGGTGATTTGTAGCATTTCTCACATGTATTTGATGCTTAATCACTCAAAAATGAGACCGTCTCATCATTTCTCCTTAACAGGACTCCTCATTTCCTTGTAATGACTCATTCACACTCAAACATCTTGAAAACAGCTTGTAGGACAACATGATACACTAAATTCATTGCAAAAACCTCATCTATACAATATTGGGACTAGGAATATGTAGAATTGCACTAGACAAAGAGTCTTTGGTGATTTCTAGCATTTGTCCCATGTATTTGATGCTTAATCACTCAAAAATGAGGGCATCTGTTCATTGCTTCTTAACAAGACTCCACATTTCGTTGTAATGACTCATTCACACTTAAGGAACTTGAAAAGACCTTGTATGACAACATGATTCACTAAATTCATTGCAAAAATCTCATCTATACACTCTTGGGACTAGGAATATGTAGAATTGCACTACACAAAGAGTCTTTGGTGATTTCTAGCATTTGGTATCAGAGCCTTGGCTCTGACTCAGGTTAGTTATACTTTTGTTATCATCTCTTTCGTGTATTGTTCATTGTTGATTGAATAATCGAAAAGAGAAACAAAAAAACACAAAAAGAAAACAAAAACAAAAACAAAAATCGTGTATTTTGTGGGTTTCTCTTCTGATATTTGTTTCTTCTACATAAGTACCCATTAGTAAACCCAAAAAAAAAAAAAAACGGGTTCATTGCTCAATTGGTCATTCACTCAATTATATTCGAAACTGATTGTTTTCCGATTGCTCTGCTTGTACCATTGAGTTCCTTATCATTCTCTTTGCTTTATTGCCCATCTTTTTGGCTGTGTCACTTCTCTGAAGAGGTAGGTCTAAGATTGATATATTCAAGTTTTGTTTGTTGTGAATTTAGTTTGCTTGGAACTATTGAAATAGCTCTTAGAGTCTTGCAATTCATTGTGTGAAACACGAGGGTTGAGGAGAGCAAACATGCAAGGGAGTGAGTTTTATGAGGTATATTCTTTCTTTACTAACAATCTGGTATACACAATGTCCAATGCCAAAGAAGGCAGTTTCCTACATGGAGAAGAGGAAGTAGTTGTTCCAGATTTCAAATTGCTTATGAAATCCTTAGAGCAGAAGTTTGATAGGATTGACCAAATGTTTTGGGAAGTTCGAGACAGGATGGATAAAATAGAAGGGGAATCGAGTGTCAACCCTAAGAGGCCAGCTGAGAGGGTCACGAAGGAGCAATTTGAACATGACTTTGGTGAAGATGGTGATGATTATTGTGATGATGGTGATAATGTTAGTAGAAACTTCAGAGGTGGTTTTAGAGGAGGACGTGGTAATAGGAATGGTAGAGGAGTAAGAGGCAATGGAAATGTTCATGATAGGTACAATGGAGGTTGGGATAACAGAAATAGAGTGGAGGAAGGAGTAGACAAAAATCTTAGTAGTATTAAAATGAAAATACCTTCTTTCCAAGGGAAAGCTGACCCTGATGTCTATTTGGATTGGGAACGAAGGGTAGAATTAATATATGAGTGCCACAACTTCTCTGAGGAGAAGAAGGTGAAGTTAGCTGTGGCAGAGTTCACTGATTATGCTGTAGTATGGTGGGACCAGCAAGTTACTACCAGGATAAGAAATTTTGAGAGAACCATAGAAACTTGGAATGAGTTGAAGACTGTGATGAGAAGGAGATTTGTTCCCAGCTCTTATTATAGGGACTTGTATAACAAGTTGCAGAACTTTACACAAGGTTTCAAGAGTATGGAAGAGTACCATAAGGAGATGGAAATTGCTATGGTTAGGGCAAATGTAATGGAGGATAGGGAGGCAACCATGGCTAGGTTCCTCCAAGGGTTGAATAGAAGCATAGCTGATGTGGTAGAACTGCAACATTATGTAGAGCTTGAAGACATCGTACACATTGCCATGAAAGTTGAGAGACAACTTAAGGGAAGGAGCACTTCTAGATATAATCAGAACTTAGGTTCATCTGTTTGGAAGTCAAACTGGGGGAAGAAGGAAGAGAAGATGACTTCTAAGCTTAAAACCAATTCACATAAACCCCAGACTAGTGAGGGCAACCTGGAAAGGGGCAAATTTGAAGAAAAAATTGAGGGCACCCAAGACATCAAATGCTTTAGATGTCTAGGTAGGGGTCATGTGGCTTCACAATGTCTTAACAAGAGAATCATATACCTTAAGGAGAATGGTGACTATTTGTCTGGCAGTGATGCTAGTGATGAAGACCAAATGCCACCACTAGAGGATGCTAATGATGTTGATGAAGGGATAGAGTAGCCAGAGCATGGTGGACAGCTTTTAGTAGCAAGGAGAGCCCTTAGTGTGCAGGTTAAGGAGGAGGATGATGTTGAGATGCAACGGGAAAATATTTTCCATACTCGATGTTTGGTTCAAGATAGACTTTGTTGCTTGATCATCGATGGGGGTAGTTGTACTAATGTAGCAAGTACAGAGTTGGTGGACAAATTAAACTTGCCTACAACCAAACACCCTAGACCGTATAATTTGCAATGGTTGAATGACAGTGGAGTGGTGAAAGTGACTAAACAAGTTGTGGTTCCATTTTCCATTGGTAGATATAAGGAGGAGCTATTTTGTGATGTTGTACTTATGCAGGCTGGGCATTTGTTATTGGGCCGTGCTTGGCAATTTGATAGAAAAGTTTTGCATGATGGTTATAAGAACTGCTATTCTTTCACCATGGATGGAAAATCATTTACACTTGTTCCATTGACTCCAAAACAAGTGTATGAAGACCAAGTGAGACTTTATGAAAGTGAGCAAAAGAGGAGGAGCAAAAAGAAAGAGAGAGTCGAGAGAAAAGAAAGTGAGGGAGAGAAAAAGAAGATAAATGAATTTGAGAGTGCTAAGTACAAGAGTGGTCAAGTTCACAAGAGTGAAGATGAAAGAAAACAAGTGAGTGTGTTTGCAAAAGTAGCAGATGTTAGGGTTGCCTTCCAAGCTAGGCAACAAATGATCTTAATCCTTTACAAGGATTCTTATTTCTCTAACACTAACCTTGATTCATCTTTGCATAGTACTATTTCATCTTTGTTGCAGGATTATAATGATGGATTCCCCAAGGAGATCCTAGATGGTTTGCCACCAAGGAGAGGGATTGAAGATCACATTGATCTTATTCCTAGAACTCCCATTCCCAATAAGCCAGCATATAGAAGTAATCCTGAGGAAACAAGGGAACTTTAGAGGCAAGTTGATGAGTTGATGAAGAAGGGACGTGTAAGGAAGAGCATGAGTTCATGTGCAGTGCCAAAGAGTATTGTGTCAGATCATGATGCAAAATTTTTGAGCCATTTTTGGAAAACATTGTGGGGTGCTGATTTGAGGACAAATCATTTTGAGGAGAGCGGGAATGATGGAAGCTGTATTGTACCAGCCCAAATTAACAAGGGAGTTGATGCTTTGCAAAACCTTGGAGGACCAATGAGAAGGGCAAGGTCAAAGAAAATAAAGGAAGCTCTCAACAACTTGTTGTGCGACATTTACTATCAGGAAGTTGCTAGGCATGAGTTAAGGATGATGGAGGCTTTGCCAAGGCTTGCGAATGTGTCATCTGTGGAGGAATTCAAGAACCATGACCTTGGGAAGGAAGTTGGATTTTGGAGCCCATGTTTGGGCGATTAAATGGGTTATTTTCATGGGTTATTATTATTATTTAGTGGGCTGGACCAATTTCCTTAATAAGCTCATCTTATTAGCATATAAAAAGGGGTGGCTGGCAGATTGGATGAATTTCCTTAATAAGCCCATCTTATTAGCATATAACAAGGGTGGCTGGCAGATTGGACGATTTTCCTTAATAAGCCCATCTTATTAGCTAGGGTTTAGGGAAGGCTAGCATATAAAAAGGGTGGTTAGAGGGGAGGACGGCATATGATGAATGTATGAACTATTTTCTCTGGTTCTTTGAGAACTAATTCTGAACTTTCATACTTGAGTGTGTTGGTTCAATAGACTTATCTTCTTCAACATTTTTGTTGTTGGGAGTGGCATCTAAATCTTTTAGTTCTGGTTCTTGATTGTTTATAATCATTCAGTCAGAATTCCAAAATCCCTTAACCTTTGTTAGAACGATCCTATACCAACATTGGTGTTGGGTTCCGTTTACAAATAATCAGAGTTCATATCACTTAGTGTGCAGGTTAAGGAGGAGGATGACAATGAGATGCAGCAGGAAAATATTTTCCATACTCAATGTTTAGTTCAAGATAGACTCTGTTGCTTGATCATCGATGGCGGTAGTTGCACTAATGTAGCAAGTACAGAGTTGGTGGACAAATTAAACTTACCTACAACCAAACACCCTAGACCGTATAATTTGCAATGGTTGAATGACAGTGGAGTGGTGAAAGTGACTAAACAAGTTGTGGTTCCATTTTCCATTGGTAGATATAAGGATGAGCAGTTTTGTGATGTTGTACCTATGCAGGTTGGGCATTTGTTATTGGGCCATCCTTGGCAATTTGATAGAAAAGTTTTGCATGATGGTTATAAGATGATGAGAACCGTAGAGATGAAGGGTGGAAGGCTTCAAAGGATGCAAAAAGTCCATCACACATTCAAGAAGGCCCAATAACTCAACCTAGAGCTTCAATTGATACAAGAAGTCCATTGCACATTCCAGAAGGCCCAATAACACGAGCTAGAGATTCAATGGATGCTAGAGGTCCATTGCACATTCCAGAAGGCCTAATGATGGAAGCTTTATTGTACCAGCTCAAATCAACAAGGGAGTCGATACTTTGCAAAACCTTAGAGGACCAATGAGAAGGGCAAGGTCAAAGAAAATAAAGGAAGCTCTCAACAACTTGTTGTGCGACATTTACTATCAGGAAGTTGCCAGGTACGAGTTAAAGACGATGGAGGCTTCGCCAAGGCTTGTGAATGTGTCATCTGTGGAGGAATTCAAGAACCATGACCTTGGGAAGGAAGTTAGATTTGGGAGCCCATGTTTGGGCATTTAAATGAGTTATTTTCATGGGTTTTTATTATTATTTAGTGGGTTGGACAAAATTCCTTAATAAGCCCATCTTATTAACATATAAGAAGAGGTGGCTGGCAAATTGGACGAATTTCCTTAATAAGCCCATCTTATCAGCATATAAAAAGGGCTGGCTGGCAGATTGGACGAATTTCCTTAATAAACACATCCTATTAGCTAGGGTTTTAGGGGGGTTAGCATATAAAAAGGGTGGCTGCAAGGGAGGACAGCAGAAGATGAATGTATGAGCTATTTTCTCTAGTTCTTTGAGAACTAATTCTGAACTTTCATACTTGAGTGTGTTGGTTCAAGAGACTTATCTTCTTCAACGTTTTGTTGTTGTGAGTGGCGTCTAAATCTTATAGTTCTGGTTCTTGATTGTTTATAATCATTGGGTCAGAACTCCAAAATCCCTTAACCTTTGTTAGAACGATCCTATACCAACATTGGTGTTGGGTTCCGTTTACAAATAATCGGAGTTCATATCATTTGGTATCAGAGCCTTGGCTCTAACTCAGGTTAGTTATACTTTTGTTATCATCTCTTTCGTGTATTGTTCATTGTTGATTGAATAATCAAAAAGAGAAACAAAAAAACACAAAAAGAAAACAAAAACAAAAACAAAAACAAAAATCGTGTATTTTATGGGTTTCTCTTATGATATTTGTTTCTTCTACAGAAGTACCCATTAGTAAACCACAAAAAAAAAAAAAGGGTTCATTGCTCAATTGGTCATTTACTCAATTATATTCGAAACTGATCGTTGTCTGATTACACTACTCATACCATTGAGTTCCTTGTCATTCTGTTTGCTTTATTGCCCATCTTTTTGGCTATGTCACTTCTCTGAAGAGGTAGGTCTAAGATTGATATATTCAAGTTTTGTTTGTTTTGAATTTAGTTTGCTTGGAACTATTGAAATAGCTCTTAGAGTCTTGCAATTCATTGTGTGAAACACGAGGGTTGAGGAGAGCAAACACGCAAGGGAGTGAATTTTGTGAGGTATATTCTTTCTTTACTAACAATCTGGTATACACAATGTCCAATGCCAAAGAAGGAAGTTTCCCACATGGAGAAGAGGAAGTAGTTGTTCCAGATTTCAAATTGCTTATGAAGTCCTTAGAGCAGAAGTTTGATAGGATTGACCAAATGTTTTGGGAAGTTCGAGACAGGATGGATAAAATAGAAGGGGAATCGAGTGTCAACCCTAAGAGGCCAGCTGGGAGGGTCATGAAGGAGCAATTTGAACATGACTTTGGTGAAGATGGTGATGATTATTGTGATGATGGTGATAATGCTAGTAGAAACTTCAGAGGTGGTTTTAAAAGCGGACGTGGTAATAGGAATGGTAGAGGAGTAAGAGGCAATGGAAATGTTCATGATAGGTACAATGGAGGTTGGGATAACAGAAATAGAGTAGAGGAAGGAGTAGACAAAAATCTTAGTAGTATTAAAATGAAAATACCTTCTTTTCAAGGGAAAGCTGACCCTGATATCTATTTGGATTGGGAACGAAGGGTAGAATTAATATATGAGTGCCACAACTTCTCTGAGGAAAAGAAGGTGAAGTTAGTTGTGGCAGAGTTCACTGATTATGTTGTAGTATGGTGGGACCAGCAAGTTACCACCAGGGGAAGAAATTTTGAGAGAACCATAGAAACTTGGAATGAGTTAAAGATTGTGATGAGAAGGAAATTTGTTCCCAGCTCTTATTATAGGGATTTGTATAATAAGTTGCAAAGCCTTACACAAGGTTCAAAGAGTGTGGAAGAGTACCATAAGGAGATGGAAATTGCTATGGTTAGGGCAACTGTAATGGAGGATAGGGAGGCAACCATGGCTAGGTTCCTCCAAGGGTTAAATAGAAGCATAGCTGATGTGGTAGAACTGCAATACTATGTAGAGCTTGAAGATATGGTGCACATTGCCATGAAAGTTGAGAGGCAACTTAAGGGAAGGAGCACTTCCAGATATAATCAGAACTTAGGTTCATCTATTTGGAAGTTGAATTGGGGGAAGATGGAAGAGAAGATGACTTCTAAGCTTAAAACCAATTCACATAAACCCCAGACTAGTGGGGGCAACCTGGAAAGGGGCAAATTTGAAGAAAAACTTGAGGGCACCCAAGGAAAAACTAGAGACATCAAATGCTTTAGATGTCTGGGTAGGGGTTGTATGGCTTCACAATGTCCTAATAAGAGAACCATATACCTTAAGGAGAATGGTGACTATTTGTCTGGTAATGATGCTAGTGATGAAGACCAAATGCCACCACTAGAGGATGTTAGTGATGTTGATGAAGGGATAGAGTATCCAGAGCATGGTGGAAGGCTTTTAGTAGCAAGGAGAGCCCTTAGTGTGCAAGTTAAAGAGGAGGATGATGTTGAGATGCAGCGGGAAAATATTTTCCATACTCGATGTTTAGTTCAAGATAGACTCTGTTGCTTGATCATCGATGGCGGTAGTTGCACTAATGTAGCAAGTACAGAGTTGGTGGAAAAATTGAACTTGCCTACAACCAAACATCCTAGACCATATAATTTGCAATGGTTGAATGACAGTGGAGTGGTAAAAGTGACTAAACAAGTTGTGGTTCCATTTTCCATTGGTAGATATAAGGAGGAGTTGTTTTGTGATGTTGTAGCTATGCAGGCTAGGCATTTGTTATTGGGCCGTCCTTGGCAATTTGATAGAAAAGTTTTGCATGATGGTTACAAGAACCGCTATTCTTTCACCATGGATGGAAAATCATTTACACTTGTTCCATTGACTCCAAAACAAGTGTATGAAGACCAAGTGAGACTTTATGAAAGTGAGCAAAAGAGGAGGAGCAAAAAGAAAGAGAGAGTCGAGAGAAAAGAAAGTGAGGGAGAGAAAAAGAAGATAAATGCATTTGAAAGTGCTAAGTACATGAGTGGTCAAGTTCACAAGAGTGAAGATGAAAGAAAACAAGTGAGTGTGTTTGTAAAAGTAGCAGATGTTAGGGTTGCCTTCCAAGCTAGGCAACAAATGATCTTGATCCTTTACAAGGATTCTTATTTCTCTAACACTAACCTTGATTCATCTTTGCCTAGTACTATTTCATCTTTTTTGTAGGACTATAATGATGTATTCCTCGAGGAGATCCTAGATGGTTTGCCACCAAGGAGAGGGATTGAAGATCACATTGATCTTATTCTTGGAGCTCCCATTCCCAATAAGCCAGCATATAGAAGTAATCCTAAGGAGACAAAGGAGCGTCAGAGGCAAGTTGATGAGTTGATGAAGAAGGGACATGTAAGGGAGAGCATGAGTCCATGTGCAATGCCGAAGAGTATTGTGTCAGACCATGATGCAAAATTTTTGAGCCATTTTTGGAAAACATTGTGGGGTGCTGATTTGAGGACAAATCATTTTGAGGAGAGCGGGAATGATGGAAGCTTTATTGTACCAGCTCAAATCAACAAGGGAGTCGATGCTTTGCAAAACCTTAGAGGACCAATGAGAAGGGCAAGGTCAAAGAAAATAAAGGAAGCTCTCAACAACTTGTTGTGCGACATTTACTATCAGGAAGTTGTCAGGTACGAGTTAAAGATGATGGAGGTTTCTCCAAGGCTTACGAATGTGTCATCTGTGGAGGAATTCAAGAACCATGACCTTGGGATGGAAGTTGGATTTGGGAGCCCATGTTTGGGCATTTAAATGAGTTATTTTCATGGGTTTTTATTATTATTTAGTGGGTTGGACGAAATTCCTTAATAAGCCCATCTTATTAACATATAAGAAGAGGTGGCTAACAGATTGGACGAATTTCCTTAATAAGCCCATCTTATCAGCATATAAAAAGGGCTGGTTGGCAGATTGGACGAATTTCCTTAATAAACCCATCTTATTAGCTAGGGTTTTAGGGGGGTTAGCATATAAAAAGGGTGGCTGCAAGGGAGGACAGCAGAAGATGAATGTATGAGCTATTTTCTCTGGTTCTTTGAGAACTAATTCTGAACTTTCATACTTGAGTGTGTTGGTTCAATAGATTTATCTTCTTCAACGTTTTGTTGTTGGGAGTGGTGTCTAAATCTTATAGTTCTAGTTCTTACTTGTTTATAATCATTGGGTCAGAACTCCAAAATCCCTTAACCTTTGTTAGAACGATCCTATACCAACATTGGTGTTGGGTTCCGTTTACAAAAATCGGAGTTCATATCACCCAATAACACGAGCTAGGGCCAGAAAGATTAATGAAGCACTAAATGGGCTGATTCTAGACATTCAGGCCAACCAGGCTTCAAATGGTTCGAATTCAAGTTTTAAAGAGAGCCCAGGCCTAATTAATATAATTGGACTACTTAATAGGTCAAACTAAGTGATAGCATTCACTCCTAAATAGGAGTTCATTGTATGTGCTGGAATTAGTCCGAAATTCCTCCAAAATAGGGATTTCTCCAAAATAGGAATTTTACCCCTTTAGGATTGCTATCTAAGCCTATAAATAGACACCCCTTGTAAGCTTTGGAAATTAGACAACTTTGAGTGAAATAGAAAGCAAGGGTTTTTCTCCCTCGGTTCTTTTAAGAACTAAAGAACTTATCAAGAGGTACTTCTTCTTATGGCGTTCAAATTGACTTATCACTCCCAATTCCTTCCTTTTTTGGAGTGTGGCGTCCATATGCATCTTGAATACCCTAGGTTCGTGTTCCTTCGAATATTGGGTCTAGGGTTTGTGTTATTAAACTCTGATTTAGCTTTCCTGGTTGCTCTTTGATTCATTGTGTGCGTTGGGTCCCTAAGCCACGTCTTTTTGGGGTTTTCCGCATTAGTTGGTATCAGAGCCCGGCTCTAAATCAGTTGACTCTAAAGCAGAAAATATAATATGACTTCTAAATGCAAAGGTGCTGCTTGGGAGGGAGCTGTTGACATGTCCTTCATGATCAAGGCTATGCAACAACAATTTGAGCACATGAATACCAGATTTGATGATATGAGAGAGATGATGGAGGAGCAAGCTAATACAATATTAGAGTTGCAAAGGAGGTACGAAGAATATGAGGCTCCTAAAGCAAGAAGGCAATTGAAACGTTCCTATGACCATGATGTTGATGATTCTGTGCCAGCAACAAGGAGTGAAAGTAATGGAGAGAAGTATCCGATTAATGAAGTAGCTCCCATCACAAGGCGAGCATTGGATGTGCAAGTTAAACAAGAAAATGAGGTGCAACGAGATAACATCTTTCAGACAAGGTGTTTCATCAAAGATAAGGTATGTAGTATAATTATTGATGGTGGGAGTTGCACTAATGTTGCTAGCATAACTATGGTTGAGAAGCTGAATTTACCTACTATGAAGCATCCTAAACCATATAAGCTTCAATGGATGAATGAGAGTGGTGAAGTTAAAGTAGATAAGCAAGTGCTCGTGTCATTTTCTATTGGAAGGTATCACGATGAAGTTTTATGTGATGTTGTACCTATGCAAGCAAGCCATATTCTATTAGGAAGGCCATGGCAGTTTGATAGATGAGTTATGCACGATGGATTCAAGAATCGATATTCCTTTGTAATGAATGATAAACCCGTCACTCTTGTACCATTATCACCTCAACAAGCTTATGAGGATCAATTGAGGATTACAAATGAGAGTGAACAGAAAGGAGAGATTGAAAAAAAGAGGAAAGAGAGCAGAAAATGTGAGAACACAAGAGAAAGAGAAGAAAACAGAAAGTTTCTATGCAAAAGAAAGTGATGCCAAAAGAGCAATTTTTGCCATACAACCTATGATCGTACTTTTGTACAAAAAGGAACACTAACAAGCTTGCACCATCTTTTCCTAGTACTATTGTTGTTCTATTGCAGGACTTTGAAGATGAATTCCATGATGATGTCCTAAGTGGATTGCTACTTAAGAGAGGAATTAAGATTCAAATTGTTTTCATCTCTGGTACATCCATCCCAAGCCGGCTAGCATATAAGAGTACTCATGAGGAGGCAAAGGAGCACAAAAGACAGGTTGAAGAACTTATTTTCAAAGGAAATGTGAGGGAAAGTATGAGTCATTATGCAGTTCCTATCCTACATGTACAAGGAAAGTTGAACAGAAGGCATGCCAAGTGGATCAAATTCATTCAGACCTTTCCCTACGTCATCAAGTATAAACAAGGTGATGATTCGAGGACGAATCTTTTTGAAGAAAGGGGGAATGATGAGAACCATAGAGATGAAGGGTGAAAGGCTTCAAAGGATGCAAAAAGTCCATCACACATTCAAAAAGGCCCAATAACACAAGCTAGAGCTTCAATTGATACAAGAAGTCCATTGCACATTCCAAAAGGCCCAATAACACGAGCTAGAGATTCAATGGATGCTAGAGGTCCATTGCACATTCCAGAAGGCCCAATAACACGAGCTAGGGCCAGAAAGATTAAAGAAGCACTAAATGGGCTGATTCTAGACATTCAGGCCAACTAGGCTTCAAATGGTGCGAATTCAAGTTTTAAAGAGAGCTCAGGCCTAATTAATATAATTAGACTACTTAATGGGTCAAACTAAGTGATAGCATTCACTCCTAAATAGGAGTTCATTGTATGTGCTGGAATTAGTCCGAAATTCCTCCAAAATAGGGATTTCTCCTAAATAGGAATTTTACCCCTTTAGGATTGCTATCTAAGCCTATAAATAGACACCCCTTGTAAGCTTTGGAAATTAGACAACTTTGAGTGAAATAGAAAGCAAGGGTTTTTCTCTCTCAGTTCTTTTAAGAACTAAAGAACTTATCAAGAGGTACTTCTTCTTGTGGCGTTCAAATCGACTTATCACTCCCAATTCCTTCCTTTTTTGGAGTGTGACGTCCATATGCATCTTGAATACCCTAGGTTCGTGTTCCTTCGAATATTGGGTCTAGGGTTTGTGTTATTAAACTCTGATTTAGCTTTCCTGGTTGCTCTTTGATTCATTGTGTGTGTTGGGTCCCTAAGCCACGTCTTTTTGGGGTTTTCCGCATCAATGAGTCATTACAATGAAATGAGCAGTCTTGTTAGGAGGAAATGAAGAGGCGGTCCCATTTTTAAGTGATTAAGCACCAAATACATGTGAAAAATACTAGAAATTACCAAAGACTCTTTGTCTAGTGCATATCTACATATTCCTAGTCCCAAGAGTGTACAGATGAGATTTTTGCAAAGAATTTAGTGTATCATGTTGTCATACAAGCTGTTTTCAAGATGTTTAAGTGTGTATGAGTCATTACAACGAAATGAGGAGTCTGGTTAGGAAGAAATGAAGAGACGGTCTCATTTGTGAGTGATTAAGCATCACATACATGTGAAAAATGCTAGAAATGACCAAAGACTCTTTGTCTAGCGCAATTCTACATATTCCTTGTCTCAAGAGTGTATAGATGAGGCTTTTGGAATGAATTTAGTGAATGATGTGGTCATACAAGCAGTTTTTAAGATGTTTGCGTGTGAATGAGTCATTACAACGAAATGAGCAGTCTTGTTAGGAAGAAATGAAGAGGCGTTCACATTTTTGAGTGATTAAGCACCAAATACATGTGAAAAATGCTAGAAATCCCCAAAGACACTTTGTCTAGTGCAATTCTACATATTCCTAGTCCCAAGAGTGTACAGATGAGATTTTTGCAAAGAATTTAGTGAATCATGTTGTCATACATGCTGTTTTCAAGACGTTTAAGTGTGCATGAGTCATTGCAATGAAATGAGGAGTCTTGTTAGGAAGAAATGAAGAGACGGTCTCATTTTTGAGTGATTAAGCATCTAATACATGTGCAAAATGCTAGAAATCACCAAAGACCCTTTGTCTACTGCAATTCTACATATTCCTAGTCCCAAGAGTGTATAGATGAGGTTTTTGCAATGAATTTAGTGAAGAATGTGGTCATACAAGTTATTTTCAAGATGTTTAAGTGTGAATGAGTCATTACAACGAAATGAGGAGTCTTGTTAGGAAGAAATGAAAAGACGGTCTCATTTTTGTGTGATTATGCATCAGATACATGTGAAAAATGCTAGAAATCACCAAAGACTCTTTGTCTAATGCAATTCTACATATTTTTAGTCCGAAGAGAGTACAGATGAGGTTTTTGCAATGAATTTAGTGAAGAATGCGGTCATACAAGGTGTTTTCAAGATGTTAAAGTGTGAATGAGTCATTACAATGAAATGAGGAGTCTTCTTAGGAAGTCATTAATACCAAACAAGGAGTCTTGTTAGGAAGAAATGAAGAGACGGTCTGATTCTTTTGGTGATTAAGCATCAAATACAAGTGAAAAATGCTAGAAATCACCAGAGACTCTTTGTCTAGTGCAATTCAACATATTCTTAGTCCCAAGAGTGTATAGATGAGGTTTTTGCAATGAATTTAGTGAATCATGTGGTCATACAAGTTGTTCTGAAGATGTTTGCATGTGAATGAGTCATTACAAGGAAATGAGGAGTCTTGTTAGGAAGAAATGAAGAGGCAGTCTCATTTTTGAGTGATTAAGCAACAAATACATGTGAAAAATGCTAGAAATCACCAAAGACTCTTTGTCTAGCGCAATTCTACATATTCCTAGTCCCGAGAGTGTATAGATGAGGTTTTTGCAAAGAATTTAGTGAAGAATGTGGTCATACAAGCTGTTTTCAGGATGTTCAAGTGTGAATGAGTCATTACAACGAAATGAGGAGTCTTGTTAGGAAGAAATGAACAGACGGTCTCATTGTTGAGTGATTAAGCATCAAATACATGTGAAAAATGCTAGAAATCACCAAAGACTCTTTGTCTAGTGCAATTCTATACATTTATAGTCCGAAGAGTGTACATATGAGGTTTTTGCAATGAATTTAGTGAATCATGTTGCCAGACACGCTGTTTCCAAGTTCCTTAACTGTGAATGAGTTATTACAACAAAATGTGGAGTTTTGTTAGGAAGAAATGAACAGACGGTCTCATTTTTGAGTGATTAAGTATCAAATAGATGTGAAAAATGATAGAAATCACCAAAGACTCTTTGTCTAGTGCAATTCTACATATTCCTTGTCCGAAGAGTGTACAGATGAGATTTTTGCAAAGAATTTAGTGAATCATGTTGTCATACAAGCTGTTTTCAAGATGTTTATGTGTGAATGAGTCATTACAACGAAATGTGGAGTCTTGTTAGGAAGAAATGAAGAGACGGTCTCTTTTGTGAGTGATTAAGCATCAAATACATGTGAAAAATGCTAGAAATCACCAAATACTCTTTGTCTAGTACAATTCTACATATTCCTAGTTCCAAAACTGTATAGACGAGGTTTGTGCAATGAATTTAGTGAAGAATGTGGTCATACAAGCTGTTTTCAAGATGTTTAAGTGTGAATGAGTCATTACAACAAAATGAGCAGTCTTGTTAGGAAGAAATGAAGAGATGGTCTCATTTTTGAGTGATTAAGCATCAAATACATGTGAAAAATGCTAGAAATCACCAAATACTCTTTGTCTAGTGCAATTCTAGATATTCCTAGTCCCAAGAGTGTATAGACAAGGTTTTTGCAATGAATTTAGTGAAGAATGTGGTCATACAAGCTGTTTTCAAGATGTTTAAGTGTGAATGAGTCATTACAAAGAAATGTGGAGTCTGGTTATTAAGAAATGAACAGACGGTCTCAATTTTGAGTGATTAAGCATGAAATACATGCGAAAAATGCTAAAAATGACCATAGACTCTTGGTCTAGTGCAATTCTACATATTCCTAGTCCCAAGAGTGTATAGACGAGGTTTTTGCAATGAATTTAGTGAAGAATGTGGTCATACTAGCTGTTTTCAAGATGTTTAAGTGTGAATGAGTCATTACAACAAAATGAGCAGTCTCGTTAGGAAGAAATGAAGAGATGGTCTCATTTTTGAGAGATTAAGCATCAAATACATGTGAAAAATGGTAGAAATCACCAAATACTCTTTGTCTAGTGCAATTCTGCATATTCCTAGTCCCAAGAGTGTATAGACAAGGTTTTTGCAATGAATTTAGTGAAGAATGTGGTCATACAAGCTGTTTTCAAGATGTTTAAGTGTGAATGAGTCATTAAAAAGAAATGTGGAGTCTGGTTATTAAGGAACGAACAGATGGTCTCATTTTTGAGTGATTAAGCGTTGAATACATGTGAAAAATGCTAGAAATGACCAAAGACTCTTTGTCTAGTGCAATTCTACATATTCCTAGTCCCAAGAGTGTATAAACGAGGTTTTTGCAATGAATTTAGTGAAGAATGTGGTCATACAAGCTGTTTTCAAGATGTTTATGTGTGAATGAGTCATTACAACAAAATGAGCAGTCTTGTTAGGAAGACATGAAGAGACGGTCTCATTTTTGAGTGATTAAGGATCAAATACAAGTGAAAAATGCTAGAAATCACCAAAGACTCTTTGTCTAGTGCAATTCTACACATTCCTAGTCCCAAGAGTGCATAGACGAGGTTTTTACAATGAATTTAGTGAAGAATGTGGTCATACAAGCTGTTTTCAAGATGTTTAAGTGTGAATGAGTCATTACAACAAAATGAGCAGTCTTTTTAAGAAGAAATGAAGAGACGGTCTCATTTTTGAGTGATTAAGCATCAAATACAAGTGAAAAATGCTAGAAATCACCAAAGACTATTTGTCTAGTGCAATTCTACATATTCCTAGTCGGAAGAGTTTACAGATCAGGTTTTTGCAATGAATTTAGTGAATCATGTTGTCATACAAGCTGTTTTCAAGTTCCTTAAGTGTGAATGAGTCATTATAAGGAAATGTGGAGTCCTGTTAAGAAGCAATGAACAGACGCTCTCATCTTTGTGTGATTAAGCATCAAATACATGCGAAAAATGCTAGAAATCACCAAAGACTCTTTGTCTAGTGCACTGCTACATATTCCTAGTCCCAAGAGTGTATAGAAGAGGTTTTTGCAATGAATTTAGTGAATCATGTTGTCATACAAGGTGTTTTCAAGAAATGTGGAGTCTTGTTATGAAGAAATGAACAGACGCTCTAATTGTTTAGTGATTAAGCATCAAATACATGCGAAAAGTGCTAGAAATCACCGAAGACTCTTTGTCTAGTGCAATTCTACATATTCCTAGTCCCAACAGTGTATAGATGAGGATTTTGCAAAGAATTTGGTGAAGAATGTGGTCATACAAGCTGTTTGCAAGATGTTTAAGTGTGATTACGCATTTTTGTGTGATTACGCATCAGATACATGTGAGAAATGCTAGAAATCACCAAAGACTCTTTGTCTAGTGCAATTCTACATTTTCCTAGTCTGAAGAGTGTACAGATGAGATTTTTGCAATGAATTGAGGGAATCATGTTCTCATACAAGCTGTTTTCAAGTTCCTTAAGAGTGAATGAGTCATTAAAACGAAATGTGGAGTCTTGTTAGGAAGCAATGAAGAGATGGTATCTTTTTTGAGTGATGAAGCATCAAATACATGTGAAAAATGCTAGAAATCTCCAAAGACTTTTTGTCTAGTGCAATTATACATATTCCTAGTCGCAAGAGTGTAGAGATGAGGTTTTTGCAATGAATTTAGTGAACAATGTGGACATACAAGCTGTTTTCAAGATGTTTAAGTGTGAATGACTGATTACAACGAAATGTGGAGTGTTGTTAGGGAGAAAGGAAGAGACGGTCTCATTTTTGAGTGATTCAGAATGAAATACATGTGAAAAATGCTAGGAATCACCAAAGACTCTTTGTCTAGTGCAATTCTACAGATTCCTTGTCCGAAGAGAGTACAGATGAGATTTTTGCAATGAATTTAGTCAATCATGTTGTTATACAAGCTGTTTTCATGTTCCTTAAGTGTGAATGATTCATTAGAACGAAATGTGGAGTCTTGTTAGGAAGCAATGAAGAGACAGTCTCATTTTTGAGAGATTAAGCATCAAATACATGTAAAAAATGCTAGAAATCACCAAAGACTCTTTGTCTAGTGCAATTCTACATATTCCCAGTCCCAAGAGTGTATAGATGAGCTTTTTGCAATGAATTTAGTGAAGAATGTGGTCATACAAGCTGTTTTAAAGATGTTTAAGTGTGAATGAGTCATTACAACGAAATGAGGAGTCTTGTTAGGAAGAAATGATGAGATGGTCTCATTTTCCCGTGATTAAGAACCAAATACATGTGGAAAATGCTAGAAATCACCAAAGACTCTTTGTCTAGTGCAATTCTACATATTCCTAGTCCCAAGGGTGTATAGATGTAGTTTTTGCAATGAATTTTGTGAAAAATGTGGTCATACAAGCTGTTTGCAAGATGTTTAAGTGTGAATGAGTAATTACAACGAAATGCGGAGTCTTGTTAGGAAGAAATGAAGAGAAGGTCTCATTTTTTAGAGATTAAGCATCAAATACATGTGAAAAATGCTAGAAATCACCAAAGACTCTTTGTCTAGTGCAATTCTACATTTTCCTAGTCTGAAGAGTGTACAGATGAGATTTTTGCAATGAATTGAGGGAATCATGTTCTCATACAAGCTGTTTTCAAGTTCCTTAAGTGTGAATGAGTCATTACAACGAAATGTGGAGTCTTGTTAGGAAGCAATGAAGAGACGGTCTCTTTTTTGAGTGATGAAGCATCAAATACATGTGAAAAATGCTAGAAATCACCAAACACTCTTCGTCTAGTGCAATTATACAGATTCCTAGTCCCAAGAGTGTAGAGATGAGGTTTTTGCAATGAATTTAGTGAAGAATGTGGTCATACAAGCTGTTTGAAAGATGTTTAAGTGTGAATGAGTCATTACAACGAAATGTGGTGTCTTGTTAGGAAGAAATGAAGAGACGGTCTCATATTTGAGAGATTAAGCAACAAATACATGTGAAAAATGCTAGAAATCACCAAAGACTCTTTGTCTAGTGCAATTCTACATATTCCCAGCCCCAAGAGTGTATAGATGAGGTTTTTGCAATGAATTTAGTGAAGAATGTGGTCATACAAGCTGTTTTGAAGATGTTTAAGTGTGAATGAGTCATTACAACGAAATGAGGAGTCTTGTTAGGAAGAAATGATGGGACGGTCTCATTTTTCAGTGATTAAGCACCAAGTACATGTGAAAAATGCTAGAAATCTCCAAAGACAATTTGTCTAGGGCAATTCTACATAGTCCTAGTCCCAAGGGTGTATAGATGAGGTTTTTGCAATGAATTTAGTGAAGAATGTGGTCATACAAGCTGTTTTCAAGATGTTTAAGTGTGAATGAGTCATCAGAACGAAATGTGGAGTATTGTCAAGAAGAAATGAACAGACAGTCTCATTTTTTAGAGATTAAGCATCAAATACATATGAAAAATGCTAGAAATCACCAAATACAATTTGTCTAGTGCAATTCTACATATTCCTCGTCCCAAGAGTGTATAGACGAGGTTTTTGCAATGAATTTAGTGAAGAATGTGGTCATACAAGCTGTTTTCAAGATGTTTAAGTGCGGATGAGTCATTACAACGAAATGTGGAGTCTTGTTAGGAAGAAATGAATAGATGGTCTCATTTTTGAGTGATGAAGCGTGAAATACATGTGAAAAAGGCTAGAAGTCACCTAAGACTCTTTGTGTAGTGCAAGTCTACATATTTCAAGTCCCAAGAGTGTATTAGATGAGGCTTTTGCAACGAATTTAGTGAATGATGTGGTCATACAAACTGCTTTCATGATGTTTAAGTGTGAATGAGTCATTACAACAAAATGAGGAGTCTTGTTAGGAAGAAATGAAGAGACGGTCTCGTTTTTGAGTGATAAAGCATCAAATACATGTGAGAAATGCTAGAAATCACCAAAGACTCTTTGTCTAGTGCAATTCTACATATTCCCAGTCCGAAGAGTGTACAGATGAGGTTTTTGCAATGAATTTAGTGAATCATGTTGAGTCATTACAAGGAAATGTGGAGTCTTGTTAAGAAGAAATGAACAGACACGCTCATTTAGTGCTTCTTTAATCTTTCTGGCCCTAGCTCGTGTTATTGGGCCTTCTAGAATTAGCAAGGGACCTCTTGCGTCCATTGAAGGCCTAACTCTTGTTATTGGGCCTTCTAGAATGTGCAATGGACCTCTTGCACCAATTAAAGCTTTAACTCGTGTTATTGGGCCTTCTAGAATGTGCAATGGACCTCTTGCATCCATTAAAGCTCTATCTTGTGTTATTGGGCCTTCTGGAATGTGCAATGGACTTCTTGCATCCTTTGAAGTCATCCACCCTTCATCTCTACGTTTCTCATTGCGGTCTCATTTTTGAGTGATTAAGTGTCAAATACATGTGAAAAATGCTAGAAATCACCAAAAACTCTTTGTCTAGTGCAATTCTACGTATTCCTAGTCCCAATAGTGTATAGATGAGGTTTTTGCAATGAATATAGTGAATCATGTTGTCTTACAAGCCGTTTTCAAGATGTTTGAGTGTGAATGAGTCATTACAACGAAATGAGGAGTCTTGTTAGGAAGAAATGATGAGACGGTCTCATGTTTGAGTGATTAAGCATCAAATACATGTGAAAAATGCTAGAGATCACCAAAGACTCTTGGTCTAGTGCAATTCTACATATTCCTAGTCCCAAGAGTGCATAGATGAGGTTTTTGCAATGAATTTAGTGAATGATGTGGTAGTACAAGCTGTTTTCAAGATGTTTGCGTGTGAATGTGTCATTACAACGAAATGTGGAGTCTTGATAGGAAGAAATGAATAGAAGACCTCATTTTTGAGTGATTAAGCATCAAATACATGTGAAAAATGCTAGAAGTCACCAAAGACTCTTTGTCTAGTGCAATTCTACATATTCCTAGTCCCAAGAGTGCATAGATGAGGTTTTTGCAATGAATTTAGTGAATGATGTGGTCGTACAAGCTGTTTTCAAGATGTTTCCGTGTGAATGAGACATTACAACGAAATGAGGAGTCTTGTTAGGAAGAAAAGAAGAGGCAGTCTCATTTTTGAGTGATTAAGCACCAAATACATGTGAAAAATCCTAGAAATCACCAAATACTCTTTGTCTAGTGCAATTCTACCTATTCCTAACCCCAAGAGTTTACCAAAGAGATTTTTGCAGAGAATTTAGTGAATCATGTTGTCATATAAGCTACTTTCAAGTTGCTTAACTGTGAATGAGTCATTACAACGAACTGTGAAGAGTGTATAGACGAGGTTTTTGCAATGAATTTAGTGAAGAATGTGGTCATACAAGCTGTTTTCAAGATGTTTAAGTGTGAATGAATCATTACAACAAAATGAGCAGTCTTGTTAGGAAGAAATGAAGAGATGGTCTCATTTTTGAGTGATTAAGCATCAAATACAAGTGAAAAATGCTAGAAATCACCAAAAACTCTTTGTCTAGTGCAATTCTACATATTCCAAGTCCCAAGAGTGTATAGATGAGTACTTTGCAATGAATTTAGTGAATGATGTGGTCATACAAGCTCCTTTCAAGATGTTTGATGCGGAAAACCCCAAAAAGATGTGGCTTAGGGACCCAACGCACACAATGAATCAAAGAGCAACCAGGAAAGCTAAATCAGAGTTTAATGACACAAACCCTAGACCCAATATTTGAAGGAACACGAACCTAGGGTATTCAAGATGGATATGGACGCCACACTCCAGAAAAGGAAGGAATTGAGAGTGATAAGTCGATTTGAACGCCACAAGAAGAAGTACCCCTTGATAAGTTCTTTAGTTCTTAAAAGAACCGTGGGATAAAAACCCTTGCTTTCTATTTCACTCAAAAGTTGTATGATCTCCAAAGCTTACAAGGGGTGCCTATTTATAGGCTTAGATAGCAATCCTAAAGAGGTAAAATTCCTATTTTGGAGAAATCCCTATTTTGGAGGAATTTCGGACTAATTCCAGCACATACAATGAACTCCTATTTAGGAGTGAATGCTATCATTTAGTTTGACCTATTAAGTAGTCCAATTATATTAATTAGGTCTGGACTCTCTTTAAAACTTGAATTCGCACCATTTGAAGCCTGGTTGGCCTGAATGTCCAGAATCAGCCCATTTAGTGCTTCTTTAATCTTTCTGGCCCTAGCTCGTGTTATTGGGCCTTCTGGAATGTGGAATGGACCTCTAGCATCCATTGAATCTCTAGCTCGTGTTATTGGGCCTTCTGGAATGTGCAATGGACCTCTTATATCAATTGAAGCTCTAGCTTGTGTTATTGGGCCTTTTTGAATGTGTGATGGACTTTTTGCATCATTTGAAGCCTTCCACCCATCATCTCCACGATTCTCATCATTCCCCCCCTCCTCAAAAGGATTCGCCCTCGAATCATCACCTACATCAAAAGGGGAAAGGTCAGAAACGTTAAATGTTGCACTTACATTATACTCACCAGGAAGGTCTAACTTATAAGCATTGTCATTAATTCGTGCTAGAACTTGGAAGGGACCATCTCCTCTAGGCTGTAGCTTTGAATGCCTCTGAGCTGGGAATCGTTCCTTGCGCATATGCACCCAAACCCAATCACCAGGTTCAAACACCACCTTCTTTCGTTCCTTGTTGACAATGGGATGCGTATTGCTCAGTTCGTTTTTCAATATGTTGTCGCACCTTCTCATGCAATTTTTTTATCATGTCAGCTTTGCGTTCACCATCAACGTTGGCATACTCATTGACTGGTATAGGTACCAAATCC
This sequence comes from Bruguiera gymnorhiza, assembly GCA_020883675.1. Classification (NCBI taxonomy): domain Eukaryota; kingdom Viridiplantae; phylum Streptophyta; class Magnoliopsida; order Malpighiales; family Rhizophoraceae; genus Bruguiera; species Bruguiera gymnorhiza. The sequence goes on from JAIRCJ010000040.1 coordinate 877,834, forward strand.
AGAGGAGTCAATGGATTAAAACCATATACAATTTCAAATGGAGAGTAGCTAGTAGTAGAATGAACACTCCTATTATATGCAAACTCGACATGTGGTAAACAATCTTCCCATGTTTTCAAATTCGTTCGAATAATAGCACGCAAAAGAGTAGAAAGAGTTCAATTAACCACCTCAGTCTGTCCATCAGTTTGTGGATGACAAGTAGTTGAAAACAATAGCTTAGTACCTAACTTACCCCACAAAGTCTTCCAGAAGTAGCTTAAGAACTTTGTATCTCAGTTTGAAACAATGCTCCGTGGCATGCCATGCAAACGCACTACTTCTCTAAAGAACAAGTCAGCCACATTGTTTGCATCATCAGTTTTATGGCACGGGATGAAGTGTGCCATCTTTGAAAATCTATCAACAACAACAAATACAGAATCCCTACCCCGTTTTGTTCGCGGCAATCCCAGTACAAAGTCCATGGATAAGTCAACCCAAGGATGGCTAGGTATGGGTAAAGGGGTATACAAGCCATGGGGTAAAACTCTAGATTTAGCCTATTTGCATGTTATGCATTTCTCACATATCCTCTCAACATCTCGTTTCATGCGTGGCCAAAAGAAGTGTTCATTTAGGACATCTAGGGTTTTCCTAACTCCGAAATGACCCATTAGACCACCCTCATGAGCTTCTCTTACAACCAACTCCCTTAAAGAACTCATAGGCATGCATAAACGATTTTCCCTAAATAAGAAACCTTTATGCCTATAAAACTTCTCAAAGGCTGACTTCTCACATGCTCCATACACATTAGCAAAGTCCGGATCATTCACATATAAATCTTTAATATGTTCAAATCCTAATAAGTTTGCAGTAAGTGTAGAGATAAGGGCATACCTGCGGGATAATGCATCAGCTACCACATTGTCCTTACCTTGTTTATATTTGATGTTGTAGGGAAAGGTCTCAATGAATTCAATTCACTTGGCATGTCTTTTGTTCAACTTTCCTTGTCCCTTTAAGTGCTTCAACGATTCATGGTCAGTATGGATGACAAACTCCTTGGGCCAAAGGTAATGTTGCCATGTCTCCAAAGCCTGTACCAATACATACATCTCTTTATCATAAGTAGGATAATTAAGGCTTGCTCCACTTAGCTTTTCACTGAAGTAAGCAATTGGGTGCCTTTCCTGCATGAAAACAGCTCCGATGCCAATACCTGAAGCATCACACTCAATCTCGAAAGCTTTTTCAAAGTTAGGTAAAGCAAGTAGGGGTGCAGAACTTAATTTTTCCTTGATGCAATTAAAAGCCTTGTCTTGGTCACTACCCCACCTAAAACTCATGTTCTTTTTGATAAGCTCAGTGAGTGGTGCAGTAATGGTGCTAAAGTCCCTAACAAAGCATCTATAGAAACTAGCTAGACCATGAAAGCTACGCACGTCACTAATTGACTTAGGTGTAGGCCAATCACGAATTGCCTTAACTTTTTCCTCGTTAACCCCAACGCCTTTAGAACTCACAACATAGCCAAGAAATGTGATCTGATTAGTACAAAAGGAACATTTCTTTAAGTTAGCATACAATTTTTCAGAACGTAAAACACTTACAATAGAACGTAAATGATCAAGATGCTATTCTACGGTTTTACTATAGACCAAAATAACATCAAAATACACAACCACAAATTTACCAATGAATGGACGCAAAATATGATTCATTAGTCGCATAAAAGTGCTTGGTGCATTAGTGAGACCAAATGGCATAACAAGCCATTCATACAAACCGTACTTAGTTTTGAAAGCTGTTTTCCACTCATCTCCCTCTCTCATCCTAATCTGATGATATCCACTTTTCAAATCAATTTTAGAAAAGACACAGGAACCATGCAATTCATCCAACATATCATCTAATCTAGGTATGGGTGACGATACTTTACAGTGATTTTGTTGATTGCTCAACAATCAACACACATCCTCCAAGTCTCATCTTTCTTGGGTACAAGTAGGACAGGAGCAGCACATGGACTCATACTTTCCCTCACATAACCTTTGGAAATAAGCTCCTCAACCTACCTTTGAAGCTCCTTTGTCTCCTCAGGATTACTCTTATATGCTGGCCGGTTAGGGATGGATGCACCTGGGATGAAATCAATTTGATGCTCAATTCCTCTATTAGGTGGCAATCCACTTGGGATATCGTCAGGGAATACATCTTCAAATTCCTGCAATAGAGCAATAACAACACTAGGCAAAGATGGGTCAAACTTGTTAATGTTAAAATAAACCTCCTTGTACAGAAGTACGATCATAGGTTGTTTGGCATAGAATGCTCTTTTGACATCACTCCCTTTTGCATAGAAACTTTCTCTTTTCTTCTCTTTCTCTTGTGTCATCACGTTTTCTCCTTTCTTCTCTCTTTTATCAATCTTTCTTTTCTGTTCACACTCATTTTTAATCCTTAATTGATCCTCGTAAGCTTGTTGAGGCGATAATGGTACAAGAGTGACAGGTTTTTCATTCATTACAAAGGAATATCGGTTCTTGAAGCCATCATGCATAACTCGCCTATCAAATTGCCATGGTCTTCCTAGAAGAATATGGCCCACATGCATAGGTACAACATCACATAAAATTTCATCACGGTACCTTCCAATAGAAAATGATATAAGCACTTGCTTATTTACCTTGACTTCACCACTCTCATTCAACCATTGCAGCTTATATGGCCAAGGATGCTTCATGGTAGGTAAATCCAACTTCTCAACCATAGTTGTGCTAGCAACATTAGTGCAACTACCACCATCAATAATCATACTACATACCTTATCTTTGATGAGACACCTCGTCTGAAAGATGTTATCTCGTTGCACCTCATTTTCTTCCTTTACTTGCACATTCAATGCTCGCCTTGTAACAAGAGCTACTCCATTAACTGGATACTCCTCTCCATCACTTTCACCCTCTGATGATGGCACAGAATCATCATCTGATTCACTTTCAGTTTCAACTTCACCATTACTTCTTAAGATCATTGCACGCTTATTTGGACATTGAGATGCAATGTGACCCCTGCCCAAACACTTAAAACATTTAACATCTCTATTTCTACTTGGTTGGGGGTCAGAATTACCTGCCTCCTTGCTAGAACCCACATTCTTGTACTTGGATAGCTCGGCTTTGGACTTGTAGTTGGTCATCTCGTCCCTTTTATTCCAATTTGGCTTCCAAGATGAGGTAGATCCTGAGTTCTGCCCAAACCGTGTGGAACCCTTTCGTTTGAGTTGCCTTTCAACTTTCATGGCCATGTGTACCATGTCTTCTAATTCCACATAGTGTTGCAATTCAACCACGTTTGCTATGTCCCTATTTAGCCCTTGCAGAAATCGAGCCATGGTTGCTTCTCTATCTTCTTCTACATTCGCCCGAATCATGGTAATCTCCATCTCCTTGTGGTAATCCTCCACACTTTTGGTGCCCTGAGTGAGCCCTTGCAGCCTTTGGTACAGCTCCCTATAATAGTGATTAGGGACAAACCTCCTCTTCATGATAGCCTTCATCTCCTCCCATGTATCAATAGGCCGCTCACGATTCCTTCTCCTAGTCAAAACAAGTTGATCCCACCAAATAATAGCATAATCAGTGAATTCAACTGCAGCAAGCTTTACCTTTTTCTCCTCGGAATAGTTGTGGCAATCAAAAACCAATTCAACCTTCCTCTCCCATTCTAGGTATGCATCAGGATCATTCTTACCTTGGAATGAAGGAAGTGTCATTTTAATACTGCCCAAATTATGGTCATAGGGGCCTTGCCTCCCAAATTCTCTTTGATCCCTTCTATTGTTAGCAGTTCGGACCATAGTAGTTTGATCATCAATTTCATCATCTTCTACATCATCTTCATGGTCATAGGCATGTCTCAACTGCCTTCTTGCTTTAGGAGCCTCATACTCCCCATGCCTCCTTTGCAACTCTGCTATAGTATTAGATTGCTCCTCCATCCTCTCCCTCATATCATCAAATCTGGTATTCATACGCTCAAATTGTTGTTGCATAGCTTTGATCATGAAGGACACATCACCAGCTCCCTCCTGAGCTGCACCTTTATCTTTGGATGTCATAGTATTACTTCTACACAAAATAATAAGATACCTCACAGAGCACTCCCTCACGTGTTTCACTCAAAAGAAGGTGTCACACTCTCTCATGTTTACAGTCTTTATGGCTTTTTCTTTATATGAACTTTCACTCTTACCTTTTACCACTCGGATTTCTCCTTTCAGCTCTATAAAGAACTAAAGAAGGTAAATCAACAGTATTGATTTTGAACAGAATAAGATAAATGGTGTAGAATTGAACAAATCGGAGAACAAGGAATCAAAAAACGAAAAAGGATATGAAGACAAACGATTTTAATGAACTAAACACACAAAAAGAATCAGGATAAGGGAAGTTAAACTTAGAGGACAAACTTGGATAACAAGATAGGAAAATGGATGGCAGAATTGGAGTTGAGTAAGAAAATTTTGTTATTATTGTGGCCAATATGACCAAACTGTCAACTTTATCAATAACTTGAATTTGATGTTTTCTTTCTTTTCTTCTTTTTCTTGTACTTTTTCTTTCTTTTTCTTTTTTTTTTTCGTTGATCCTTTTTTTTTCTTGTTCTTTTCTTTTTTGCTCAACACAAAACAATAGTAGAACACTTAGATACAACAATTGGAATTGAAATTAGCACATTGAGAAGGATTGCAAGCAAACATATTTGTGCATTTGAATTGTAATGCACATAATAGACAAATTGAATCGAAATAAATAAATCACAAGGTAGAAAATTGAACAGTGAGTGGATTCAACCTGATTTAGAGCCAGGCTCTAATACCAACTGATGCGGAAAACCCCAAAAAGATGTGGCTTAGGGACCCAACGCACACAATGAATCAAAGAGCAACCGGGAAAGCTAAATCAGAGTTTAATGACACAAACCCTAGACCCAATATTCGAAGGAACACGAACCTAGGGTATTCAAGATGGATATGGACGCCACACTCCAGAAAAGGAAGGAATTGGGAGTGATAAGTCGATTTGAACACCACAAGAAGAAGTACCTCTTGATAAGTTCTTTAGTTCTTAAAAGAACCGTGGGAGAAAAACCCTTGCTTTCTATTTCACTCAAAAGTTGTATGATCTCCAAAGCTTACAAGGCGTGCCTATTTATAGGCTTAGATAGCAATCCTAAAGGGGTAAAATTCCTATTTTGGAGAAATCCCTATTTTGGAGGAATTTCGGACTAATTCCAGCACATACAATGAACTCCTATTTAGGAGTGAATGCTATCATTTAGTTTGACCTATTAAGTAGTCCAATTATATTAATTAGGCCTGGACTCTCTTTAAAACTTGAATTCACACCATTTCAAGCCTGGTTGGCCTGAATGTCCAGAATCAGCCCATTTAGTGCTTCTTTAATCTTTCTGGCCCTAGCTCGTGTTATTGGGCCTTCTGGAATGTGCAATGGACCTCTTATATCAATTGAAGCTCTAGCTTGTGTTATTGGGCCTTTTTGAATGTGTGATGGACTTTTTGCATCATTTGAAGCCTTCCACCCATCATCTCTACGATTCTCATCAATGTTTAAGTGTGAATGAGTCATTACAACGAAATGAGGAGTCTTGTTAGGAAGAAATGAAGAGACGAACTCATTTTTTAGAGATTAAGCAGCAAATACATGTGAAAAATGCTAGAAAGCAGCAAAGACTCTTTGTCTAGTGCAATTCTACATATTCCTAGTTCCAAGAGTGTATAGACGAGGTTTTTGCAATGAATTTAGTGAAGAATGTGGTCATACAAGCTGTTTTCAAGATGTTTAAGTGTGAATGAGTCATTACAACGAAATGTGGAGTCTTGTTAGGATGAAATGAACAGATGGTCTCATTTTTGAGTGATTGAGCATCAAATACATGTGAAAAAAGCTAGAAGTCACCAAAGACTCTTTGTCTAGTGCAAGTCTACATATTCCAAGTCCCAAGAGAGTATAGATGGGGCTTTTGCAATGAATTTAGTGAATGATGTGGTCATACAAGCATCAAATACATGTGAAAGATGCTAGGAATCACCAAGGACTCTTTGTCTAGTGCAATTCTTCATATTCCTTGTGTCAAGAGTGTATAGAAGAGATTTTTGCAATGAATTTAGTGAATGATGTGATCGTACAAGCTGTTTTGAAGATGTTTAAGTGTGAATGAGTCATTACAACGAAATGAGGAGTGTTCTTAGGAAGAAATGAAGAGACGGTCTCATTTTTGAGTGATTAAGCATGAAATACATGTGAAAAATGCTAGAAATCACCAAAGACTCTTTGTTTAGTGCAATTCTATATATTCCTAGTCCGCAGAGTGTACAGATGAGGTCTTTGCAATGCATTTAGTGAATCATGTTGTCATACATGCTGTTTTCAAGTTCCTTAAGTGTGAATGAGTCATTACAACGAAATGTGGAGTTTTGTTAGGAGGAAATGAACAGACGATCTCATTTTTGAGTGATTAAGCATCAAAGACATGTGAAAAAAGCTAGAAATCACCAAAGACACTTTGTCCAGTGCAATTCCACATATTGCTAGTCGCAAGAGTGTATAGATGAGGTTTTTACAATGAATTTAGTGAATGATGTGGTCATAGAAGCTGTTTTCAAGATGTTTAAGTGTGAATGAGTCATTACAACGAAATGAGGAGTCTAGTCAGGAAGAAATGAAGAGACGGTCTCATTTTTGAGTGAGTAAGCATCAAATACCTGTGAGAAATGCTAGAAATCACCAAAGACACTTTGTCTAGTGCAATTCTACATATTCCTAGTCCCAAGAGTGCATAGATGAGGTTTTTGCAATGAATTTAGTGAATCATGTGGTAGTACAAGCTGTTTTCAAGATGTTTGCGTGTGAATGTGTCATTACAACGAAATGTGGAGTCTTGATAGGAAGAAATGAATAGAAGATCTCATTTTTGAGTGATTAAGCAACAAATACATGTGAAAAATGCTAGAAGTCACCAAAGACTCTTTGTCTAGTGCAATTCTACATATTCCTAGTCCCAAGAGTGCATAGATGAGGTTTTTGCAATGAATTTAGTGAATGATGTGGTCGTACAAGCTGTTTTCAAGATGTTTCCGTGTGAATGAGACATTACAACGAAATGAGGAGTCTTGTTAGGAAGAAAAGAAGAGGCAGTCTCATTTTTGAGTGATTAAGCATCAAATACATGTGAAAAATCCTAGAAATCACCAAAGACTCTTTGTCTAGTGCAATTCTACCTATTCCTAATCCCAAGAGTTTACCAAAGAGATTTTTGCAGAGAATTTAGTGAATCATGTTGTCATAGAAGCTGCTTTCAAGTTGCTTAAGTGTGAATGAGTCATTACAACGAACTGTGGAGTCTTGTTAGGAAGAAATAAAAAGACGGTCTCATTTTTGAGTGAGTAAGTATCAAATACATGTGAAAAATGCTAGAAATCACCAAAGACTCTTTGTCTAGAGCAATTCTAAATATTCCTAGTTCGAAGACTATATAGATGAGGCTTTTGCAATGAATTTCGTGAATGATGCGGTGATACAAGCTTTTTTCAAAATGTTTAAGTGCGAATGAGTCATTAGAACGAAATGTGGAGTCTTGTTAGGGACGTTCTCATTTTTTAGTGATTAAGCATCAAATACATGTGCAAAATGCTTGAAATCACCAAAGACTCTTTGTCTAGTGCAATTCTACATATTCCTATTCCCAAGAGTGTATAGGAGCGGTTTTTCCAATTAATTTAGTGAAGAATGTGGTCATACATGCTGTTTTCAAGATGTTTAAGTGTGAATGAGTCATTACAACGAAATGAGGAGTCTTGTTAGGAAGAAATGATGAGATGATCTCATTTTTCAGTGATTAAGCACCAAATACTTGTGAAAAATGCTAGAAATCACCAAAGATTCTTTGTCTAGTGCAATTCTAGATATTCCAAGTCCCAAGGGTGTATAGATGAGGTTTTTGCAATGAATTTAGTGAAGAATGTGGTCATACAAGCAGTTTTAAAGATGTTTAAGTGTGAATGAGTAATTAGAAAGAAATGTGGAGTCTTGTAGGGAAGAAAAGGACAAACAGTCTCATTTTTGAGAGATCAAGCATCAAATACATGTGAAAAATGCTAGAAATCACCAAATACAATTTGTCTAGTGCAATTCTACATATTCCTAGTCCCAAGAGTGTATAGACGAGGTTTTTGCAATGAATTTAGTGAAGAATTTAGTTCAAGATGTTTAAGTGTTAATGAGTCATTACAACGAAATGTGGAGTCTTGTTAGGAAGAAATGAACAGACGGTCTCATTTTTGAGTGATTGAGCGTCAAATACATGTGAAAAAGGCTAGAAGTCACCAAAGACTCTTTGTCTAGTGCAAGTCTACATATTCCAAGTCCGAAGAGAGTATAGATGGGGCTTTTGCAATGAATTTAGTGAATGATGTGGTCATGCAAGCTGCTTTCAAGATGTTTAAGTGTGATTGAGTCATTACAAGGAAATGAGGAGTCTTGTTGGGAAGAAATGAAGAGACTGTCTGATTTTTGAGTGATAAAGCATCAAATACATGTCAAAAATGCTACAAATCACCAAAGACTCTTTGTCTAGTGCAATTCTACATATTCCTAGTGCGAAGAGTGTACAGATGAGGAATTTGCAATGAATTTAGTGAAGAATGTGGTCATACCAGCTGCTTTCAAGATGTTAAAGTGTGAATGAGTAATTACAACGAAATGAGGAGTCTTGTTAGGAAGTCACTACAAGGAAATGAGAAGTCTTGTTAGGAAGAAATGAGGAGATGGTCTGATTTTTGAGTGAGTAAGCATCAAATAAGAGTGAAAAATGCTAGAAATCACCAAAGACTCTTTGTCTAGTCCAAATCTACATATTCCTAGTCCGAAGAGTGTACAGATGAGGCTTTTGCAGTGAATTTAGTGAATCATGTTGTCATACAAGCTGTTTTCAAGTTCCTTAAGTGTGAATGAGTCATTACAACGAAATGTGGAGTCTTGTTAGGAAAAAATGAACAGACGGTTTCATTTTTGATTGATTAAGCATCAAATACAAGTGAAAAAAGCTAGAAATCACTAAAGACACTTCGTCTAGTGCAATTCTACATATTCCCAGTCCCAAGAGTGTATAGATGAGGTTTTTGCAATGAATTTAGCGAATGATGTGGTCATATAAGCTGTTTTCAAGATGTTTAAGTGTGAATGAGTCATTACAACGAAATGAGAAGTCTTGTTAGGAAGTCACTACAAGGAAATGAGAAGTCTTGTTAGGAAGAAATGAGGAGATGGTCTGATTTTTGAGTGAGTAAGCATCAAATAAGAGTGAAAAATGCTAGAAATCACCAAAGACTCTTTGTCTAGTCCAAATCTACATATTCCTAGTCCGAAGAGTGTACAGATGAGGCTTTTGCAGTGAATTTAGTGAATCATGTTGTCATACAAGCTGTTTTCAAGTTCCTTAAGTGTGAATGAGTCATTACAACGAAATGTGGAGTCTTGTTAGGAAAAAATGAACAGACGGTTTCATTTTTGATTGATTAAGCATCAAATACAAGTGAAAAAAGCTAGAAATCACTAAAGACACTTCGTCTAGTGCAATTCTACATATTCCCAGTCCCAAGAATGTATAGATGAGGTTTTTGCAATGAATTTAGCGAATGATGTGGTCATATAAGCTGTTTTCAAGATGTTTAAGTGTGAATGAGTCATTACAACGAAATGAGAAGTCTTGTTAGGAAGAAATGAAGAGGCGGTCCCATTTTTGAGTGATTAAGCACCAAATACATGTGAAAAATGCTAGAAATTACCATAGACTCTTTGTCTAGTGCATATCTACATATTCCTAGTCCCCAGAGTGTACAGATGAGATTTTTTGCAAAGAATTTAGTGAATCATGTTGACATACAAGCTGTTTTCAAGATGTTTAAGTGTGTATGAGTCATTACAACGAAATGAGGAGTCTGGTTAGGAGGAAATGAAGAGACGGTCCAATTTGTGAGTGATTAAGCATCAAATACATGTGAAAAATGCTAGAAATGACCAAAGACTCTTTGTCTAGTGCAATTCTACATATTCCTCATTGCAAGAGTGTATAGATGAGGCTTTTGCAATGAATTTAGTGAATGATGTGGTCGTACAAGCAGTTTTCAAGATGTTTGTATGTGAATGAGTCATTACAACGAAATGAGCAGTCTTGTTAGGAAGAAATGAAGAGGCGGGCTCATTTTTGAGTGATTAAGCACCAAATACATGTGAAAAATGCTAGAAATCCCCAAAGACTCTTTGTCTAGTGCAATTCTACATATTCCTAGTCCCAAGAGTGTACAGATGAGATTTTTGCAAAGAATTTAGTGAATCATGTTGTCATACATGCTGTTTTCAAGACGTTTAAGTGTGCATTAGTCATTACAACGAAATGAGGAGTCTTGTTAAGAAGAAATGAAGAGATGGTCTCATTTATGAGTGATTAAGAATCTAATACATGTGCAAATTGCTAGAAATCACCAAAGAACCTTTGTCTACTGCAATTCTACATATTCCTAGTCCCAAGAGTGTATAGATGAGGTTTTTGCAATGAATTTAGTGAAGAATGTGGTCATACAAATTGTTTTCAAGATGTTTCAGTGTGAATGAGTCATTACAGCGAAATGAGGAGTCTTGTTAGGAAGAAATGAAAAGACGCTCTCATTTTTGTGTGATTAAGCATCAGATACATGTGAAAAATGCTAGAAATCATGAAAGACTCTTTGTCTATTGCAATTCTACATATTTTTAGTCCGAAGAGAGTACAGATGAGGATTTTGCAATGAATTTAGTGAAGAATGTGGTCATATAAGCTGTTTTCAAGATGTTTCAGTGTGCACGAGTCATTACAACGAAATGAGGAGTCTTGTTAGGAAGAAAAGAAGAGATGGTCTCATTTTTGAGAGAATAAGCATCAAATACTGGGGAAAAATGCTAGAAATCACCGAAGACTCTTTGTCTAGTGCAATTCTACATATTCCAGGTCCAAAGACTGTATAGATGAGGTTTTTGCAATGAATTTAGTGAAGAATGTGGTCATACAAGCTGTTTTCAAAATGTTTATGTGTGAATGAATCATTACAATGAAATGTGTTATCTTGTTAGGAAAAAATGAAGAGACGGTCTCATTTTTGAGTGATTAAGCATCAAATACATGTGAAAAATGCTAGAAATCACCAAATACACGTTGTCTTGTGCAATTCTACATATTCCTAGTTCCAAGAGTGTATAGACGAGGTTTTTGCCATGAATTTAGTGAAGAATGTGGTCATACAAGTTGTTTTCAAGATGTTTAAGTGTGAATGAGTCATTACAACAGAATGTGGAGTCTGGTTATTAAGAAAATGAACAGACGGCCACATTTTTGAGTGATTAAGCGTGAAATACATGTGAAAAATGCTAGAAATGACCAAAGACTCTTTGTCTAGTGCAATTCTACATATTCCAAGTCCCAAGTGTGTATAGATGGGGCTTTTGCAATGAGTTTAGTGAATGATGTGGTCATACAAGCAGCTTTCAAAATGTTTAAGTGTGAATGAGCCATTACAACAAAATGAGGAGTCTTGTTAGGAAGAAATGAAGAGACGGTCTCATTTTTGAGTGATTAAGCATCAAATACATGTGAAAAATGCTAGAAATCACCAAAGACTCTTTGTCTAGTGCAATTCTACATATTCCAAGTCCCAAGTGTGTATAGATGAGGCTTTTGCAATGAGTTTAGTGAATGATGTGGTCATACAAGCTGCTTTCAAGATGTTTAAGTATGAATGAGTCATTACAACAAAATGAGGAGTCTTGTTAGGAAGAAATGAAGAGACGGTCTCATTTTTGAGAGATTAAGCATCAAATACTTGTGAAAAATGGTAGAAATCACCAAATACTCTTTGTCAAGTGCAATTCTACACATTCCTAGTCCTAAGAGTGTATAGACGAGGTTTTTGCAATGAATTTAGCGAAGAATGTGGGCATACAAGCTGTTTTCAAGATGTTTAAGTGTGAATGAGTCATTGCAACAAAATGAGCAGTCTTGTTAGGAAGAAATGAAGAGATGGTCTCATTTTTGAGTGATTAAGCATCAAATACATGTGAAAAATGCTAGAAATCACCAAATACACGTTGTCTTGTGCAATTCTACATATTCCTAGTTCCAAGAGTGTATAGACGAGGTTTTTGCCATGAATTTAGTGAAGAATGTGGTCATACAAGTTGTTTTCAAGATGTTTAAGTGTGAATGAGTCATTACAACAGAATGTGGAGTCTGGTTATTAAGAAAATGAACAGACGGCCACATTTTTGAGTGATTAAGCGTGAAATACATGTGAAAAATGCTAGAAATGACCAAAGACTCTTTGTCTAGTGCAATTCTACATATTCCAAGTCCCAAGTGTGTATAGATGGGGCTTTTGCAATGAGTTTAGTGAATGATGTGGTCATACAAGCTGCTTTCAAGATGTTTAAGTATGAATGAGTCATTACAACAAAATGAGGAGTCTTGTTAGGAAGAAATGAAGAGACGGTCTCATTTTTGAGAGATTAAGCATCAAATACTTGTGAAAAATGGTAGAAATCACCTAATACTCTTTGTCAAGTGCAATTCTACACATTCCTAGTCCTAAGAGTGTATAGACGAGGTTTTTGCAATGAATTTAGCGAAGAATGTGGGCATACAAGCTGTTTTCAAGATGTTTAAGTGTGAATGAGTCATTGCAACAAAATGAGCAGTCTTGTTAGGAAGAAATGAAGAGATGGTCTCATTTTTGAGTGATTAAGCATCAAATACATGTGAAAAATGCTAGAAATCACCAAATACACGTTGTCTTGTGCAATTCTACATATTCCTAGTTCCAAGAGTGTATAGACGAGGTTTTTGCCATGAATTTAGTGAAGAATGTGGTCATACAAGTTGTTTTCAAGATGTTTAAGTGTGAATGAGTCATTACAACAGAATGTGGAGTCTGGTTATTAAGAAAATGAACAGACGGCCACATTTTTGAGTGATTAAGCGTGAAATACATGTGAAAAATGCTAGAAATGACCAAAGACTCTTTGTCTAGTGCAATTCTACATATTCCAAGTCCCAAGTGTGTATAGATGGGGCTTTTGCAATGAGTTTAGTGAATGATGTGGTCATACAAGCTGCTTTCAAGATGTTTAAGTATGAATGAGTCATTACAACAAAATGAGGAGTCTTGTTTGGAAGAAATGAAGAGACGGTCTCATTTTTGAGAGATTAAGCATCAAATACTTGTGAAAAATGGTAGAAATCACCTAATACTCTTTGTCAAGTGCAATTCTACACATTCCTAGTCCTAAGAGTGTATAGACGAGGTTTTTGCAATGAATTTAGCGAAGAATGTGGGCATACAAGCTGTTTTCAAGATGTTTAAGTGTGAATGAGTCATTGCAACAAAATGAGCAGTCTTGTTAGGAAGAAATGAAGAGATGGTCTCATTTTTGAGTGATTAAGCATCAAATACATGTGAAAAATGCTAGAAATCACCAAATACACGTTGTCTTGTGCAATTCTACATATTCCTAGTTCCAAGAGTGTATAGACGAGGTTTTTGCCATGAATTTAGTGAAGAATGTGGTCATACAAGTTGTTTTCAAGATGTTTAAGTGTGAATGAGTCATTACAACAGAATGTGGAGTCTGGTTATTAAGAAAATGAACAGACGGCCACATTTTTGAGTGATTAAGCGTGAAATACATGTGAAAAATGCTAGAAATGACCAAAGACTCTTTGTCTAGTGCAATTCTACATATTCCAAGTCCCAAGTGTGTATAGATGGGGCTTTTGCAATGAGTTTAGTGAATGATGTGGTCATACAAGCAGCTTTCAAAATGTTTAAGTATGAATGAGTCATTACAACAAAATGAGGAGTCTTGTTAGGAAGAAATGAAGAGACGGTCTCATTTTTGAGAGATTAAGCATCAAATACTTGTGAAAAATGGTAGAAATCACCAAATACTCTTTGTCAAGTGCAATTCTACACATTCCTAGTCCTAAGAGTGTATAGACGAGGTTTTTGCAATGAATTTAGCGAAGAATGTGGGCATACAAGCTGTTTTCAAGATGTTTAAGTGTGAATGAGTCATTGCAACAAAATGAGCAGTCTTGTTAGGAAGAAATGAAGAGATGGTCTCATTTTTGAGTGATTAAGCATCAAATACATGTGAAAAATGCTAGAAATCACCAAAGACACTTGGTCTAGTGCAATTCTACATATTCCTAGTCCCAAGAGTGTATAGACGAGGTTTTTGCAATGAATTTAGTGAAGAATGTGGTCATAGAAGCTGTTTTCAAGATGTTTAAGTGTGAATGAATCAATGCAACAAAATGAGCAGTCTTGTTAGGAAGAAATGAAGAGATGGTCTCATTTTTGAGTGATTAAGCATCAAATACAAGTGAAAAATGCTAGAAATCACCAAAGACTCTTTGTCTCGTGCAATTCTACATATTCGTAGTCGGAAGAGTTTACAGATCAGGTTTTTGCAATGAATTTAGTGAATGATGTTGTCATACAAGCTGTTTTCAAGTTCCTTAAGTGTGAATGTGTCATTACAAGGAAATGTGGAGTCCTGTTAAGAAGCAATGAACAGACGCTCTCATCTTTGTGTGATTAAGCATCAAATACATGCATAAAATGCAAGAAATCACCAAAGAGTCTTTGTCTAGTGCAATTCTACTTATTCGTAGTCGCAAGAGTGTATAGGTGAGGTTTTTGCAAAGAATTTAGTGAAGAATGTGGTCATACAAGCTGTTTGCAAGATGTTTACGTGTGAATGAGTCATTACAACAAAATGAGGTGTCTTGGTAGGAACAAATGAAGAGACGGTCTCATTTTTCAGTGATTAAGCACCAAATACATGTGAAAAATGTTAGAAATCACCATACACTCTTTGTCTAGTGCAATTCTACATATTTTTAGTCCCAAGGGTGTATAGATGAGGTTTTTGCAATGAATTTAGTGAAGAATGTGGTCATACAAGCCGTTTTCAAGTTCCTTAAGTGTGAATGAGTCATTACAACGAAATGAGG
The DNA here is from genome assembly GCA_020883675.1 of Bruguiera gymnorhiza. Classification (NCBI taxonomy): domain Eukaryota; kingdom Viridiplantae; phylum Streptophyta; class Magnoliopsida; order Malpighiales; family Rhizophoraceae; genus Bruguiera; species Bruguiera gymnorhiza. Next base: position 892,945 of record JAIRCJ010000040.1, read on the forward strand.
AGTCTTGTTAGGAAGAAATGATGAGGCGGTCTCATTTTTGAGTGATTAAGCACCAAATACATGTGAAAAATGCTAGAAATCACCAAAGACTCTTTGTCTAGTGCAATTCTACATATTCCTAGTCCCAAGGGTGTATAGATGAGGTTTTTGCAATGAATTTAGTGAAGAATGTGGTCATACAAGCTGTTTTCGAGATGTTTAAGTGTGAATGAGTCATCAGAACGAAATGAACAAACAGTCTCATTGTTTAGAGATCAAGCATCAAATACATGTGAAAAATGCTAGAAATCACCTAATACAATTTGTCTAGTGCAATTCTACATATTCCTCGTCCCAAGAGTGTATAGACGAGGCTTTTGCAAAGAATTTAGTGAAGAATGTGGTCATACAAGCTGTTTTGAAGTTGTTTAAGTGTGAATGAGTTATTACAACGAAATGTGGAATCTTGTTAGGAAGAAATGAACAGACGGTCTTGTTTTTTAGTGATTAAGCGTCAAATGCATGTAAAAAAGGCTAGAAGTCACCTAAGGCTCTTTGTCTTGTGCAAGTCTACATATTCCAAGTCCCAAGAGTGTATAGATGAGGCTTTTGCAATGAATTTAGTGAATGATGTGGTCATACAAACTGCTTTCATGATGTATAAGTGTGAATGAGTCATTACAACAAAATGAGGAGTCTTGTTAGGAAGAAATGAAGAGACGGTCTTATTTTTGAGTGATAAAGCATCAAATACATGTGAGAAATGCTAGAAATCACCAAAGACTCTTTGTCTAGTGCAATTCTACATATTCCTAGTCCGAAGAGTGTACAGATGAGGTTTTTGCAATGGATTTAGTGAATCATGTTGTCAAACAAGCTGTTTTCAAGTTCCCTAAGTGTGAATGAGTCATTACAAGGAAATGTGGAGTCTTGTTAAGAAGAAATGAACAGACACGCTCATTTTTGAGTCATTAAGCATGAAATACATGCGAAAAATGCTAGAAACCACCAAAGACTCTTTGTCTTGTGCAATTCTACCTATTCCTAGTGATGAGAATCATGGAGATGATGGGTGGAAGGGTTCAAATGATGCAAAAAGTCCATCACACATTTAAGAAGCCGAATAACACAAGCTAGAGCTTCAATTGATACAAAAGGTCCATTGCACATTCCAGAAGGTCCAATAACACGAGCTAGAGATTCAATGGATGCTAGAGGTCCATTCCACATTCCAGAAGGCCCAATAACACGAGCTAGGGCCAGAAAGATTAAAGAAGCACTAAATGGGCTGATTCTGGACATTCAGGCCAACCAGGCTTCAAATGGAGCGAATTCAAGTTTTAAAGAGAGCCCAAGCCTAATTAATATAATTGGACTACTTAATGGGTCAAACTAAATGATAGCATTCAGTTCTAAATAGGAGTTCATTGTATGTGCTGGAATTAGTCCGAAATTCCTCCAAAATAGGGATTTCTCCTAAATAGGAATTTTACCCCTTTAGGATTGCTATCTAAGCCTATAAATAGGCACCCCTTGTAAACTTTGGAGATCATACAACTTTGAGTGAAATAGAAAGCAAGGGTTTTTCTCCCTCGGTTCTTTTAAGAACTAAAGAACTTATCAAGAGGTACTTCTTCTTGTGGCGTTCAAACTGACTTATCACTCCCAATTCCTTCCTTTTCTGGAGTGTGGCATCTATATCCATCTTGAATACCCTAGGTTCGTGTTCCTTCAAATATTGGGTCTAGGGTTTGTGTTATTAAACTCTGATTTAGTTTTCCTGGTTGCTCTTTGATTCATTGTGTGCGTTGGGTCCTTAAGCCACGTCTTTTTGGGGTTTTCCGCATCAGTTGGTATCAGAGCCTGGCTCTAAATAAGGTTGAATCCACTCACCCTTCAATTTTCTACCTTGTGATTTATTTATTTCGATTCAATTTGTCTATTGTGTGCATTACAATTCAAATGCACAAATCTGTTTGCTTACAATCCTTCTCAATGTGCTAATTTCAATTCCAATTGCTGTATCTAAGTGTTCTACTGTTGTTTTGTGTTGAGCAAAAAAAAAAAGAAAGAAAAAGAAAAAAAAAGGATCAACGAAAAAAAAAGAAGAAGAAAGAAAAAGTACAAAAAAAAGAAGAAAAAAAAGGAAACATCAAATTCGAGTTATTGATAAAGTTGATAGTTTGGTCATATTGGCCACAATAATAACAAAGTTTTCTTGCTCAACTCCAATTCTACCATCCATTTTCCTATCTTGTTATCCGAGTTTGTCCTATAAATTTAACTTCCCTTATCCTGATTCTTTTTGTGAGTTTAGTTCATTAAAATCGTTCGCCTTGATATCCTTTTTCGTTTTTTGATTCCATGTTCTCCGATTTGTTCAATTCTACACCATTTATCTTATTCTGTTCAAAATCAATACTCTTGATTTACCTTCTTTAGTTCTTTATAGAGCTTAAAGGAGAAATCCGAGTGGCAAAAGGCAAGAGTGAAAGTTCATATAAAGAAAAAGTCATAAAGAGTGTAAACACGAGAGAGTGTGACACCTTCTTTTGAGTGAAACACGTGAGGGAGTGCTGTGTAAGGTATCTTATTATTTTGCATAGAAGTAATACTATGACATCCAAAGACAAAGGTGCAGCTCAGGAGGGAGCTGGTGATGTGTCCTTCATGATCAAAGCTATCCAACAACAATTTGAGCGTATGAATACCAGATTTGATGATATGAGGGAGAGGATGGAGGAGCAATCTAATACTATAACAGAGTTGCAAAGGAGGCATGAGGAGTATGAGGCTCCTAAAGCAAGAAGGCAGTTGAGACGTGCCTATGACCATGAAGATGATGTAGAAGATGATGAAATTGATGATCAAACTACTATGGTCCGAACTGCTAACAATAGAAGGGATCAAAGAGAATTTGGGAGGCAAGGCCCCTATGACCATAATTTGGGCAGTATTAAAATGACACTTCCTTCATTCCAAGGTAAGAATAATCCTGATGCATACCTAGAATGGGAGAAGAAGGTTGAATTGGTTTTTGATTGCCACAACTATTCCGAGGAGAAAAAGGTAAAGCTTGCTGCAGTTGAATTCACTGATTATGCTATTATTTGGTGGGATCAACTTGTTTTGACTAGGAGAAGGAATCGTGAGCGGCCTATTGATACATGGGAGGAGATGAAGGCTATCATGAGGAGGAGGTTTGTCCCTAATCACTATTATAGGGAGCTGTACCAAAAGGTTGCAAGGGCTCACTCAGGGCACCAAAAGTGTGGAGGATTACCACAAGGAGATGGAGATTACCATGATTCGGGCGAATGTAGAAGAAGATAGGGAAGCAACCATGGCTCGATTTTTGCAAGGGCTAAATAGGGACATAGCAAATGTTGTTGAATTGCAACACTATGTGGAATTAGAAGACATGGTACACATGGCCATGACAGTTGAAAGGCAACTCAAACGAAAGGGTTCCACATGGTTTGGGCAGAACTCAGGATCTACCTCATCTTGGAAGCCAAATTGGAATAAAAGGGACGAGATGACCAACTACAAGTCCAAAGCCGAGCTATCCAAGTACAAGAATGTGGGTTCTAGCAAGGAGGCAGGTAATTCTGACCCCCAACCAAGTAGAAATAGAGATGTTAAATGTTTTAAGTGTTTAGGTAGGGGTCACATTGCATCTCAATGTCCAAATAAGCGTGCAATGATCTTGAGAAGTAATGGTGAAGTTGAAACTGAAAGTGAATCAAATGATGATTCTGTGCCATCATCAGAGGGTGAAAGTGATGGAGAGGAGTATCCAGTTAATGGAATAGCTCTTGTTACAAGGCGAGCATTGAATGTGCAAGTAAAGGGAGAAAATGAGGTGCAACAAGATAACATCTTTTAGACGAGGTGTCTCATCAAAGATAAGGTATGTAGTATGATTATTGAAGGTGGTAGTTGCACTAATGTTGCTAGCACAACTATGGTTGAGAAGTTGGAGTTACCTACAATGAAGCATCTTAGGCCATATAAGCTACAATGGTTGAATGAGAGTGGTGAAGTCAAGGTAAATAAGCAAGTGCTCATATCATTTTCTATCGGAAGGTACCGTGATGAAATTTTATGTGATGTTGTACCTATGCATGTGGGCCATATTCTTTTAGGAAGACCATGACAATTTGATAGGCGAGTTATGCATGATGACTTCAAGAACCGATATTCCTTTGTAATGAATGAAAAACCTGCCACTCTTGTACCATTATCGCCTCAACAAGCTTACGAGGATCAATTAAGGATTAAAAATGAGAGTGAACAGAAAAGAAAGATTGATAAAAGAGAGAAGAGAGGAGAAAACGTGATGACACAAGAGAAAGAGAAGAAAAGAGAAAGTTTCTATGCAAAAGGGAGTGATGTCAAAAGAGCATTCTATGCCAAACAACCTATGATCGTACTTCTGTACAAGGAGGTTTATTTTAACACTAACAAGTTTGACCCATCATTGCCTAGTGTTGTTGTTGCTCTATTGCAGGAATTTGAAGATGTATTCCCTGATGATATTCCAAGTGGATTGCCACCTAATAGAGGAATTGAGCATCAAATTGATTTCATCCCAGGTGCATCCATCCCTAACCGGCCAGCATATAAGAGTAATCCTGAGGAGAAAAAGGAGCTTCAAAGGCAGGTTGAGGAGCTTATTTCCAAAGGATATGTGAGGGAAAGCATGAGTCCATGTGCTGTTCCTGTCCTACTTGTACCCAAGAAAGATGGGACTTGGAGGATGTGTGTTGATTGTCGAGCAATCAACAAAATCACTGTAAAGTATCGTCACCCCATACCTTGATTAGATGATATGTTGGATGAATTGCATGGTTCCTGTGTCTTTTCTAAGATTGATTTGAAAAGTGGATATCATCAGATTAGGATGAGAGAGGGAGATGAGTGGAAAACAGCTTTCAAAACTAAGTACGGTTTGTATGAATGGCTTGTTATGCCATTTGGTCTCACTAATGCACCAAGCACTTTTATGCGACTAATGAATCATGTTTTGTGTCCATTCATTGGTAAATTTGTGGTTGTATATTTTGATGATATTTTGGTTTATAGTAAAACCGTAGAAGAGCATCTTGATCATTTACGTTCTATTGTAAGTGTTTTACGTTCTGAAAAATTGTATGCTAACTTAAAGAAATGTTCCTTTTGTACTAATCAGATCACATTTCTTGGCTATGTTGTGAGTTCTAAAGGGGTTGAGGTTGACGAGGAAAAAGTTAAGGCAATTCATGATTGGCCTACACCTAAGTCAATTAGTGACGTGCGTAGCTTTCATGGTCTAGCTAGTTTCTATAGATGCTTTGTTAGGGACTTTAGTACCATTGCTGCACCACTCACTGAGCTTATCAAAAAGAACATGAGTTTTAGGTGGGGTAGTGACCAAGACAAGGCTTTTAATTGCATCAAGGAAAAATTAAGTTCTGCACCCCTACTTGCTTTACCTAACTTTGAAAAAGCTTTCAAGATTGAGTGTGATGCTTCAGGTATTGGCATCAGAGCTGTTTTGATGCAGGAAAGGCGCCCAATTGCTTACTTCAGTGAAAAGCTAAGTGGAGCAAGCCTTAATTATCCTACTTATGATAAAGAGATGTATGCATTAGTACGGGCTTTGGAGACATGGCAACATTACCTTTGGCCCAAGGAGTTTGTCATCTATACTGACCATGAATCGTTGAAGCACTTAAAGGGACAAGGAAAGTTGAACAAAAGACATGCCAAGTGGATTGAATTCATTGAGACCTTTCCCTACAACATCAAATATAAACAAGGTAAGGACAATGTGATAGCTAATGCATTATCCCGCAGGTATGCCCTTATCTCTACACTTACTGCAAACTTACTAGGATTTGAACATATTAAAGGTTTATATGTGAATGATCCGGACTTTGCTAATGTGTATGGAGCATGTGAGAAGTCAGCCTTTGAGAAGTTTTATAGGCATAAGGGTTTCTTATTTAGGGAAAATCATTTATGCATGCCTATGAGTTCTTTAAGGGAGTTGGTTGTAAGAGAAGCTCATGAGGGTGGTCTAATGGGTCATTTTGGAGTTAGGAAAACCCTAGATGTCCTAAATGAACACTTCTTTTGGCCACACATGAAACAAGATGTTGAAAGGATATGTGAGAAATGCATAACATGCAAACAGGCTAAATCTAGAGTTTTACCCCATGGCTTGTATACCCCTTTACCCATACCTAGCCATCCCTGGGTTGATTTATCCATGGACTTTGTACTGGGATTGCCCCAAACAAAACAGGGTAGGGATTCTGTATTTGTTGTTGTTGATAGATTTTCAAAGATGGCACACTTCATCCCGTGCCATAAAACTGATGATGCAAACAATGTGGCTGACTTGTTCTTTAGAGAGGTAGTGTGTTTGCATGGCATGCCACGGAGCATTGTTTCAGACCGAGATACAAATTTCTTAAGCTACTTCTGGAAGACTTTGTGGGGTAAGTTAGGTACTAAGCTATTGTTTTCAACTACTTGTCATCCACAAACTGATGGGAAGACTGAGGTGGTTAATCGAACTCTTTCTACTCTTTTACGTGCTATTATTCGAAGGAATTTGAAAACATGGGAAGATTGTTTACCACATGTCGAGTTTGCATATAATAGGAGTGTTCATTCTACTACTAGCTACTCTCCATTTGAAATTGTATATGGTTTTAATCCATTGACTCCTCTGGATTTGGTACCTATACCAGTCAATGAGTATGCCAACGTTGATGGTGAACGCAAAGCTGACATGATAAAAAAATTGCATGAGAAGGTGCGACAACATATTGAAAAACGAACTGAGCAATACGCATCTCATGTCAACAAGGGACGAAAGAAGGTGGTGTTTGAACCTGGTGATTGGGTTTGGGTGCATATGCGCAAGGAACGATTCCCAGCTCAAAGGCGTTCAAAGCTACAACCTAGAGGAGATGGTCCCTTCCAAGTTCTAGCACAAATTAATGACAATGCTTATAAGTTAGACCTTTCTGGTGAGTATAATGTGAGTGCAACATTTAACATTTCTGACCTTTCCCCTTTTGATGTAGGTGATGATTCGAGGGCGAATCCTTTTGAGGAGGGGGGGAATGATGAGAATCGTGGAGATGATGGGTGGAAGGGTTCAAATGATGCAAAAAGTCCATCACACATTCAAGAAGGCCCAATAACACAAGCTAGAGCTTCAATTGATACAAAAGGTCCATTGCACATTCCAGAAGGCCCAATAACACGAGCTAGAGATTCAATGGATGCTAGAGGTCCATTCCACATTCCAGAAGGCCCAATAACACGAGCTAGGGCCAGAAAGATTAAAGAAGCACTAAATGGGCTGATTCTGGACATTCAGGCCAACCAGGCTTGAAATGGAGCGAATTCAAGTTTTAAAGAGAGCCCCAGGCCTAATTAATATAATTGGACTACTTAATGGGTCAAACTAAATGATAGCATTCAGTCCTAAATAGGAGTTCATTGTATGTGCTGGAATTAGTCCGAAATTCCTCCAAAATAGGGATTTCTCCTAAATAGGAATTTTACCCTTTTAGGATTGCTATCTAAGCCTATAAGTAGGCACCCCTTGTAAGCTTTGGAGATCATACAACTTTGAGTGAAATAGAAAGCAAGGGTTTTTCTCCCTCGGTTCTTTTAAGAACTAAAGAACTTATCAAGAGGTACTTCTTCTTGTGGCGTTCAAACCGACTTATCACTACCAATTCCTTCCTTTTCTGGAGTGTGGCGTCCATATCCATCTTGAATACCCTAAGTTCATGTTCCTTCAAATATTGGGTCTAGGGTTTGTGTTATTAAACTCTGATTTAGCTTTCCTGGTTGCTCTTTGATTCATTGTGTGCGTTGGGTCCCTAAGCCACGTCTTTTTGGGGTTTTCCACATCACCTAGTCCCAAGAGTGTATAGATGATGTTTTTGCAATGAATTTAGGGAAGAATGTGGTCATACAAGCTGTTTTCAAGATGTTTATGCGTGAATGAGTAATTACCACGAAATGAGGAGTCTTGTTAGGAAGAAATGAAGAGACAGTCTAATTTTTGAGAGATTAAGCATCAAATACATGTGAAGAATGGTAGAAATCACCAAATACTCTTTGTCTAGTGCAATTCTACATATTCCTAGTTCCAAGAGTGTATAGGCGAGGTTTTTGCAATGAATTTAGTGAAGAATGTGGTCATACAAGCTGTTTTCAAGATGTTTAAGTGTGAATGAGTCATTACAACAAAATGTGGAGTCTTGTTAGGATGAAATGAACAGACGGTCTCATTTTTGAGTGATTAAGCATCAAATACATGTGAGAAATGCTAGAAATCACCAAAGACTCTTTGTCTAGTGCAATTCTACAAATTCCTAGTCCGAAGAGTGTAAAGATGAGGTTTTTGCCATGAATTTAGTGAATCATGTTGTCATACAATCTGTTTTGAAGTTCCTTAAGTGTGAATGAGCCAGTGCAACGAAATGTGGAGTCTTGTTAAGAAGCAATGAACAGACGCTCTCATCTTTGAGTGATTAAGCATCAAATACTTGCGAAAAATGCTAGAAATCACCAAAGACTCTTTGTCTCGTGCAATTCTACATATTCCTAGTCCCAAGAGTCAATAGATGAGGTTTTTGCAAAGAATTTAGTGAAGAATGTGGTCATACAAGCTGTTTTCAAGATGTTTATGCGTGAATGAGTCATTACCACGAAAGGAGGAGTCTTGTTAGGAAGAAATGAAGAGACGGTCTAATTTTTGAGAGATTAAGCATCAAATACATGTGAAGAATGGTAGAAATCACCAAATACTCTTTGTCTAGTGCAATTCTACATATTCCTAGTACCAAGAGTGTGTAGGCGAGGTTTTTGCAACGAATTTAGTGAAGAATGTGGTCATACAAGCTGTTTTCAAGATGTTTATGTGTGAATGAGTCATTACAACGAAATGTGGAGTCTTGTTAGGAAGAAATGAAGAGACGGTCTAATTTTTGAGAGATTAAGCATCAAATACATGTGAAGAATGGTAGAAATCACCAAATACTCTTTGTCTAGTGCAATTCTACATATTCCTAGTACCAAGAGTGTGTAGGCGAGGTTTTTGCAATGAATTTAGTGAAGAATGTGGTCATACAAGCTGTTTTCAAGATGTTTAAGTGTGAATGAGTCATTACAACAAAATGTGGAGTCTTGTTAGGATGAAATGAACAGACGGTCTCATTTTTGAGTGATTAAGCATCAAATACATGTGAGAAATGCTAGAAATCACCAAAGACTCTTTGTCTAGTGCAATTCTACAAATTCCTAGTCCGAAGAGTGTAAAGATGAGGTTTTTGCCATGAATTTAGTGAATCATGTTGTCATACAATCTGTTTTGAAGTTCCTTAAGTGTGAATGAGTCAGTGCAATGAAATGTGGAGTCTTGTTAAGAAGCAATGAACAGACGCTCTCATCTTTGAGTGATTAAGCATCAAATACTTGCGAAAAATGCTAGAAATCACCAAAGACTCTTTGTCTCGTGCAATTCTACATATTCCTAGTCCCAAGAGTCAATAGATGAGGTTTTTGCAAAGAATTTAGTGAAGAATGTGGTCATACAAGCTGTTTTCAAGATGTTCATGCGTGAATGAGTCATTACCACGAAATGAGGAGTCTTGTTAGGAAGAAATGAAGAGACGGTCTAATTTTTGAGAGATTAAGCATCAAATATATGTGAAGAATGGTAGAAATCACCAAATACTCTTTATCTAGTGCAATTCTACATATTCCTAGAACCAAGAGTGTGTAGGCGAGGTTTTTGCAATGAATTTAGTGAAGAATGTGGTCATACAAGCTGTTTTCAAGATGTTTATGTGTGAATGAGTCATTACAACGAAATGTGGAGTCTTGTTAGGAAGAAATGAAGAGACGGTCTAATTTTTGAGAGATTAAGCATCAAATACATGTGAAGAATGGTAGAAATCACCAAATACTCTTTGTCTAGTGCAATTCTACATATTCCTAGTACCAAGAGTGTGTAGGCGAGGTTTTTGCAATGAATTTAGTGAAGAATGTGGTCATACAAGCTGTTTTCAAGATGTTTAAGTGTGAATGAGTCATTACAACAAAATGTGGAGTCTTGTTAGGATGAAATGAACAGACGGTCTCATTTTTGAGTGATTAAGCATCAAATACATGTGAGAAATGCTAGAAATCACCAAAGACTCTTTGTCTAGTGCAATTCTACAAATTCCTAGTCCGAAGAGTGTAAAGATGAGGTTTTTGCCATGAATTTAGTGAATCATGTTGTCATACAAATCTGTTTTGAAGTTCCTTAAGTGTGAATGAGTCAGTGCAATGAAATGTGGAGTCTTGTTAAGAAGCAATGAACAGACGCTCTCATCTTTGAGTGATTAAGCATCAAATACTTGCGAAAAATGCTAGAAATCACCAAAGACTCTTTGTCTCCTGCAATTCTACATATTCCTAGTCCCAAGAGTCAATAGATGAGGTTTTCGCAAAGAATTTAGTGAAGAATGTGGTCATACAAGCTGTTTTCAAGATGTTTATGCGTGAATGAGTCATTACCACGAAATGAGGAGTCTTGTTAGGAAGAAATGAAGAGACAGTCTAATTTTTGAGAGATTAAGTGATGCGGAAAACCCCAAAAAGACGTGGCTTAGGGACCCAACGCACACAATGAATCAAAGAACAACCAGGAAAGCTAAATCAGGGTTTAATAACACAAACCTTAGACCCAAAATTCGAAGGAACACGAACCTAGTGTATTCAAGATGGATATGGACGCCACACTCCAGAAGAGGAAGGAATTGGGAGTGATAAGTTGGTTTGAACGCCACAAGAAGACAACCTCTTGATAAGTTCTTTAGTTCTCAAAAGAACCGAAGGAGAAACCCTTGCTTTCTATTTCACTGAAAGTGGTCTGATTTCTTGATTGTCTGATTTCCAAAGCTTACAAGGGGTGCCTATTTATAGGCTAAGATAGCAATCCTAAAAAGGCATAAATTCCTAGTTAGGACAATTCCTTATTTAGGCAGAATTCCTATCTAGGTACAAATTCTTATATTGAAAATAAACTCCTAATTTGGAGTGACTACTATTATTAGTCCTAACACTTTAATTGCTCTAATGATATTAATAAGGCCTGGACTCTCTTCCAATTTTAAATTCGCACCATTTGAAGCTGGGTTGGCCTGAGCATCCTGAGTCAGCCCAGTTAGTGCTTCTTTAATCTTTCTGGCCCTAGCTCGTGTTATTGGGCCTTCTGGAATGTGCAATGGACCTCTTGCATCCATTGAAGCCCTAGCTCGTGTTATTGGGCCTTCTAGAATGTGCAATGGACCTCTTACATCAATTGAATCTCTAACTCGTGTTATTGGGCCTTCTGGAATGTGCAATGGACTTTTTGCATCCTTTGAAGCCTTCCACCCTTCATGTCTACGGTTCTCATCATTAAGCATCAAATATATGTGAAGAATGGTAGAAATCACCAAATACTCTTTGTCTAGTGCAATTCTACATATTCCTAGAACCAAGAGTGTGTAGGCGAGGTTTTTGCAATGAATTTAGTGAAGAATGTGGTCATACAAGCTGTTTTCAAGATGTTTATGTGTGAATGAGTCATTACAACGAAATGTGGAGTCTTGTTAGGAAGAAATGAAGAGACGGTCTAATTTTTGAGAGATTCAGCATCAAATACATGTGAAGAATGGTAGAAATCACCAAATACTCTTTGTCTAGTGCAATTCTACATATTCCTAGTACCAAGAGTGTGTAGGCGAGGTTTTTGCAATGAATTTAGTGAAGAATGTGGTCATACAAGCTGTTTTCAAGATGTTTATGTGTGAATGAGTCATTACAACGAAATGTGGAGTCTTGTTAGGAAGAAATGAACAGACGGTCTCATTTTTGAGTGATTAAGCATCAAATACATATGAAAAATGCTAGAAATCACCAAAGACTCTTTGTCTAGTGCAATTCTACATATTCCTAGTTCCAAGAGTGTATAGACGAGGTTTTTGCAATGAATTTAGTGAAGAATGTTGTCATACAAGCTGTTTTCAAGATGTTTAAGTGTGAATGAGTCATTACAACAAAATGTGGAGTCTTGTTAGGATGAAATGAACAGACGGTCTCATTTTTGAGTGATTAAGCATCAAATACATGTGAGAAATGCTAGAAATCACCAAAGACTCTTTGTCTAGTGCAATTCTACAAATTCCTAGTCCGAAGAGTGTAAAGATGAGGTTTTTGCCATGAATTTAGTGAATCATGTTGTCATACAATCTGTTTTGAAGTTCCTTAAGTGTGAATGAGTCAGTGCAATGAAATGTGGAGTCTTGTTAAGAAGCAATGAACAGACGCTCTCATCTTTGAGTGATTAAGCATCAAATACTTGCGAAAAATGCTAGAAATCACCAAAGACTCTTTGTCTCGTGCAATTCTACATATTCCTAGTCCCAAGAGTCAATAGATGAGGTTTTTGCAAAGAATTTAGTGAAGAATGTGGTCATACAAGCTGTTTTCAAGATGTTTATGCGTGAATGAGTCATTACCACGAAATGAGGAGTCTTGTTAGGAAGAAATGAAGAGACGGTCTAATTTTTGAGAGATTAAGCATCAAATACATGTGAAGAATGGTAGAAATCACCAAATACTCTTTGTCTAGTGCAATTCTACATATTCCTAGTACCAAGAGTGTATAGGCGAGGTTTTTGCAATGAATTTAGTGAAGAATGTGGTCATACAAGCTGTTTTCAAGATGTTTATGTGTGAATGAGTCATTACAACGAAATGTGGAGTCTTGTTAGGAAGAAATGAACAGATGGTCTCATTTTTGTGTGATTAAGCATCAAATACATATGAAAAATGCTAGAAATCACCAAAGACTCTTTGTCTAGTGCAACATATTCCTAGTTCCAAGAGTGTATAGACGAGGTTTTTGCAATGAATTTAGTGAAGAATGTGGTCATACAAGCTGTTTTCAAGATGTTTAAGTGTGAATGCGTCATTACAACGAAATGAGGAATCTTGTTAGGAAGAAAATAAGAGACGGTATCATTTTTGAGAGATTAAGCATGAAACACAGGGGCGAAAATGCTGGAAATGACCCAAGACTCTTTGTCTCGTGCAATTCTACATATTCCAAGTCTCAAGAGTGTATAGATGAGGCTTTTGCAATGAATTTAGTGAATGATGTGGTCATACAAGCTGCTTTCAAGATGTTTAAGTGTGAATGAGTCATTACAACAAAATGAGGAGTCTTGTTAGGAAGAAATGAAGAGACGGTCTCATTTTTGAGTGATTAAGCATCAAATAGATGTGAGAAATGCTAGAAATCACCAAAGACTCTTTGTCTAGTGCAATTCTACATATTCCTAGTCTGAAGAGTGTACAGATGAGGTTTTTGCCATGAATTTAGTGAATCATGTTGTCATACAATCTGTTTTCAAGTTCCTTAAGTGTGAATGAGTCATTACAATGAAATGTGGAGTCTTGTTAAGAAGCAATGAACAGACGCTCTCATCTTTGAGTTATTAAGCATCAAATACATGCGAAAAATGCTACAAATCACCAAAGACTCTTTGTGTCGTGCAATTCTACATATTCCTAGTGCCAAGAGTCTATAGATGAGGTTTTTGCAAACAATTTAGTGAAGAATGTGGTCATACAAGCTGTTTTCAAGATGTTTAAGTGTGAATGAGTCCTTATGATGAAATGTGGGGTCTTGTTAGGATGAAATGAACAGACGGTCTCGTTTTTGAGTGATTAAGTGTCAAATACTTGTGAAAAAAGCTAGAAATCACCAAAGACTCTTTGTCTAGTGCAATTCTACATATTCCATGTCCCAAGAGTGTATAGATGAGGTTTTTGCAAAGAATTTACAGAATATGTGGTCATACAAGCTGTTTTCAAGATGTTTATGTGTGAATGCGTCATTACAACGAAATGAGGAATCTTGTTAGGAAGAAAATAAGAGACAGTCTCATTTTTGAGAGATGAAGCATGAAATACAGGGGGAAAAATGCTAGAAATGAGCCAAGACTCTTTGTCTAGTGCAATTCTACATATTCCAAGTCTCAAGTGTGTATAGATGAGGCTTTTGCAATGAATTTAGTGAATGATGTGGTCATGCAAGCTGCTATCAAGATGTTTAAGTGTGAACGAGTCATTACAACAAAATGGGGAGTCTTGTTAGGAAGAAATGAAGAGGCGGTCTCCTTTTTGAGTGATTAAGCAGCAAATACATGTGTGAAATGCTAGAAATCACCAAAGACTCTTTGCCTAGTGCAATTCTACATATTCCTAGTGCGAAGAGTGTAAATATGAGGTTTTTTCCATGTATTTAATGAATCATGTTTTTATACAATCTGTTTTCAAGTTCCTTAAGTGTGAATGAGTCATTACAATGAAATGTGGAGTCTTGTTAAGAAGCAATGAACAGACCCTCTCATCTTTGAGTGATTAAGCATTAAATACTTGCGAAAAATGCTAGAAATCACCAAAGACTCTTTCTGTCGTGCAATTCTACATATTCCTAGTCCCAAGAGTCTATAGATGAGGTTTTTGCAAAGAATTTAGTGAAGAATGTGGTCATACAAGCTGTTTTCAAGATGTTTAAGTGTGAATGAGTCATTACAATGAAATGAGGAGTCTTGTTAGTAAGAAATGAAGAGACGGTCTCATTTTTGAGAGATTAAGCAGCAAATACATGTGAAAAATGCTAGAAAGCAGCAAAGAATCTTTGTGTAGTGCAATTCTACATATTCCTAGTCCCAAGAGTGTATAGACGAGGTTTTTGCAACGAATTTAGTGAAGAATGTGGTCATACAAGCTGTTTTCAAGATGTTTAAGTGTGAATGAGTCATTACAACGAAATGTGGAGTCTTGTTAGGATGAAATGAACAGACGGTCTCGTGTTTGAGTGATTAAGTGTCAAATACTTGTGAAAAAAGCTAGAAATCACCAAAGACTTTTTGTCTAGTGCAATTCTACATATTCCATGTCTCAAGAGTGTATAGATGAGGTTTTTGCAAAGAATTTACTGAAGAATGTGGTCATACAAGCTGTTTTCAAGATGTTTAAGTGTGAATGAGTCATTACCACGAAATGAGGAGTCTTGTTAGGAAGAAATGAAGAGACGGTCTCATTTTTGAGAGATTAAGCAGCAAATACATGTGAAAAATGCTAGAAAGCAGCAAACACTCTTTGTCTAGTGCAATTCTACATATTCCTAGTTCCAAGAGTGTATAGACGAGGTTTTTGCAATGAATTTAGTGAAGAATGTGGTCATACAAAGATGTTTTCAAGATGTTTAAGTGTGAATGGGTCATTACAACGAAATGTGGAGTCTTGTTAGGAAGCAATGAAGAGACGGTCTCTTTTTTGAGTGATGAAGCATCAAATACATGTGAAGAATGCTAGAAATCACCAAAAACTCTTTGTCTAGTGCAATTATACATATTCCTAGTCCCAAGTGTGTAGAGATGAGGTTTTTGCAATGAATTTAGTGAACAATGTGGACATACGAATTGTTTTAAAGATGTTTAATTGTGAATGAGTCATTACAACGAAGTGTGGAGTCTTGTTGGGAAGAAATGAAGAGACGGTCTCATTTTTGAGTGATTCAGAATGAAATACATGTGAAAAATGCTAGGAATCACCAAAGACTCTTTGTCTAGTGCAATTCTGCATATTCCTTGTCCGAAGAGAGTACAGATGAGATTTTTCCAATGAATTTAGTCAATCATGTTGTTATACAAGCTGTTTTCATGTTCCTTAAGTGTGAATGATTCATTACAACGAAATGTGGACTCTTGTTAGGAAGAAATGAAGAGACGGTCGCATTTTTGAGAGATTAAGCAACAAATACATGTGGAAAATGCTAGAAATCACCAAAGACTCTTTGTCTAGTGCAATTCTTCATATTCCCCGTCCCAAGAGTGTATAGATGAGGTTTCTGCAATGAATTTAGTGAAGAATGTGGTCATACAAGCTGTTTTAAAGATGTTTAATTGTGAATGAGTCATTACAACGAAATGAGGAGTCTTGTTAGCAAGAAATGATGAGACGGTCTCATTTTTCAGTCATTAAGCACCAAATACATGTGAAAAATGCTAGAAATCACCAAAGACTCTTTGTCTAGTGCAATTCTACATATTCCTAGTCCCAAGGATGTATAGATGAGGTTTTTGCAATGAATTTAGTGAAGAATGTCGTCATACAAGCTGTTTCCAAGATGTTGAAGTGTGAGTGAGTCATTACTACAAAATGCAGAGTCTTGTTAGGATGAAATGAAAAGGCGGTCTCATTTTTGAGAGATTAAGCATCAAATACATGTGAAAAAAGCTAGAAATCACCAAAGACTCTTTTTCAAGTGCAATTCTACATATTCCTATTCCGAAGAGAGTACAGATGAGATTTTTGCAATGAATTTAGTCAATCATGTTGTTATACAAGCTGTTTTCATATTCCTTAAGTGTGAGTGATTCATTACAACGAAATGTGGAGTCTTGTTAGGAAGAAATGAAGAGACAGTCTCGTTTTTGAGAGATTAAGCAACAAATACATGTGAAAAATGCTAGAAATCACCAAAGACTCTTTGTCTAGTGCAATTCTACATATTCCCAGTCCCAAGAGTGTATAGATGAGGTTTTTGCAATGAATTTAGTGAAGAATGTGGTAATACAAGTTGTTTGCAAGATGTTTAAGTGTGAATGAGTGATTAGAACGAAATGTGGAGTCTTGTCACGAAGAAATGAACAGACAGTCCTATTTTTTAGAGATAAAGCATCAAATACATGTGAAAAATGCTAGAAATCACCAAATACAATTTGTCTAGTGCAATTCTACTTATTCCTCGTCCCAAGAGTGTATAGACGAGGCTTTTGCAATGAATTTAGTGAAGAATGTGGTCATACAAGCTGTTTTCAAGATGTTTAAGTGTGAATGAGTCATTACAACGAAATGTGGAGTCTTGTTAGGAAGAAATGAACAGACGGTCTCATTTTTGAGTGATTAAGCGTGAAATAGATGTGAAAAAGGCTAGAAGTCCCCTAAGATTCTTTGTATATTGCAAGTCTACATATTCCAAGTCCAAGAGTGTATAGAGGAGGCTTTTGCAATGAATTTAGTGAATGATGTGGTCATACAAACTGCTTTCATGATGTTTAAGTGTGAATGAGTCATGACAACAAAATGAGGAGTCTTGTTAGGAAGAAATGAATAGACGGTCTCATTTTTGAGTGATAAAGCATCAAATACTTGTGAGAAATGCTAGAAATCACCAAAGACTCTTTGTCTAGTGCAATTCTACATATTCCTAGTCCGAAGAGTGTACAGATGAGGTTTTTGCAATGGATTTAGTGAACCATGTTGTCAAACCAGCTGTTTTCATGTTCCTTAAGTGTGAATGAGTCATTACAAGGAAATGTGGAGTCTTGTTAAGAAGAAATGAACAGACGCGCTCATTTTTGAGTCATTAAGCATCAAATACATGCAAAAAATGCTAGAAACCACCAAAGACTCTTTGTCTTGTGCAATTCTACCAATTCCTAGTCCCAAGAGTGTATAGATGATGTTTTTGCAAAGAATTTAGTGAAGAATGTGGTCATACAAGCTGTTTTCATGATGTTTATGTGTGAATGAGTCATTAGCACGAAATGAGGAGTCTTGTTAGGAAGAAATGAAGAGACGGTCTAATTTTTGAGAGATTAAGCATCAAATACATGTGAAAAATGGTAGAAATCACCAAAGACTCTTTGTCTAGTGCAATTCTACATATTCCTAGTCCGAAGAGTGTACAGATGAGGTTCTTGCAATGGATTTAGTGAATCATGTTGTCAAACAAGCTGTTTTCAAGTTCCTTAAGTGTGAATGAGTCATTACAAGGAAATGTGGAGTCTTGTTAAGAAGACATGAACAGACGTGCTCATTTGTGAGTCATTAAGCGTCAAATACATGCGAAAAATGCTAGAAATCACCAAATACTCTTTGTCTAGTGCAATTCTACATATTCCTAGTACCAAGAGGTGTAGGCGAGGTTTTTGCAATGAATTTAGTGAAGAATGTGGTCATACAAGCTGTTTTCAAGATGTTTATGTGTGAATGAGTCATTACCACGAAATGAGGAGTCTTGTTAGGAAGAAATGAAGAGACGGTCTATTTTTTGAGAGATTAAGCATCAAATACATGTGAAAAATGGTAGAAATCACCAAAGACTCTTTGTCTAGTGCAATTCTACAAATTCCTAGTACCAAGAGTGTATAGTCGAGGTTTTTGCAATGAATTTAGTGAAGAATGTGGTCATACAAGCTGTTTTCAAGATGTTTATGTGTGAATGAGTCATTACAACGAAATGTGGAGTCTTGTTAGGAAGAAATGAACAGACAGTCTCATTTTTGAGTGATTAAGTGTCAAATACATGTGAAAAATGCTAGAAATCACCAAAGTGATGCGGAAAACCCCAAAAGGACGTGGCTTAGGGACCCAACGCACACAATGAATCAAAGAGCAACCAGGAAAGCTAAATTAGAGTTTAATAACACAAACCCTAGACCCAATATTTGAAGGAACACGAACTTAGGGTATTCAAGATGGATATGGACGCCACAGTCCTGAAAAGGAAGAAATGGGGAGTGATAAGTCGATTTGAACGTCACAAGAAGAAGTACCTCTTGATAAGTTCTTTAGTTCTTAAAAGAACCAAGGGAGAAAAACCCTTGCTTTCTATTTCACTCAAAGTTGTATGATTTCCAAAGCTTACAAGGGGTGCCTATTTATAGGCTTAGATAGCAATCCTAAAGGGGTAAAATTCCTATTTAGGAGAAATCTCTATTTTGGAGGAATTTCGGACTAATTCTAGCACATACAATGAACTCCTATTTAGGAGTGAATGCTATCATTTAGTTTCACCGATTAAGTAGTCCAATTATATTAATTAGGCCTGGGCTCTCTTTAAAACTTGAATTCGCACCATTTGAAGCCTGGTTGGCTTGAGTGTCTAGAATCAGCCCATTTAGTGCTTCTTTAATCTTTTTGGCCCTAGCTCGTGTTATTGGGCCTTTTGGAATGTGCAATGGACCTTTTGGATCTTTTGAAGCCTTCCACCCCTCACCTCCATGATTCTCATCATTCCCCCTTTCCTCAAAAGGATTTGTCCTCGAATCATCGCCTTGTTTATACTTGATGATGTAGGGAAAGGTCTGAATGAATTTGATCCACTTGGCGTGTCTTTTGTTCAACTTTCCTTGTACAAGTAGGAGAGGAACTGCACAAGGACTCATGCTTTTCCTTACATACCCTATTGAAATAAGTTCCTCAACCTATGTTTGAAGCTCTTTTGTCTCCTTCTTATATGCTGGCCGATTTTGGATGGATGCACCAAGGATGAAATCAATTTGATACTCAATTCCTCTCTTGAGTGGCAATCCACTTGGGTCATTGTCATGGAATACACCTTCAAATTCTTGCAATAGAACAACAACAACACTAGGCAAAGATGGCTCGAACTTGTTAGTATTAAAATAAGCCACTTTATACAAAAGTATGATCATAGGTTGTTTGGCAAAAATTGCTCTTTGTACATCACTTTCTTTTGCATATGAACTTTCTGTTTTCTTCTCTTTCTCTTGTGTTCTCACGTTTTCTCCTCTGTTTTCTCTTTTTTCCAACTCTCTTTTCTGTTCACTCTCAGTTTTTATCCTTAATTGATCCTCATAAGCTTGTTGAGGTGACAATGGTACAAGAGTGACAGGTTTATCATTCATTACAAAGGAATATCGATTCTTGAATCCATCGTACATAACTCGTCTATCAAATTGCCATGGTCTTCCTAAAAGAATATGGCTTGCTTGCATAGGTACAACATCACATAAAACATCATCGTGATACCTTCCAATAGAAAATGACACGAGCACTTGCTTATCTACTTTAACTTCACCACTCTCATTCAACCATTGAAGTTTATATGGTTTAGGATGTTTCATAGTAGGTAAATTCAGCTTCTCAACCATAGTTGTACTAGCAACATTAGTGCAACTCCCACCATCAATAATCATACTACATACCTTATCTTTGATAAGACATCTCGTCTGAAAGATGTTATCTCGTTGCCCCTCAGTTTCTTCTTTCACTTGCACATTCAATGCTCGCCTTGTGATGAGAGCTACTCCATTTGCCGGATACTTCTCTCCATCACTTTCACCCTCTGATGATGGCACAGAATCATCATCTTTGTGGTCATAGGCACGTCTCAATTGCCTTCCTACTTTAGAAGCCTCATATTCTTCGTGCCTCCTTTACAACTCTGTTATTGTATTAGCTTGCTCCTCCATCCTCTCACTCATATCATCAAATCTGGTATTCATGTGCTCAAATTGTTGTTGCATAGCTTTGATCATGAAGAACATGTCAATGGCTCCCTCCTGAGCAGCACCTTTGTCTTTCGAAGACATATTATTTTTTTTTATTTTTTTTGATTTAGAGCCAACTGATTTAGAACCAGGCTCTGATACCAACTGATGCGGAAAACCCCAAAAGGACGTGGCTTAGGGACCCAACGCACACAATGAATCAAAGAGCAACCAGGAAAGCTAAATCAGAGTTTAATAACACAAACCCTAGACCCAATATTTGAAGGAACACGAACCTAGGGTATTCAAGATGGATATGGACGCCACACTTCAGAAAAGGAAGGAATTGGGAGTGATAAGTCGATTTGAATGCCACAAGAAGAAGTACCTCTTGATAAGTTCTTTAGTTCTTAAAAGAACCGAGGGAGAAAAACCCTTGCTTTCTATTTCACTCAAAGCTGTATGATTTCCAAAGCTTACAAGGGGTGCCTATTTATAGGCTTAGATAGCAATCCTAAAGGGGTAAATTTCCTATTTAGGAGAAATCCCTATTTTGGAGGAATTTCGGACTAATTCCAACACATACAATGAACTCCTATTTAGGAGTGAATGCTATCATTTAGTTTCACCTGTTAAGTAGTCCAATTATATTAATTAGGCCTGGGCTCTCTTTAAAACTTGAATTCGCACCATTTGAAACCTGGTTGGCCTCAGTGTCCAGAATCAGCCCATTTAGTGCTTCTTTAATCATTCTGGCCCTAGCTCGTGTTATTGGGCCTTCTAGAATCTGCAATGGACCTTTTGGATCTATTGAAGCCTTCCACCCCTCACCTCCACGATTCTCATCACAAAGACACTTTGTCTAGTGCAATTCTACATATTCCAAGTCCCAAGAGTGTATAGATGAGTACCTTGCAACGAATTTAGTGAATGATGTGGTCATACAAGCTCCTTTCAAGATGTTTAAGTGTGAATGAGCCATTACAACGAAATGAGGAGTCTTGTTAGGAAGAAATGAAGAGACGGTCTCATCTTTTAGAGATTAAGCATCAAATACATGTCAAAGATGCTAGGAATCACCAAAGACTCTTTGTCTAGTGCAATTCTACATATTCCTAGTCCGAAGAGAGTACAAATGAGATTTTTGCAATGCATTTATTCAATCATACTGTCATACAAGCTGTTTTCAAGTTCCTTAGGTGTGAATGAGTCATTACAAAGAAATGTGGAGTCTTGTTAAGAAGAAATGAACAGACGATCTCATTTTTGAGAGATTAAGCATCAAATACATGTGAAAAATGCTAGAAATCACCAAAGACTCTTTGTCTAGAGCAATTCTACATATTCCTAGTCCAAAGGGTGTATAGATGAGGTTTTTGCAAAGAATTTAATGAAGAATGTGGTCATACAAGCTGTTTTCAACAAGTTTATGTGTGAATGAGTCATTACAACGAAATGTGGAGCCTTGTTAGGAAGAAATGAAGAGACGGTCTCTTTTTTGAGCAATTAAGCATCAAATACATGTGAAAAATGCTAGAAATCACCAAATACTCTTTGTCTAGTGCAATTCTACATATTCCTAGTGCCAAGAGTGTATAGACGAGGTTTTTGCAATGAATTTAGTGAAGAATGTGGTCATACAAGCTGTTTTCAAGATGTTTAAGTGTGAATGAGTCATTACAACGAAATGTGGAGTCTGGTTATTAAGAAATGAACAGACGGTCTCATTTTTGAGTGATTAAGCGTGAAATACATGTGAAAAATGCTACAAATGACCAAAGACTCTTTGCCTAGTGCAATTCTACATATTCCAAGTCCCAAGAGTGTATAGATGAGGCTTTTGCAATGAATTTAGTGAATGATGTGGTCATACAAGCTGCTTTCAAGATGTTTAAGTGTGAATTAGTCATTACAACAAAATGAGGAGTATTGTTAGGAAGAAATGAAGAGACGGACTCATTTTTGAGTGATTAAGCATCAAATACATGTGAAAAATGCTAGAAATCACCAAAGACTCTTTGTCTAGAGCAATTCTATGTATTCCTAGTCCGAAGAGAGTACAGATGAGATTTTTGCAATGAATTTAGTCCATCATGTTGTCATACAAGCTGTTTTCAAGTTCCTTAAGTGTGAAAGAGTCATTACAATGAAATGTGGAGTCTTCTTAAGAAGAAATGAACAGACGCGCTCATTTTTTAGTGATTAAGCATCAAATACATGGGAAAAATGCTAGAAATCACCAAAGACTCTTTGTCTAGTGCAATTCTACATATTCCTAGTCCGAAGAGTGTACAGATGAGGTTTTTGCCATGAATTTAGTGAATCATGTTGTCATACAAGCTGTTTTCAAGTTCCTTCAGTGTGAATGAGTCATCACAATGAAATGTGGAGTCTTGTTAAGAAGCAATGAACAGACGCTCTCATCTATGAGTGATTAAGCATCAAATAAATGCGAAAAATGCTAGAAATCATCAAAGACGCTTTGTCTAGTGCAATTCTACATATTCCTAGTCCCAAGAGTGTATAGAGGAGGTTTTTGCAAAGAATTTAGTGAAGAATGTGGTCATACAAGCTGTTTTCATGATGTTTAAGTGTGAATGAGTCATTACAACGAAATGAGGAGTCTTGTTAGGAAGAAATGAAGAGACGGTCTCATTTTTGAGAGATTAAGCAGCAAATACATGTGAAAACTGCTAGAAAGCACCAAAGACTCTTTGTCTAGTGCAATTCTACATATTCCTAGTCCCAAGAGTGTATAGACGAGGTTTTTGCAATCAATTTAGCGAAGAATGTGGTGATACAAGCTGTTTTCAAGATGTTTTAGTGTGAATGAGTCATTACAACGAAATGTGGAGTCTTGTTAGGATGAAATGAACAGACGGTCTCATTTTTGAGTGATTAAGTGTCAAATACATGTGAAAAAGGCTAGAAATCACCATAGACTTTTTGTCTAGTGCAATTCTACATATTCCATGTCCCAAGAGTGTATAAATGAGGTTTTTGCAAAGAATTTAGTGAAGAATGTGTCATACGAGCTGTTTTCAAGATGCTTAAGTGTGAATGAGTCATTACAACGAAATGAGGAGTCTTGTTAGGAAGAAAAGAAGAGACGGACTCATTTTTGAGTGATTAAGCATCAAATACATGCGAAAAATGCTAGAAATCACCAAAGACTCTTTGTCTAGTGCAATTCTACATATTCCTAGTCCAAAGAGTGTACAGATGAGGTTTTTGCAAAGAATTTAGTGAAGAATGTGGTCATACATGCTGTTTTCAACATGCTTATGTGTGAATGAGTCATTACAACGAAATGTGGAGTCTTGTTAGGAAGAAATGAAGAGACGGTCTCTTTTTTGAGTGATTAAGCATCAAATACATGTGAAAAATACAAGAAATCACCAAATACTCTTTGTGTAGTGCAATTCTACGTATTCCTAGTGCCAAGAGTGTATAGACGAGGTTTTTGCAATGAATTTAGTGAAGAATGTGGTCGTACAAGCTGTTTTCAAGATGTTTAAGTGTGAATGAGTCATTACAACGAAATGTGGAGTCTGGTTATTAAGAAATGAACAGACAGCCTCATTTTTGAGTGATTAAGCCTGAAATACATGTGAAAAATGCTACTAATGACCAAAGACTCTTTGTCTAGTGCAATTCTACATATTCCAAGTCCCAAGAGTGTATAGATGAGGCTTTTGCAATGAATTTAGTGAATGACGTGGTCATACAAGCTGCTTTCAAGATGTTTAGGTGTGAATGAGTCATTACAACGAAATGCAGAGTTTGGTTATTCATAAATGAACAGACGGTCTCATTTTTGAGTGATTAAGCGTGAAATACATGTGAAAAATGCTAGAAATGACCAAAGACATATTGTCTAGTGCAATTCTACATTTTCGAAGCCCCAAGAGTGTATAGATGAGGCTTTTGCAATGAATTTAGTGAATGATGTGGTCATACAAGCTGCTTTGAAGATGTTTAAGTGTGAATGAGTCATTACAACGAAATGCGGAGTCTGGTTATTCAGAAATGAACAGACGGTCTCATTTTTGAGTGATTAATCATGAAATACATGTGAAAAATGCTAGAAATGACCAAAGACACATTGTCTAGTGCAATTCTACATATTCCAAGCCCCAAGAGTGTATAGATGAGGGTTTTGCAATGAATTTAGTGAATGATGTGGTCATACAAGCTGCTTTCAAGATGTTTATGTGTGAATGAGTCATTACAACAAAATGAGGAGTCTTGTTAGGAAGAAATGAAGAGACGGTCTCATTTTTGAGTGGTTAAGCATCAAATACATGTGAAAAATGCTAGAAATCACCAAAGACTCTTTGTCTAGTGCAATTCTTCAAATTCCTAGTCTGAAGAATGTACAGATGAGGTTTTTGCAATGGATTTAGTGAATCATGTTGTCAAACAAGTTGTTTTCAAGTTCCTTAAGTGTGAATGAGTCAGTACAATGAAATGTGGAGTCTTGTTAAGAAGAAATGAACAGATGCGCTCATTTTTTAGAGATTAAGCATCAAATACATGCGAAAAATGCTAGAAACCACCAAAGACTCTTTGTCTTGTGCAATTCTACCTATTCCTAGTGCCAGGAGTGTATAGATGATGTTTTTGCAAAGAATTTAGTGAAGAATGTGGTCATACAAGCTATTTTCAAGATGTTTAAGTGTGAATGAGTTATTACCACGAAATAAGGAGCCTTGTTAGGAAGAAATGAAGAGACAGTCTAACTTTTGAGAGATTAAGCATCAAATACTTGTGAAAAATGGTAGAAATCACCGAATACTCTTTCTCTAGTGCAATTCTACATATTCCTTGTTCCAAGAGTGTATAGACGAGGTTTTTGCAATGAATTTAGTGAAGAATGTGGTCATACAAGCTGTTTTCAAGATGTTTAAGTGTGAATGAGTCATTACAACGAAATGTGGAGTCTTGTTAGGAATAAATGAACAGACGGTCTCATTTTTTAGAGATTAAGCATCAAATACTTGTGAAAAATGCTAGAAATCACCAAACACTCTTTGTCTAGAGCAATTCTACATATTCTTAGTCCGAAGAGAGTACAGATGAGATTTTTGCAACGCATTTAATCAATCATGTTGTCATGGGAAAAAAGCTAGAAAGCACCAAAGACTCTTTGTCTAGTGCAATTCTACATATTCCAAGCGCCAAGAGTGTATAGATGAGGCTTTTGGAATGAATTTAGTGAATGATGTGGTCATACAAGCTGCTTTCAAGATGTTTAAGTGTGAATGAGTCATTACAACAACATGAGGAGTCTTGTTAGGAAGAAATGAAGAGACGGTCTCATTTTTGAGTGATTAAGCATCAAATACATGTGCAAGATGCTAGGAATCGCCAAAGACACTTTGTCTAGTGCAATTCTAGATATTCCTAGTCCGAAGAGTGTACAAATGTGGTTTTTGCAATGAATTTAGTGAATCATGTTGTCATACAATCTGTTCTCAAGTTCCTTAAGTGTGAATGAGTCATTACAATGAAATGTGGAGTCTCCTTAAGAAGCAATGAATAGACGCTCTCATCTTTGAGTGATTAAGCATCAAATACATGCAGAAAATGCTAGAAATCACCAAAGAGTCTTTGTCTCGTGCAATTCTACATATTCCTAGGCCCAATAGTGTATAGATGAGGTTTTCGCAAAGAATTTTGTGAAGAATGTGGTCATACAAGCTGTTTTCAAGATGTTTAAGTGTGAATGAGTCATTACAACGAAATGAGGAGTCTTGTTAGGAAGAAATGAAGAGACGAACTCATTTTTGAGCGATTACGCATCAAATACATGTGAAAAATGCTAGGAATCACCAAAGACTCATTGTCTAGAGCAATTCTACGTATTCCTAGTCCGAAGAGAGTACATATGAGATTTTTGCAATGAATTTAGTCCATCATGTTGTCATACATGGTGTTTTCAAGTTCCTTAAGTGTGAAAGAGTCATTACAACGAAATGTGGAGTCTTGTTAAGAAGAAATGAACAGGCGCTCTCTTCTTTGAGTGATTAAGCATCAAATACATGCGAAAAATGCTAGAAATCACCAAAAACTTTGTCTAGTGCAATTCTATATATTCCTAGTCCCAAGAGTGTAAAGATGAGCTTTTTGCAAAGAATTTAGTGAATCATGTTGTCATACAAGGTGTTTTCAAGTTCCTTAAGTGTGAAAGAGTCATTACAACGAAATGTGGAGTTTTGTTAAGAAGAAATGAACAGGCGCTCTCATCTTTGAGTGATTGAGCATCAAATACATGCGAAAAATGCTACAAATCACCGAGGACTCTTTGTCTAGTGCAATTCTACATATTCCTAGTCCCAAAAGTGTATCGATGAGGTTTTTGCAAAGAATTTAGTGAAGAATGTGGTCATACAAGCTGTTTTCAAGATGTTTAAGTGTGAATGAGTCATTACAACGAAATGAGGAGTCTTGTTAGGAAGAAATGAAGAGACGGTCTCATTTTTGAGCGATTAAGCATCAAATACATGTGGAAAATGCTACTAATCACCAAAGACTCTTTGTCTAGAGCAATTCTATGTATTCCTAGTCCGAAGAGAGTACAGATGAGATTTTTGCAAGGAATTTAGTCCATCATGTTGTCATACAAGCTGTTTTCAAGTTCCTTAAGTGTGAAAGAGTCATTATAACGAAATGTGGAGTCTTGTTGAGAAGAAATGAACAGACGCTCTCATCTTTGAGTGATTAAGCATCAAATACATGCGGAAAATGCTAGAAATCACCAAAGACTCTTTGTCTAGTGAAATTCTACATATTCTTAGTCCCAAGAGGGTATAGATGAGGTTTTTGCAAAGCATTTAGTGAATCATGTTGTCATACAAGGTGTTTTCAAGTTCCTTAAGTGTGAATGAGTCATTACAACGAAATGTGGAGTCTTGTTAAGAAGCAATGAACAGACGCTCTCATCTTTGCGTGATTAAGGATCAAATACTTGCAAAAATGCTAGAAATCACCAAAAAATCTTTGTCTACTGCAATTCTACATATTCCTAGCCCCAAGAGTGTATAGATGAGGTTTTTGCAATGAATTTAGTGAATGATGTGGTCATACAAGCTGTTTTCATGATGTTTAAGTGTGAATGAGTTATTACAACGAAATGAGGAATCTTGTTAGGAAGAAATGAAGAGACGGTCTCATTTTTGAGGGATTAAGCAGCAAATACATGTGAAAAATGCTAGAAATCACCAAAGACTCTTTGTCTAGTGCAATTCTACATATTGCTTGTCCCAAGAGTGTATAGACGAGGTTTTTGCAGTGAATTTAGTGAAGAATGTGGTCATACAAGCTGTTTTCAAGATGTTTAAGTGTGAATGAGTCATTACAACAAAATGTGGAGTCTTGTTATTAAGAAATGAACAAACGGTCTCATTTTTGAGTGATTAAGCGTGAAATACATGTGAAAAATGCTAGAAATGACCAAAGAATCTTTGTCTAGTGCAATTCTACATATTCCAAGTCCCAAGAGTGTATAGATGAGGTTTTTGCAACGAATTCAGTGAATCATGTTGTCATACAAGCTGTTTTCAAGTTCCTTAAGTGTGAATGAGTCATTACAATGAAATGTGGAGTCCTGTTAAGAAGCAATGAACAGACGCCCTCATCTTTGAGTGATTAAGCAACAAATAAATGAAAAAATGCTAGAAATCACCGAATACTCTTTGTCTAGTGCAATTCTACATATTCCTAGTCCGAAGAGTGTATAGATGAGGTTTTTGCAATGAATTCAGTGAATCATGTTGTGATACAAGGTGTTTTCAAGTTCCTTATGTGTGAATGAGTCATTACTCGAAATGTGGAGTCTTGTTAAGATGAAATGAACAGACGCTCTCATTTTTGAGTGATTAAGCATCAAATACATGCGAAAAATGCTAGAAATCACCTAAGACTCTTTGTCTAGTGCAATTCTAGATATTCCTAGTCCCAAGAGTGTATTGATGAGGTTTTTGCAAAGAATTTAGTGAAGAATGTGGTCATACAAGCTGTTTTCAAGATGTTTAAGTGGGAATGAGTCATTACAACAAAATGTGGAGTCTTGTGAGGAACAAATAAAGAGACGGTCTCATTTTTTAGTGATTAAGCATCAAATACATGTGAAAAATGCTAGGAATCACCAAAGACTCTTTGTCTAGTGCAATTCTACGTATTCCTAGTCCGAAGAGAGTATAGATGAGATTTTTGCAATGAATTTAGTCCATCATGTTGTCATACAAGGTGTTTTCAAGTTCCTTAAGTGTGAATGAGTCATTACAACGAAATGTGGAGTCTTGTTGATATGAACTCCGATTATTTGTAAACGGAACCCAACACCAATGTTGGTATAGGATCGTTCTAACAAAGGTTAAGGGATTTTGGAGTTCTGACCCAATGATTATAAACAACCAAGAACCAGAACTATAAGATTTAGATGCCACTCCCAACAACAAAATGTTGAAGAAGATAAGTCTATTGAACCAACACACTCAAGTATGAAAGTTCAGAATTAGTTCTCAAAGAACCAGAGAAAATAGCTCATACATTCATCATCTGCCGTCCTCCCCTCTAACCACCCCTTTTATATGCTAGCTCCCCCTAAACCCTAGCTAATAATATGGGCTTATTAAGGAAATTCGTCCAATCTGCCAGCCACCCTTGTTATATGCTAATAAGATGGGCTTATTAAGAAAATTCGTCCAACTTGCCAGCCACCCCTTTTTATATGCTAATAAGATGGGCTTATTAAGGAAATTGGTCCAACCCACTAAATAATAATAATAACCCATGAAAATAACCCATTTAAATGCCCAAACATGGGCTCCCAAATCCAACTTCCTTCCCAAGGTCTTGGTTTTTGAATTCCTCCACAGATGACACATTCGCAACAAGACTCTTCATTTGATGCTTAATGACTCAAAAATGAGACCGTCTCTTCATTTCTTCCTAACAAGACTGCTCATTTCGTTGTAATGACTCATTCACACGCAAACATCTTGAAAATTGCTTGTACGACCACATCATTCACTAAATTCATTCCAAAAGCCTCATCTATACACTCTTGGGACGAGGAATATGAAGAATTGCACTAGACAAATAGTCTTTGGTCATTTCTAGCATTTTTCACATGTATTTGATGCTTAATCAGTCACAAATGAGACTGTCTCTTCATTTCTTCCTAACCAGACTCCTCATTTTGTTGTAATGACTCATACACACTTAAACATCTTGAAAACAGCTTGTATGACAACATGATTCAATAAATTCTTTGCAAAAATCTCATATGTACACTCTTGGGACTAGGAATATGTAGATATGCACTAGACAAAGAGTCTTTGGTAATTTCTAGTATTTTTCACATGTATTTGGTGCTTAATCACTCAAAAATGGGACCGCCTCTTCATTTCCTCCTAACAAGACTGCTCATTTTGTTGTAATGACTCATTGATGCGGAAAACCCCAAAAAGACGTGGCTTAGGGACCCAACGCACATAATGAATCAAAGAGCAACCAGGAAAGCTAAATCAGAGTTTAATAACACAAACCCTAGACCCAATATTCGAAGGAACACGAACCTAGGGTATTCAAGATGGATATGGACGCCACACTCCAGAAAAGGAAGGAATTGGGAGTGATAAGTCGATTTGAACGCCACAAGAAGAAGTACCTCTTGATAAGTTCTTTAGTTCTTAAAAGAACCGAGGGAGAAAAACCCTTACTTTCTATTTTACTCAAAGTTGTCTGATTTCCAAAACTTACAAGGGGTGTCTATTTATAGGCTTAGATAGCAATCATAAAGGGGTAAAATTCCTATTTAGGAGAAATCCCTATTTTGGAGGAATTTCAGACTAATTCCAGCACATACAATGAACTCCTATTTAGGAGTGAATGCTATCACTTAGTTGACCCATTAAGTAGTCCAATTATATTAATTAGGCCTGGGCTCTCTTTAAAACTTGAATTCGCACCATTCGAAGCATGGTTGGCTTGAA
Organism: Bruguiera gymnorhiza; assembly: GCA_020883675.1. Classification (NCBI taxonomy): domain Eukaryota; kingdom Viridiplantae; phylum Streptophyta; class Magnoliopsida; order Malpighiales; family Rhizophoraceae; genus Bruguiera; species Bruguiera gymnorhiza. Next base: position 923,291 of record JAIRCJ010000040.1, read on the forward strand.
TGTCTAGAATCAGCCTATTTAGTACTTCTCTAATCTTTCTAGCCCTAGCTCGTGTTATTGGGCCTTCTAGAATGTGCAATGGACCTTTAGCATCCATTAAATCTCTAGCTCGTGTTATTGGGCCTTCTGGAATGTGCAATGGACTTCTTGTATCAATTGAAGCTCTAGCTTGTGTTATTGGGCCTTCTTGAATGTGTGATGGACTTTTTGCATCCATTGAAGCCTTCCACCCTTCATCTCTACGGTTCTCATCACTCATTCACACGCAAACATCTTGAAAACTGCTTGTACGACCGCATCATTCATTAAATTCATTGCAAAAGCCTCATCTATACACTCTTGGGACGAGGAATAAGTAGAATTGCACTAGACACAGAGTCTTTGGTGATTTCTAGCATTTTTCACATGTATTTGATGCTAAATCACTCAAAAATGAGACCGTCTCTTCATTTCTTCCTAACAAGACTTCTCATTTCGTTGTAATGACTCATTCACACTTAAACATCTTGAGAACAGCTTATATGACCACATCATTCACTAAATTAATTGCAAAAACCTCATCTATACACTCTTGGGACTAGGAATATGTAGAATTGCACTAGACAAAGTGTCTTTAGTGATTTCTAGCTTTTTTCACTTGTATTTGATGCTTAATCAGTCAAAAATGAGACCGTTTGTTCATTTTTTCCTAACAAGACTCCACATTTCGTTGTAATGACTCATTCACACTTACGGAACTTGAAAACAGCTTGTATGACAACACAATTCACTAAATTCACTGCAAAAACCTCATCTGTACACTCTTCGGACTAGGAATATGTAGAATTGCACTAGACAATGAGTCTTTGGTGATTTCTAGCATTTTTCACTCTTATTTGATGCTTAATCACTAAAAAATCAGACCGTCTCCTCATTTCTTCCTAACAAGACCTCTCATTTCCTTGTAGTGACTTCCTAACAAGACTCCTCATTTCGTTGTAATGACTCATTTACACTTTAACATCTTGAAAACAGCTGCTATGACCACATTCTTCACTAAATTCATTGCAAATTCCTCATTTGTACACTCTTGGGACTAGAAATATGTAGAATTGCACTAGACAAAGAGTCTTTGTTGATTTGTAGCATTTTTCACATGTATTTGATGCTTAATCACTCAAAAATCAGACCATCTCTTCATTTCTTCCTAACAAGACTCCTCATTTCGTTGTAATGACTCAATCACACTTTAACATATTGAAAACAGCTTGTATGACCACATCATTCACTAAATTCATTGCAAAAACCTTATCTATACACTCTTGCTACTAGGAATATTTAGAATTGCACTAGACAAAGAGTCTTTGGTGATTTCTAGCATTTTTCACATGTATTTGATGCTTAATCACTCAAAAATGAGACCGTCTCTTTATTTCTTCCTAACAAGACTCCTCATTTCGTTGTAATGACACATTCACACTTAGACATCTTTAAAACAGCTTGTATGACCACATTCTTCACTAAATTCATTGCAAAAACCTCATCTGTACACTTTTCGGACTAGGAATATGTAGAATTGCACTAGACAAAGAGTCTTTGGTGATTTCTAGCATTTTTCACATGTATTTGATGCTTAATCAATCCAAAATGAGACCGCCTCTTCATTTCTTCCTAACAAGACTCCTCATTTCATTGCAATGACTAATTCACACGCAAACATCTTGAAAACAGCTTGTACAACCACATCATTCACTAAATTCATTCCAAAAACCTCATCTATGCACTCTTGGGACTAGGAATATGTAGAGTTGCACTGGAGACAGGGTCTTTGGTGATTTCTAGCATTTCTCACAAGTATTTTATGCTTATTCACCCAAAAATGACACCGTCTCTTCATTTCTTCCTCACAAGACTCCTCATTTCGTTGTAATGACTCATTCACACTTAAACATCTTTAAAACCACTTGTATGACCACATCATTCACTAAATTCATTGCAAAAACCTCATCTATACACTCTTAGGACAAGGAATATGTAGAATTGCACTAGACAAAGAGTCTTCGATGATTTCTAGCATTTTTCACATGTATTTGATGCTTAATCACTGAAAAATGAGACTGTCTCTTCATTTCTTCCTAACAAAACTCCACATTTTCTTGTAATTACTCATTCACACTTAAGGAACTTGAAAACAGTTTGCTTGACAACATGATTCACTAAATTCATTGCAAAAACCTCATGTGTAGACTCTTCGGACTACAAATATATAGAATTGCACTAGACAAAGAGTCTTTCGTGATTTCTAGCATTTTTCACATGTATTTGATGCTTAATCACTCAAAAATGAGACCGTCTCTTCATTTCTTCCTAACAAGACTCCACATTTCGTTGTAATGAATCATTCACACTTAAGGAACTTGAAAACAACTTGTATGACAACATGGTTCACTAAATTCTTTGCAAAAATCTCATCTATACACTCTCGGGGCTAGGAATATGCAGAATTGAACTAGAAAAATAGTCTTTGGTGATTTCTAGCATTTTTCACATGTATTTGATGCTTAATCACTCAAAAATGAGACCGCCTCTTCATTTCTTCTTAACAAGACTCCTCATTTCCTTGTAATGACTCATTCACACGCAAACATCTTGAGAACAACTTGTATGACCACATGATTCACTAAATTCATTGCAAAATCCTCATCTATACACTCTTGGGACTAGGAATATGTAGAATTGCACTAGACAAAGAGTCTCTGGTGGTTTCTAGCATTTTTCACTCGTATTTGATGCTTAATCACCAAAAAAATCAGACCATCTCTTGATTTCTTCCTAAGAAGACTCCACATTTGGTTGTAATGACTTCCTAACAAGACTCCTCATTTCGTTGTAACGACTCATTCACACTTTAACGTCTTGAAAACAGCTTGTATGACCACATTCTTCACTAAATTCATTGCAAAAACCTCATCTGTACTCTCCTCAGTGTAAAAATATGTAGAATTGCATTAGAAAAAGAGTCTTTGGTGATTTCTAGCATTTTTCACATGTATCTGATGCTTAATCACACAAAAATGAGACCGTCTTTTCATTTCTTCCTAACAAGACTCCTCATTTCGTTGTAATGACTCATTCACATTTAAACATCTTGAAAACAACTTGTATGACCACATTCTTCACTAAATTCATTGCAAAAACGTCATCTATACACTCTTGGGACTAGGAATATGTAGAATTGCAGTAGTCAAAGGGTCTTTGGTGATTTCTTGCATTTTGCACATGTATTAGATGCTTAATCACTCAAAAATGAGACCGTCTCTTCATTTCTTCCTAACAAGACTCCTCATTTCGTTGTAATGACTCATGCACACTTAAACTTCCTGAAAACAACATGATTCACTAAATTCTTTGCAAAAATCTCATCTGTAAACTCTTGGGACTAGGAATATGTAGATATGCACTAGACAAAGAGTCTTTGGTAATTTCTAGCATTTTTCACATGTATTTGGTGCTTAATCACTCAAAAATGAGACCGCCTCTTCATTTCTTCCTAACAAGACTGCTCATTTCGTTGTAATGACTCATTCACACGCAAACATCTTGAAAACAGCTTGAACGACCACATCATTCACTAAATTCGTTGCAAAAGCCTCATCTATACACTCTTGGGACGAGAAATATGTAGAATTGCACTAGACACAGAGTCTTTGGTGATTTCTAGCATTTTGCACGTGTATTTGATGCTTAATCACTCAAAAATGAGACCGTCTCTTCATTTCTTCCTAACAAGACTTCTCATTTCGTTGTAATGACTCATTCACACTTAAACATCTTGAAAACAACTTATATGACCACATCATTCGCTAAATTCTTTGCAAAAACCTCATCTATACACTCTTGGGACTAGGAATATGTAGAATTGCACTAGACAAAGAGTCTTTTGTGATTTCTAGCATTTTTCACATGTATTTGGTGCTTAATCACTCAAAAATGAGACTGTGTCTTCATTTCTTCCTAACAAGACTTCTCATTTCGTTGTAATGACTCATTCACTCTTAAACATCTTGAGAACAGCTTATATGACCACATCATTCACTAAATTCATTGCAAAAACCTCATCTATACACTCTTGGGACTAGGAATATGTAGAATTGCACTAGACAAAGTGTCTTTAGTGATTTCTAGCTTTTTTCACTTGTATTTTATGCTTAATCAGTCAAAAATGAGACCGCATGTTCATTTTTTCCTAACAAGACTCCACATTTCGTTGTAATGACTCATTCACACTTAAGGAACTTGAAAACAGCTTGAATGACAACATGAATCACTAAATTCACTGCAAAAACCTCATCTGTACACTCTTGGGACTAGGAATATGTAGAATTGCACTAGACAAAGAGTCTTTGGTGATTTCTAGCATTTTTCACTCTTATTTGATGCTTAATCACTCAAAAATCAGACCGTCTCCTCATTTCTTCCTAACAAGACTTCTCATTTCCTTGTAGTGACTTCCTAACAAGACTCCTCATTTCGTTGTAATGACTCATTCACAGTTTAACATCTTGAAAACAACTGGTATGACCACATTCTTCACTATATTCATTGCAAATTCTTCATTTGTACACTCTTCAGGGTAGGAATATGTAGAATTGCACTAGACAAAAAGTCTTTGGTGATTTGTAACATTTTTCACATGTATTTGATGCTTAATCACTCAAAAATCAGACCGTCTCTTCATTTCTTCCTAACAAGACTCCTCATTTCGTTGTAATGACTCAATCACACTTTAACATCTTGAAAACAGCTTGTATGACCACATCATTCACTAAATTCATTGCAAAAACCTTATCTATACACTCTTGCTACTAGGAATATTTAGAATTGCACTAGACAAAGAGTCTTTGGTGATTTCTAGCATTTTTCACTCTTATTTGATGCTTAATCACTCAAAAATCAGACCGTCTCCTCATTTCTTCCTAACAAGACTTCTCATTTCCTTGTAGTGACTTCCTAAAAAGACTCCTCATTTCATTGTAATGACTCATTCACACTTTAACATCTTGAAAACAACTGGTATGACCACATTCTTCACTATATTCATTGCAAATTCTTCATTTGTACACTCTTCAGGGTAGGAATATGTAGAATTGCACTAGACAAAAAGTCTTTGGTGATTTGTAGCATTTTTCACATGTATTTGATGCTTAATCACTCAAAAATCAGACCGTCTCTTCATTTCTTCCTAACAAGACTCCTCATTTCGTTGTAATGACTCAATCACACTTTAACATCTTGAAAACAGCTTGTATGACCACATCATTCACTAAATTCATTGCAAAAACCTTATCTATACACTCTTGCTACTAGGAATATTTAGAATTGCACTAGACAAAGAGTCTTTGGTGATTTCTAGCATTTTTCACTCTTATTTGATGCTTAATCACTCAAAAATCAGACCGTCTCCTCATTTCTTCCTAACAAGACTTCTCATTTCCTTGTAGTGACTTCCTAAAAAGACTCCTCATTTCATTGTAATGACTCATTCACACTTTAACATCTTGAAAACAACTGGTATGACCACATTCTTCACTATATTCATTGCAAATTCTTCATTTGTACACTCTTCAGGGTAGGAATATGTAGAATTGCACTAGACAAAAAGTCTTTGGTGATTTGTAGCATTTTTCACATGTATTTGATGCTTAATCACTCAAAAATCAGACCGTCTCTTCATTTCTTCCTAACAAGACTCCTCATTTCGTTGTAATGACTCAATCACACTTTAACATCTTGAAAACAGCTTGTATGACCACATCATTCACTAAATTCATTGCAAAAACCTTATCTATACACTCTTGCTACTAGGAATATTTAGAATTGCACTAGACAAAGAGTCTTTGGTGATTTCTAGCATTTTTCACTCTTATTTGATGCTTAATCACTCAAAAATCAGACCGTCTCCTCATTTCTTCCTAACAAGACTTCTCATTTCCTTGTAGTGACTTCCTAAAAAGACTCCTCATTTCATTGTAATGACTCATTCACACTTTAACATCTTGAAAACAACTGGTATGACCACATTCTTCACTATATTCATTGCAAATTCTTCATTTGTACACTCTTCAGGGTAGGAATATGTAGAATTGCACTAGACAAAAAGTCTTTGGTGATTTGTAGCATTTTTCACATGTATTTGATGCTTAATCACTCAAAAATCAGACCGTCTCTTCATTTCTTCCTAACAAGACTCCTCATTTCGTTGTAATGACTCAATCACACTTTAACATCTTGAAAACAGCTTGTATGACCACATCATTCACTAAATTCATTGCAAAAACCTTATCTATACACTCTTGCTACTAGGAATATTTAGAATTGCACTAGACAAAGAGTCTTTGGTGATTTCTAGCATTTTTCACTCTTATTTGATGCTTAATCACTCAAAAATCAGACCGTCTCCTCATTTCTTCCTAACAAGACTTCTCATTTCCTTGTAGTGACTTCCTAAAAAGACTCCTCATTTCATTGTAATGACTCATTCACACTTTAACATCTTGAAAACAACTGGTATGACCACATTCTTCACTATATTCATTGCAAATTCTTCATTTGTACACTCTTCAGGGTAGGAATATGTAGAATTGCACTAGACAAAAAGTCTTTGGTGATTTGTAGCATTTTTCACATGTATTTGATGCTTAATCACTCAAAAATCAGACCGTCTCTTCATTTCTTCCTAACAAGACTCCTCATTTCGTTGTAATGACTCAATCACACTTTAACATCTTGAAAACAGCTTGTATGACCACATCATTCACTAAATTCATTGCAAAAACCTTATCTATACACTCTTGCTACTAGGAATATTTAGAATTGCACTAGACAAAGAGTCTTTGGTGATTTCTAGCATTTTTCACTCTTATTTGATGCTTAATCACTCAAAAATCAGACCGTCTCCTCATTTCTTCCTAACAAGACTTCTCATTTCCTTGTAGTGACTTCCTAAAAAGACTCCTCATTTCATTGTAATGACTCATTCACACTTTAACATCTTGAAAACAACTGGTATGACCACATTCTTCACTATATTCATTGCAAATTCTTCATTTGTACACTCTTCAGGGTAGGAATATGTAGAATTGCACTAGACAAAAAGTCTTTGGTGATTTGTAGCATTTTTCACATGTATTTGATGCTTAATCACTCAAAAATCAGACCGTCTCTTCATTTCTTCCTAACAAGACTCCTCATTTCGTTGTAATGACTCAATCACACTTTAACATCTTGAAAACAGCTTGTATGACCACATCATTCACTAAATTCATTGCAAAAACCTTATCTATACACTCTTGCTACTAGGAATATTTAGAATTGCACTAGACAAAGAGTCTTTGGTGATTTCTAGCATTTTTCACATGTATTTGCTCCTTAATCAGTCAAAAATGAGACCATCTGTTCATTTCTTCCTAACATGACTCCACATTTCGTTGTAATGACTCATTCACACTTAAGGAACTTGAAAACAGCATGTATGACAACATGAGTCACTAAATTCATTGCAAAAATCTCATCTGTACACTCTTGGGACTAGGAATATGTAGAATTGCAGTAGACAAAGAGTCTTTGGTGATTTCTAGGATTTTTCACATGTATTTAATGCTTAATCACTCAAAAATGAGACCGCCTCTTCATTTCTTGCTAACTAGACTCCTCATTTCGTTGTAATGACTCATTCACACACAAACATCTTGAAAACAGCTTGTACAACCACATCATTCACTAAATTCATTGCAAAATCCTCATCTCTACACTCTTGGTGATATGAACTCCAATTATTTGTAAACGGAACCCAACACCAATGTTGGTATAGGATCGTTCTAACAAAGGTTAGAGGATTTTGGAGTTCTGACCCAATGATTATAAACAACCAAGAACCAGAACTATAAGATTTTGACGCCACTCCCAACAACAAAACGTTGAAGAAGATAAGTCTATTGAACCAACACACTCAAGTATGAAAGTTCAGAATTAGTTCTCAAAGAACCAGAGAAAATAGCTCATACATTCATCTTCTGTTATTCTCCCTTGCAGCCACCCTTTATATGCAGCCCCCTAAAACCCTAGCTAATAAGATGGGTTTATTAAGGAAATTCGTCCAATCTGCCAGCCAGCCCTTTTTATATGCTGATAAGATGGGCTTATTAAGGAAATTTGTCCAATCTGCCAGCCACCTCTTCTTCTATGTTAATAAGATGGGCTTATTAAGAAATTACGTCCAACCCACTAAATAATAATAAAAACCCATGAAAATAACTCATTTAAATGCCCAAACATGGGCTCCCAAATCCAACTTCCTTCCCAAGGTCATGGTTCTTGAATTCCTCCACAAATGACACATTTGCAAGCCTTGGCGAAGCCTCCATCATCCTTAACTCATACCTGGCAATTTCCGGATAGTGAATGTCGGACAACAAGTTGTTGAGAGCTTCCTTTATTTTCTTTGACCTTGCCCTTGTCATTTGTCCTCCAAGGTTTTGCAAAGCATCAACTCCCTTGTCGTTCTGAGCTGGTACAATATGGCTTCCATCACTTGGACTAGGAATATGTAGAATTGCACTAGACAAAGAGTCTTTGGTGATTTCTAGCATTTCTCACATGTATTTGATGCTTAATCACTCAAAAATGAGACCGTCTGTTCATTTCTACCAAACAAAACTCCAAATTTCGTTGTAATGACTCATTCACACTTAAGGAACTTGAAAACAGCTTGTATGACAACATGATTCACTAAATTCATTGCAAAAACCTCATCTGTACACTCTTCGGACTAGGAATATATAGAATTGCACTAGACAAAGAGTCTTTGGTGATTTCTAGCATTTTTCACTTGTATTTGATGCTTAATCACTCAAAAATAAGATTGTCTCTTCATTTCTTCCTAACAAGACTCCTCATTTCGTTGTAATGACTCATTCACACTTAAACATCTTTAAAACCGCTTGTATGACCACATCATTCACTAAATGCATTGCTAAAACCTCATCAATACACTCTTGGGACAAGGAATATGTAGAATTGCACTACAAAAAGCGTCTTTGGTGATTTCTAGCGTTTTTCACTTGTATTTGATGCTTAGTCACACAAAAATGAGACCGTCTCTTCATTTCTTCCTAAGAAGACTCCTCATTTTGTTGTAAGTCATTCACACTTAAACATCTTGAAAACAGCTTGTATGACCACATTCTACACCAAATTCACTGCAAAAACCTCATCTATACACTCTTGGGACAAGGAATATGTAGGATTGCAGTAGACAAAGAGTCTTTGGTGATTTCTAGCATTTTGCACATGTATTAGATGCTTAATCACTCAAAAATGAGACGGTCTCTTCATTTCTTCCTAACAAGACTCCACATCTCGTGGTAATGACTCCTTCACATTTAAACATCTTGAAAACAGCTTGTACGACCACATCATTCACTAAATTCATTGCAAAAACCTCATCTATACATAGTTGGGACAAGGAATATGTAGAATTGCAGTAGACAGAGAGTCTTTGGTGATTTCTAGCATTTTTCACATGTATTTGATGCTTAATCACTCAAAAATGAGACTGTCTCTCCGTTTCTTCCTAACAAGACTACTCATTTCATTGTAATGACTCATTCACACTTAAATATCTTGAAACCAGCTTGTATGTCAACATGATTCACTAAATTCATTGCAAAAACCTCATCTATACACTCTTGGGACTAGGAATATGTAGAATTCCTGTAGACAAAGAGTCTTTGGTGATTTCTAGAATTTTGCACATGTATTTGATGCTTAATCACTCAAAAATGAGACCGTCTCTTCATTTCTTCCTAGCAAGACTCCTCATTTCGTTGTAATGACGCATTCACACATAAACTTCTTTCTTGAAAACAGCTTGTATGACCAGATCATTCACTAAATTCACTGCAACAACCTCATCTATACACTCTTGGGACAAGGAATATGTAGAATTGCACTAGAGAAAGAGTCTTTGGTGATTTCTAGCATTTTTCACATGTATTTGATGCTTAATCACTCAAAACTGAGACCGTCTCTTCATTTCTTCCTAATAAGACTCCTCATTTCGTTGTAATGACTCATTCACACTTAAGGAACTTGAAAACAGCTTGAATGACAACATGAATCACTAAATTCATTGCAAAAACCTCATCTGTACACTCTTGGGACTAGGAATATGTAGAATTGCAGTAGACAAAGAGTCTTTGGTGATTTCTAGCATTTTGCACATGTATTAGATGCTTAATCACTCAAAAATGAGACCGTCTCTTCATTTCTTCCTAACAAGACTGCACATTTCGTGGTAATGACTCATTCACACTTAAACATCTTGAAAACAGCTTGTATGACCACATCATTCACTAAATTCAGTGCAAAAACCTCATCTATACACCCTTGGGACAAGGAATGTGTAGAATTGCACTAGACAAAGAGTCTTTGGTGATTTCTAGCATTTTTCACATGTAGTTGATGCTTAATCACTAAAAAATGAGACAGTCTCTTCATTTCTTCCTAACAAGACCCCTCATTTCGTTGTAATGACTCATTCACACTTAAACATCTTGAAAACAGCTTGTATGACCACATCATTCACTAAATTCATTGCAAGAACCTCATCTACACACTCTTGGGACTAGGAATATGTAGAATTGCACAAGACAAAGAGTCTTTGGTGATTTCTAGCATTTTTCACATGTATTTGTTGCTTAATCACTCAAAAATTCGACCGTCTCTTCATTTATTCCTAAGAAGACATATCATTTCATTGTAATGACTCATTCACACTTAAACATCTTGAAAACAGCTTCTATGACCACATCATTCACTAAATTCATTGCAAAAACCTCATCTATACATAGTTGGGACAAGGAATATGTAGAATTGCAATAGACAAAGAGTCTTTGGTGATTTCTAGCATTTTTCACTTGTATTTGATGCTTAATGACTTAAAAATGAGACCGCCTCTTCATTTCTTCCTTACAAGACTCCTCATTTCGTTGTAATGACTCATTCACATGCAAACATCTTGAAAACAGCTTGTACGCCCACATCATTCACTAAATTCATTGCAAAAACCTCCTCTATGCACTCTTGGGACTAGGAATATGTAGAATTGCACTAGATTCCATGGAATGAATGGATATGCCTTATTATTGAGGAATCTAGTAATAGTCTCAATTTTCGAGCATACAATGATGTCAAAGGCAAACATAACCATAACATAAAAATCATCAATAAAGGAGATAAGATAGTTTTCTCTGTTAAGTTTGCAAATATTGATGCATAATTTCAAGAAACTAATTGTGTTTCACATGCTTACCCTTAATGCAATCAACATGTGTTTTAACATTAGTAAAATATTGATTCAAAATAATCTCATTATTCAACAATCTCACTAATCTTCTTGTATATATACAACTTAAATATTTATGCCACAATGTTACACTTAATTCAAATATTATAATGCACGTTAAGTAAGAATTCTACATAAAAATGATCAAGTTTTAGTCTATATAAACCATCAATAAGAATAAATTAGCCAATAATGATTTTGTTCTTATATCAACTTAAATAATTGAATCATAATGAATGCCTTGCATCATATTAGTTACATGAGTAATAGCATAGAAGTCACCAAATATCATCAGGAATATCAATTAAATTCATACTAAGGTATTCAATTTACCTTTTTCCTTCTTTAAACTAAACTTTCCATTTTGGTAATATTTTGTTACACTTTTTGTTTATGAAATAGTTTTCTTATGTTGTTTCAACAATCACTATTATAAACATAAGACTTAACTTGTTATTTTATTTCTTTGTTTATGATATAACTTCTCTTTCTCAATACTTGAATCTGTAACAACAATAGTCATTAAAAGTATAGTTTGAAATCCATAGCACCTAACTAGCAATTGGCTTGTTCATGTAATTATGAAAAGTTCAATCCATTGAACAAAATAATAGATGAAACATGCAAATGAATAAACCTAGTTATATAATTGTAAATAACTATAATTAATCATAAGTTGAATTAAAAAAATTAAAGTATATTGTAGTTCTCATTAAGAAAATCCCATAGTACACTATTATCTTGACACACCCTCAAGAAGGAAATGCAATGGACATGGAAGAGATGCACTTGTTTCGACCTTGAGCTTTAAATGCAATTTGGATCTTCTTGCTAATTTACTCAGATCACCACTAACTATTTAAGGAGTGATTGGAATATCATAAATGATCAATTCAAAAGACTGCCTTATCTTATAAATTGACGTTACTAAGTATGATTTAGAATTACACCAATATATGTGAAAATTACCTTTCTTAGTGAAGATCTTAAAGAGGAAGTTTATATAGATCAAATTGACCTTCTTGTCATATAAGGTAATGATTAAATCATGTGTTGACTCAAAAAGCTATTATATATGAACAAAGACAAGCATTCTAACAATGGTATTTTACGTTTAATATTATCATGACATCTTTTAGGCTTAAAGAGAACATTGTTAATTGGTGTATCGAATAAAAAAAATTAAAGGAAGTAAATTCATTTTTCTGGTCCTATATATAGACGATATTTTACTTGAAGCTAATAATTTAAGCATATTGCATGGGACTAAAGAATTTCTCTTAAAGAATTTTGAAATGAAAGATATCGTAAAGAAATATTATGTGATCAAAAATGAAATATTATGTGACAGATCATAAAGAATGTTAGGATTGTCTTCTAAAGGCCATATCAAAAAAGTGCTTAAGAATTTCTAAGAAATGAAGTGAAAAACTCATTCTTCATGAATTAAACCATTTAACACCTATAAGAAATGCTAACTATGAATAATGACTCCTTTGTTTGACTCAATGCAATAGATTTAGTGTACCTAAGGTGTATAGATGCACTTGTTGCAATGAATATACTCTTTGGTGCAGAAACAAGAGTCAATTTCAATGAGTTTTTACAACAAGAAGAAAACCTTTGATCCTTCTTTGTTTAACCCATTTAAACAATGAAATTCAAAGCTTTTCTTACAAGTATCTTTGGTTCAACTCTTGAATAATGAAATTGTCCCTCCATTTCTTTTGAATAAGGCTCCACCTTTTGTTGCAAGAACACATTCACTGAAAATGTCTTGAAAATAACTTTTGTGGCTATAATGAACATTATATTCATTACAACAAGCATGTCTTAAGACCTTACTACTAGGAATCAATTGAATTCCATCAAGGGGGTCTTTGACAATGATTAGCTTTTCTTACAAGTGTTTTTGGTTCAATTCCTTAATAATAAGGTTGTCTTTTCATTCTTCTAAACAAGGCTCCACCTTTCATTGCAAGAACTCATTCACACAACATGATCTTGAAAATAACTTCTATGCCCACAACAAACATTATAGTTATTGCAACGAGCACATCTTTACACCTTTGGTACTATGAATCAATTGAATTCCATCTAAGAAAAGGTCTTTGATAATGACTTGTGTGTTTGTGTGGCACGCTAGGAAGCATAGTTTTAGATCAAGCTACCAAGTTCTTAAGCTACTTTTGGAAGATGTTGTGGGGTAAGTTAGGAAGTAAACTCTTGTTTTCAATTACTTTTCAGCCACAAACGGATGGATAAATTGAAGTAGTAAATAGAACTTTATCAACTCTATTATGTACTATTAGTTTATGGTTTTAATTCAATAACTTCGTTGGATTTGCTAAACCTCTTAATGAGTGTTGATGCAGAAAACCCCACAAGACGTGACACTTAGGGACACAACGTACACAAGGAATCAAATAATATCTAGGAGAGCTAAATCAAACCTTAATAACATAAACCATGGACCCAACACTCAAAAGAACATAAATTCTTATGAAGAGGTGCCTATTTATAAGCTAAGATAATAATCCTAAAGAGGCATAAATTCCTATTTAGGACAAATCCTTATTTAGGAAGAACTCTTATCTAGGACAAATTCTTACACAAAAAGCTTTCACTTTTATACAACGACTTATTTAAGATAAACTCCTATCTAGGAGTGAATGTTATTATTTTGTCTTGGCCCCTTAAGTACTCCAATCATATTAATAAGGCCTTGACTCTCTTTCAATTTTGAATTTGCACCATTTGTAGTTTGGTTGGCCTAAATGTCCATAATCAACCCATTTAGTGCTTCTTTCATCTTTTTGGCTCTAACTCGTGTTATTGGGACTTCTGGAACGTGTAATAGACCTCTTGCATCCTTCAAAGCCTTCCATGCATCATCTCTATGGTTCTCATCATTCCCTCTCACTAGGTTTAAACACCATCTTCTTTCACCTTTGTTGACATGGGATGCATATTACTCAGTTCATTTTTTAATATATTAGTGCACCTTCTCATGCAATTTTTTTACCATGTTAGCTTTGCGTTCACTATCTAAATTAGCATACTTATTAATAGCTATAGGTATCAAATCCAAAGGAGTCAATGGATTAAAACCATATATAATTTCAAATAAAGAGTAACTAGGAGTAGAATGAACACTGCTATTATATGCAAACTCAACATACTGTAACCAATCTTCTCATGTTTTCAAATTCTTTTGAATAATGGCACGCAAACAAGTAGAAAGAGTTTGATTAACCACCATGATAAGAACCTTAGAGATAATGGGTGGAAGGTGTTAAAAGATGCAAAAGGTCCATTACATATTTTAGAAGGCCCAATAACACGAGTTATAGCCAAAAAGATAAGAAAGGCACTAAATGGGCTAATTGAGGACATTTAGGCCAACCAAGCTTCAAATGGTGCGAATTCAAGCTTGAAAGAGAGTCCAAGCCTTATTAATATGATTGAAGTACCTAATGGGTCAGGACTAAGTAATAGCATTCACTCCTAATTAGGAGTTTATTGTCTATGTAAGAATTTGCCCCTAGATAGGAATTCCTCCTAAATAAGGTTTTTTCTTAAGTAGGAATTTGTGCCTCTTTAAGATTGCTATCTTATCCTATAAATAGGCACCTCTTGTAAGCTTTGGAAGATCATACAATTTTGAGTGAAATAAAAAGCAAGGGTGTTTCTCCCTCGGTTCTTTTAAGAACAAAACAACTTATCAAGAGGTACTTCTTCTTGTGGCATTCAAATTGACTTTTGACTCCCAAGTCCTTTCTTTTATGGAGTGTGGCATCCATATCCTTCTTAAATACCCTAGGTTAGTGCTCCTTTGAATGTTGGGTCTAAGGTTTGTGTAATTAAAGTTTGATTTAGTTTTTCTAGTTGTTCTTTGATTCTTTGTGTGCGTTGGGTCCCTAAACTACATCTTTTTGGGGTTTTCCACATCAATTGGTATCAGAGCCCAACTCTAAATTAGGTTGTATCAACTCATTCTTCAAATTTCTATCTTGTGTTTTATTTATTTATGTTTAGTTTTTCTATTAAGTGCATTACCATTCAAATGCACTAATTTGTTTGTTTGCAATCCTTCTCTTTTGCTTATTTGTTTAAGATCATAACTATTAAAAACATGCTAATTTCAATCCCAATGGTTGTGTCTAAATATTATACTATTTTTTTGTGTTAAGCAAAAGAAAAGAAATAAAAAAAAGCAACGAAAAAAAAGGAGAAAAAGAAAAGAAAGGAACAAAAGAAAAAAGGCATCAAATTCAAGTTATCGATAAAAGTTAATAGCTTGGTCATATTGGCTACAACAATAATATAGTTTCCTTACTCAACTCCAATTCTATCATCTATTTTCTTGTTATGTCATCCAAGAGCTCATGTCATTTTCTATTGGAAGGTACCATGATGAAGTTTTATGTGATGTTGTACCTATGCATGCGGGACATATTCTATTAGGAAGGCCATGGCAGTTTAACAAGTAAGTCATGCATGATGGCTTCAAAAATCAATATTCTTTTGTAATAAATGAAAAACCCATCACTCTTGTACCATTATCACCCCAAAAAGCTTATGAGGATCAGTGAAGGATTAAAAGTGAGAGTGAACAGAAAAGAGAGATTGACAAAAGAGAAAATAGAGGAGAAAACGTAAGGACATAAGAGAGAGAGAAGAAAATAAAAAGTTTTTATACAAAAGAAAGTGATGTCAAAAGAGCATTTTATGACAAATAGCCTATGATTGTACTTTTGTACAAAGAGGTTTATTATAATATTAACAAGTTTGACCTGTCTTTGCTTAGTGTTGTTGTTGCTATATTGCAGGAATTTAAAGATGTATTCCCTGATGATGTCCCAAGTGGATTGTCACCTAAGAGAGGAATTGAGTATCAAATTGATTTCATCCCTGGTGCATCCATCCCTAACTGGCCAATAACTAGGAGTAATCCCAAGGAGACAAAGGAGCTTCAAAGGCAGGTTAAAGAGCTTATTTCAAAAGGATATGTGAGGGAAAGCATGAGTCCTTATGTTGTTCCTATCCTACTTGTACCCAAAAAAGATGGGACTTGGAGGATATGTGTTGATTGTCGAGTGATCAACAAAATCACTATAAAGTATTGTTACCCCATACCTAGGTTAGATGACATGTTGGATGAATTGCATGGTTCGTGTGTCTTTTCTAAGATTGATTTGAAAAATGGATATCACTAGATTAGGATAAGAGAGAGATAAATGGAAAACAACTTTCAAAACTAAGTATGGTTTGTATGAATGGCTTGTTATGCCATTTGGTCTCACTAATGCTCCAAGCACTTTTATGCAATTGATGAATCATATTTTACGTTCATTCATTGGTAAAGTTATGGTTGTGTATTTTGATGATATTTTGATTTATGGCAAAAGCTTAAAAGAACATCTTGATCTTTTACGTTCTATTTTAATTATTTTACATTCTGAGAAATTGTATGCTAACTTCAAAAAATGTTCTTTTTATACCAATTAGGTCACATTTCTTGGCTATATTGTGAGTGCTAAAGGTATTGAGGTTGACGAGGAAAAAGTTAGAGTTATCCAAGATTGGCCTACTCCGAAGTCAATTAGTGATATACATAGTTTTCATTGTCTAGCTAGTTTCTATAAACACTTTGTTAGGGACTTTAGCACCATTGTTGCACCACTCACTGAGCTTATAAAAAAGAACATGAGTTTTAGGTGGGGTAATGACCAAGACAAGGCTTTTAATTACATTAAGGAAAAATTAAGTTATGCACCCTTACTTGCTTTACTTGACTTTGCAAAAGCTTTCAAGATTAAGTGTGATGCTTCAAGTATTGGCATTGGAGCTATTTTGATGCAAGAAAGGCACCCAATTGCTTACATTAGTGAAAAGTTAAGTGGAACAAGCCTTAATTATCCTACTTATGAAAAAAAGGTGTAAGCATTGGTATCAGCTTTGGAGACATGACAACATTACCTTTGGCCTAAGGAGTTTGTCATCCATATTGACCATAAATCCTTGAAGCACTTAAAGGGACAAAGAAAGTTGAACAAAAGACATGCCAAGTGGATTGAATTCATTGAGACCTTTCCTTACATCATGAAGTATAAACACAATGATGATTTAAGGACAAATCCTTTTGTGGAGAGGAGGAATGATGAAAAGCTTAGAGATGATGGGTAGAAGGCCTTAAAGGATGCAAAAAGCCCATTACACATTTTAGAAGGCCTAATAAGATGAGCTAGAGTCAAAAAGATGAAAGAGGCACTAAATGGGCTGATTGAGGACATTCAGGCCAACCAAGCTTTAAATGGTGCGAATTTAAGCTTGAAAGAAAGTCCATACCTTATTAATATGATTGGAGTACCTAATGGGTCAGGACTAAGTAATAACATTCACTCCTAATTATGAGTTTATTGTCTATGTAAGAATTTATCCCTAGATAAGAATTCCTCCTAAATAAAGATTTTTCTTAAGTAGGAATTTATGCCTCTTTAGGATTGTTATCTTAACCTATAAATAGACACCTCTTGTAAGCTCTAGAAGATTAGACAATTTTGAGTGAAATAGAAAGTAAGGGTTTTTCTCCCTCTATTCTTTTGAGAACTAAAAAACTTATTAAGAGGTACTTCTTCTTATGGCATTCAAATTGACTTATCACTCCCACTAGGTAAATAGGTAAATGGAAGAAATTGTTGAATATAAAAATGGGGATGTTGAAATTTGATTTGCACCATCTAGAAGTATGAGGTTAAACCAATCGACTTTCCCCCTTCAATTTTAGCTTCTATGGTTAATAAATCACTAGAAATGTCTAGTTAGACTTCTAGGCCTAGATCTCCTTCTTTATTTGATATAGGATATCAAGATGAAGATAGAAGTCTCTATGTCCTTGAAATAGTAAATAAGATAAAAGAAAAGGTAAAAAAGTTATTTTACTCTCCAAAAAATGCTACTAAAAGAAAATGGTTTTTTATGACCTTTAGCCATAAGGAGCTAGAGATCTAGAGTAAACATCATAAAAATATATTGCTGAAATGGGAGTAATCGATATCTTAACCTAATTAAAGAAGGTTTATAAAAGTAAAAGAAAACCTTTTCCAAATTTTTTTGCCCCAAGGAGTGTATGATCCTTAAGAAAGTCTATCAAGAATATTCTACAAAAAACGAAAATAGGGTTATTAGCTCCTACTTTGAATTTAAGTATAAATGTAGATTATAATTTCACCATATAAAGTAGAACCATCTACTAGTACTGTTATATAGCAAGAAAACTACACCAATCTTTACCTCTAATCTATAGGCAATCAATTTAATAAAGTGTAAGAAAAAATTGAAAAAAAATCTTATCAAGCACCAAAACCTCTGGTTAAAATAGAAATAGAAAAAAGAGTTTTATTTAAACCCCTATCTTTAAAAGAAGTAGACTATAATATATTAGGTAAAAATCCTAAACAAATTGAATTAGTAAATGAGATAGTCAAAAGGTTAAAAAACCTCAGTCCAAAGGAGAAAAAGGCCTCTATTCTTGGAAAAGAGGAACCAATTAAAGAAATAGATGAAGACGTTGAAAATCATATTGATAAATTAGAAGAAACATTCTTATTAGAACAAAATCCACTAAACAAAGAACCTATCACATTCTTACAAGAAGGTTCCTACAAAATTGTATTATTCTAGACCAACTCCAGTTCACCCCTTATTGGAGGAAAAGTTTAAGTACAATTATATTTAATATGATGGAAGCAGTACCATAGAATGGAATCTTGATGGACTGTTTAAGCATTAGATCCTTATTTTACTACATTACATGATGATATTTGTTATTACTGTAAAATCAAAGGGTAATTCTAACCCTCAAATAGCAAGATTATAGCTAGTAAATTTAGTAGACAGTTTAAAGGCTAATGAGATTTGTATTTATCAAAAAGAGTTAAAGGTCAAATTTTTTCTGCTATGAAAATAGAACAAGGTATGCAACTAGTTAATAGTATTAATACATTGATTTATATAATTAGCAATCATTTCATTGGTATGACCACCTTATTGATAGATAAGACATATAAGTAACTTATTAATCTGAGACGCCTAAATTTGTCTCATTTTAGGTGGTACAAAAGATGTTTTCTTCTCTAAAATTTTTATGAGGGAAGAAAGTTATAGTATCTTTTGGAAGGAAAAATTTTTGTCTAGGTTGATGCAGAAAACCCCAAAAAGACATGACTTAGGGACCCAACGCACACAGGAAATCAAAAAATATCCAAGAAAGCAAAATCATATTGTAATAACATAAACCCTAGACCCAACATTCAAAGGAACATGAACCTAAGGTATTTAAGAAGGATATGGATGCCACACTCTAGAAATGAAAGGAATTGGGAGTGATAAGTCAAGTTGAACACCATAAGAAGAAGTACCTTTTGATAAGTTCGTTAGTTCTTGAAAGAACTGAAGGAGAAATCCTTACTTTTTATTTCTCTCAATGTTGTCTAATGATCCAGAGAATACAAAGAGGTGCCTATTTTTATAGGCTAAGATTGCAATCCTAAAGAGACACAAATCCTACTTAGGAAAAATCCTTATTAGGAAGAATTCCTATTTAAGGACAATTCTTACATAGACAATAAACTCCTAATTATGAGTGAATGTATTATTTAGTTCTAACCCATTAAGTACTCCAATCATACTACTAAGGCTTGGACTCTCTTTCAAGCTTGAATTTGCACCATTTGAAGCTTGGTTGGCCTGAATGTCCTTAATCAACCCATTTAGTGCTTCTTTCATCTTTTTGGTTTTAGCTCATGTTATTAGGCTTCTAGAATGTGCAATGGACCTCTTGCATCATTTGAAGCCTTCCACCCATCATCTATAAGTTTCTTATCATAGGTTATCTACCTTATTTGTTGAAAAAGTAAAGAATAGTTAAAATCCTATCATGTTGAAGTTATTGATAGTTCTAACTACACATATGGAGAATTAGTTGCAAAAGTAGTAAGAGGAGTTAAACTCTATAAAGAAATAAAACTATATAAGAAGTTCCAAAACGAGAAAACAGAGGGTAGAAAAACTCTAGAAATTTTTATGAAGAAATGGGATATTTACCCATGATATTATCCTAAAATATTCAAAGAAAGGAGTTATAAACCCTTAGTTCAAAAGAAAACCTTTTCATTCAAAAGAAAGAAATAAAGAGAAAGAAATGAAGAAGAAGGTAGTTTGTTATAAATGCAGAAAAATAGGGCATTATTCTAATAAGTGCAAAGTGAAGCAAAAAATCCAAGAATTATCTTTGGACAAAAACTTAAGAGATCATTAATGCACATTTTCTCATTTGAATGTGAATTTGAAGAATTAGACGTAGAAATAGATCTTCTTGAAGAAGGAGAAACTACCTCTAAAGATAATTTAGATAGTAGTTTTCATGAGTAATGCAACTATTATCAACCTTTATGAAAAAATAATAATTTAGTAGTCCTTACAAAAGAAGATAATTTGATATTAAATCTTATTGATAAAATAATAGATCCAAAAAAAAAAA